>ML782983.1:481174-501756 GCA_009831015.1 Picea engelmannii
ATGTCACTGAATTTGACTCCCTTGACTTGGGAATATCCTTTCACAACTAGTTGAGCTTTTAACTTATCGACTTGTCTTGAGTCATTCATATTCTTCTTGAATACCCATTTTCTACCACCCTCTACTGAGTCCACTGCCTCACCTACCGACTTGGGCTCATCGTCGATGGCAGTTAACATGAATGCAGAACAAAAGTTGGGAGGACTATACCTTTCAAATAGTTTTCTTACTCTTTCTGACCTCCTTACCACCATAGTTTTTTGTTCCACCTCTTCCTATGATTCAATCGACTAATTTGAATCATCTTCCTCATTCCTTAGTTCAAACCACACCGTCTCACAATTATTCTAGGTCTAAACAATTTACTCAAGATCGAACTTACCTCTGACTTCTTAGAAGACCACATCTTGACTGTACATTGTTCTCCTTGATGCATGATCCTAGAGCTTAAATCCTTTCATTCCTTCCTTATATCCAATTAAAATACATTTTAATTCTTTATTGCCCAGCTTTCTCTTCTTTTCCTTGGGAACATGCACAAATGCATCACATCCAAATACTTTGAGATGTGAAACCGAAGGCTTCTTACCAAACCATACCTCCTTTGGAGTCATGTCAAAAAGCACAGAAAAAGGAGACATATTCACCAGATATCTTGTAGTGGCAACTACCTTTGCCCATAATTATTATGTGAGCCTAGCACCACTGACCATGCTCTGTTACTTGTCCATCAATGTTATGTTCATTCTCTCAACAAATCCTTTTTTTTGTGGGGTATATGGTGTGGTAGTTTTGCGTGCTATACCACACTACTTGCGGAAATGATCAAATTATTTTCCATAGAATTCACCACCATTGTTAGTTCTCAACACCTTAATCTTCTTATCTATCTGGTTTTCTACAAAATATTTAAACTCTTTAAATCTGTCAAAAACATATGATTTATTCCTCAGGAAATATATCCATGTCTTCCTAGAAAAATAATCTATGAAGGAGACATAATACAGGGATCCACCAAGTGAAGGCACTGTATCTGGGTCAAACACATCACTTTTCACCAATTCTAGAATCCCATTTTCCCTTATCTCTCCATATGCGAACCTCACTCAACTTGTTTTTCCATATATACAATATTTACAAAAGCTTAATTCTAAACCAAATTAAGGAAAACCTTCGATCATACCTTTGTTTTGCATAGCTTGAAGTCCTTTTTCTCCAATGTATACCATCCTCTCATGCCATATCATGGTCAAGTTGAATTTATCATGTCTTTTCGAGTCAATTTGTACCAACTCATCCCAATTCAAGTAGATTTGAGTCGAAGTCGAGTCAACTTTAGGAGAAAAGATGTTGTTGCATGTAGTCAAGTCGACATTCCCTAACATCTTGTATATGGTTACAACCTAAACTCCTTTCATTAATACCATCTCACCTATGACCATCTTGCATGAATCCTTTGGAAACATAGTGTTCACTCCAACATCACTCATATTGCTAACAATACAAGGTTTCTTTCCAGAACCAAAATGTGTAGCACACCTAGAATGGTTCTTTTCCTTCCATCATGTGTATCGGTCGAACTCTTCCTCATCCAAAAATTTTGGTTGTCGAGTCATCCCCCAAGAACACATCACCTCCATCATATCATTCATATTCACATAACCATTCTTTATGTGGTGTCATATGATAGGATTCTCCTAAGTCGATTAACCAAACATCTTGATTCGACTGTTTATTGGTCGACGCTAGGTACACATCACTTCCCTTATCCTGGGTCGTCTTTCTCTCAATTTACTACTTTTCTTCAGATACCGTAATGATTCCCACTGCCCTCGACTCATAGTCCTTTTTTTAATTCCCAACTTTACCACATTTATAACATCTTCTTGTCAACTGAACCAGGATTTAGATCTACCGTTCAAATTAGACCTTATACCGGAGAATTTTCCTTTATCTCTTTCAATCAGTCGACATCTCACCACTAAAGTATCTTTGGTCAATCCTTCCATGTTATTTCTTCTCATTTCTTCTAACAGTAGAGAAGAAACCATGTCTTCTAGCACTAGTGTGATTGTATTACTCTCTACAGCCACAACTAAGCTATCCCATCAGTCTGTCAAAGAACATAATATGATTATACACTTCTCCTCCTTGGCGATTTTAATATCCACAAATTATAACTGACTTAAAATGGTATTAAATGCATTTAAATGCCCAGTCACCGAACTTCCATCACTCATTCTCAGAAGATACATTCTTTTTCAAAGAAACAACTTATTTACCAAAGACCTCGACTGGTATAAGATTCCCAACTTGTCCCATAGTTTCTTGGTTGAATATTCACCTAAGACATTCAACAATACCGAATTTGCAAGATAAAGTTGAATCGTACTTCTTTCTCTTATTTCGGTTTTCTCCCATTCTTCCGTTGACATGCCTGTTGATTGGGTACCTGGAAAAACTGTTGTCCATTTTTCTCGATCTACAAGAAGATCCTACATTTTAATGTTCCAAAGCTCAAAATTTTGGCCATTGAATTTTTCTATCTTTATTCTTGAATTTCTCACCATTCTTTACCACAATCTTTAACACAGTTTATGACTTACAACTCTTATTATACCTAGGGTTTATCTCTCAAATTAAATATTGTTAAATCATATTTGATACACATGTCAAAGCTTAACACAACTCTAATACCACTTGGTAGGAAATGAGACACACTTCCACACTAAACCTAGCAGAAGAGAAGAAGAATTTAATCAAGAATGTAAATGACAAAACAATCACATAGTACATAGAGATTTTACCGTGGAAACCCAAATTGAGAAAACAAAAATTCCTTGAGCATTATGCTCTCTTGTTGTCTTATTCAATATGAATAAAAGGTTTCATGTCTATCCTTGGTCCACACCTAAGACACAATCAACATCATACCCTCTTACTTACACAAGAAAAACCCTGTAGACAATCTGACTTACATCTACCTAACCAACAACCTCTAAATTAAAATCTCTTAGAGATTAGCCAATCATCATCTAAAGATTCAAGATTAGCCTTTACGGCCTTACAACACACCTCTTTATAGGATTTACAACATGGAAAAGCCTAAAGAAATGGCACCCAAAATGGTTACATATCCATGCAGATCATTGGCTACAAATCCCGCGAATATCAATATTTTGTTATAGTCGACTCCAAGTTGGATTACTAGTTGACTACCAGTCGACCTTCATTCATTCTTCAGTCAGACACCACACGCCCTCCTGTCAACCTCTTTTTAGTTGACCTCTTTGATTTTATGTTGATTTCTTTACCATGTCAAACTGCCTCGACCTTCAACTTCGAATTTACCTGGTTGACTAACCTGTACCTTTGATTTGTTGTCAATCCACCTTGACTTCGATTGCTAGTTGATTCACCTCTACTTTCACTAAAAATAATATAACAACCCAACACTAACATTATAAGAGCAGGTAGAATGGTATGTGTTTGTCTCCTTGTGTGGAGGAAGCATATTGTAGGAGTTGGAGTTGGATGTCAGGGGTTGCATCATTCAATACGTGAGGACAACTGTCAATTGAAAAGGTATGGTCACCACCCTTCTTGGTTAAAAGGAAATGAATCCACTTAGATCTAGGAAATCCATAGAAATATATCCCTCTGTCTCTCTAAGATTATTAGGAAGACCCTAGGGAGATATTACTCTCCACCTATGATATTTTTTCCATAACAATCTCCAAATATTTTTTCGATCTCATAATTTTATATTTCATGCCACAAAGTTGACACTGATTTATGATATTATTTATTTTTGTTTAAAATTGTCCCTTCATATATTTAAAAATAAATTAAAAATTTGTATTTTTCTTTTTTTATCTAAGATGAAAGAGTTTATTATAATTGAGTTGTCAACTCATAGTAAGCATAGTCCTCACTGGCTCCTATCTCAAAATGCAAGGTGAATCATTAATATTATTCAAAGGAAACCAAAATAACTCATTGGTGCTCTATAATAGGGTAGAGTTTCACTCGATGCCTCCATGTATTGAGTAGTTCCTAAAGGAACTCTTAGCCAAACAGAAGAAATTTTGTCTTACTCCAAAATCAAAAAGTGGTTTCATCCTAAATAAAGTTAGTATATGCACTGTAATAACTAAACCTATAATAGTGGAGTCATGTGCCTTCAAGTAACATATAGCCTTCATCACACTAAAAAATACCCTTAATTACACTTTAACCTTATAAATATAAAAGAATTTTAAAAATTGTATTTTATTTCATGTAAAATTTATTTAAAAAATTATAAATTCCCTTTCTAATACCAAAATAATATAAAAATCCTACATCATAGTTATAGTTATTGACTTTTCAAATTTATATCTATCTACTTTAAAGGTCACGTTTATATCTACCAAACCACGATTTCTTCTCAAAATACTTCTGAAAATATTTACTAAAGTAAGCTTCTCAAAATAATTGTGAAAATATTTACTAAAGTAAACTCCTCAAAATAATTCTAAAAATTGAAACACCCAACATACCCAACAAGACATCATGTATCATAATCTAATACAATAGAAACACATGCATCTCAGTTTGTCGATAATCGACAAAAAAAAAACCAGGGAGTTGGTGCTCTAATGGCGGCGGGCTTCTGGGAAAAGACTTGAGCTAGAGGAGCATTATTAGGTGTAGTAAATGGAGAGCTCATGAATCTCAGGATTTAAGTGAAGTAATTGTCATTAATTTAAGCAGGTTTTTTGGTAGGTCTCTGTGCTAAAGACAAGTTAACATTAACTATGCCCTTTATTTCTTCAATTAGTATTTATTTTAGTAGTTAGGTGCTTATAGGTGGTAGTTTTTTAGGAGGAGAGACCTCATTGGTGATGGAGGCTGAAGTCACTGCACTTATGAGTGCAGATGATGAGGTACTCTGGAACTGTGTTGATATTTTTTTCTCGACAGATGCATACACTAGGGTCCCAGGTGACAAATTGTCTTGTCAACCTTCTTCCTGTCTGAAATTCAAACTTAACCTAGACTCCTTTCCAAAGTCTGGTGATATTTCTCTCGGGTCCGATAGAGTTAGTGTTTCTCCTAAGCAAGGTTGTGGTTTTGGGTCCACAGAGGAGGAGAGGTTAGGCCAGAGGAAGTCTGCTCCATCCAATTCAAAGTGGGGTTTAGATTGTTTTCGAAAGGGGTGGAGGCTCAAGTGCCTGAAGCCGTGGAAGGAGAATAAAAACAGAAGGAGGTTTGTGATGGGCTTGGACATAGGCCTGGAGGATGCCTAAAACCTGGCCTTTTGCATGCTAGTGGGGATATTGTCTTATCGCAATGTGTGTTACACTTCTCTGGAAGACTAGGTTTCGACAACCTGGGAGTTTCTTCTGGGTTACTCTCCAGAGATTCATTATTTGACACAAGGTTAGTTTGTCTTTAGCTTCAGAAGACGGAAGAAACCATACCAATTATGGGTAACTGCTAGGTGATATATAACAGTAGTGTGATGATAAAAAGGTAGAGAGTAAGGTTTGATCCTTCACGCATGTATTTTCACTTACGATACATGTGGGTTCTCCTCCCGGGCCTGCCTCTTCAGTTATAGAATGAAAGAGCTTTAAAGGCATTAGGAAATGATCTGTGAAGATTCATAGCAGTGGACAAATAGGCTCTGAAACCCCTTGATAAGAGACTCTATAAGGTGTTATTTGAGATAGATATACATGTTGGTTTGTCGGAGACGATAGAAATTGAATGGCAGGGTCATCTGAGGAGCCAGAGACTAGACTACCTGGGAGTCCCTTTCTGGTGTTTATTGTGCCGCCAAATGGGCCATCTACATAGGGATTGCCAAGGAGGATTGGAAGAGGAGGAGTTAGAATCCTCAGTCCTTAAAACACCAAACTATGAAGAAACTCCCAAGGTGGTTTTGGGGGCCAAGATCCTTTCAACTGTAGAAGTTGAGGTATCAAAAAATTTAGATCCTGGAGATAACTTCTCATGTAAGTTAAAAATCTTTTGTCCTCCTCTATTTTTTTCTTTGTCTTCCTGGGAATATGACACACTGGATGATGCTTTCTTGGAAGGATAAGGTAGCAAGCAAGATCTTTCTAATTTAAAGTTTTTGGCACAGGAGAATTTCCCTCCCTTAGCTTCTCCCACCCATCCATGGGACAGTAGAAGGATTCATACTCCTTTATCCAGACAGACAGTGACCCCATCTTTTCAGCCAAAGGGGCCATTAGACTTTCCTAGGACTCAGAATACCGAAGGGGATTTAGATGAAAGTGGGTTTCCTACTATAGATAGAGCCTCAGGGGGGGTTAACAGAGGATTTAGGATTTTTTTCAGGTGTTGATTCAGATGATCGAGTGGTTTGGGAAAGCTCCAATAAACCAGTGACGGTAAGCCCATAGTTACTGGGTTTTAGGGAGTCAGAAGTAGGGGAATGCTCATTTGGATCTGTAATGTCCCCAACGTAGAGCCCAGTTGTTAATATTTTTTATGAAATGAGTTGTAAAAAAATGTCTTATAGGCTGGTGAGCCAAGTTTGTATAAGCCAATGGGCTTATGTGATTGTTAGGCCAGAGAACCTAAGGGTTGGAGGCCAAGGGCCTGATTTTGTACCTGTATGTATGCAGTACATTAATAAAATATAAACATCGTTGTGTGCACACCGACCACAATGAATGAGTGATGGGGGACTGAGCTTCCACAGAGTGGGCAAGGAATTAGGGGCTGGAAGGTGGGAAAAGGGGCTAAGTGTTGAGCCTAGGGGCTTAAGCCTTGAGATTAATATTTTATTATTATTCCAAAGAATATGTGCATTTTATGTTTCTTTTTATCCTAAGATCCTGGCAAGGGGAAAATGTGCAAAGGGGATGCATGTCGATGGAATGCATGCAGTTCCAAGGGTGACAAGTGTCAACCCTGGTGCATGCAAATGAAATGGCCGAGATGAGCCATGAGAGGGGTCCCTCCTCCATTCCACCCGAATTCATGAGCGTGTACGGAGCTCTAAACGATACGACCGACCCAACCTCTGCAAGAATACCTCATGCGTCCTGAGAGCTGGAAAGCCTGTGTTTGTTTATGAAAATCCGTGTACACCCTCTGCTCTGAGAGCTGAGAAGCCTGTGTTCATTTATGAAAAGCCGAGTTCACCCTCTCCATTCTGAGCCATGGAGTCTGTGTCGATCCCTGTGAGAATTGCTTGTCACACAATCTCAAAAACCATCACCATGAGACCTTGCCATCATTGCTGAGCCTATTTGGGAAGCCTGTGTCTGTATTCTCGGTTGGTTGTGGTGGCCACGTAGAGTTGGACTGTGCGTGGCTTGCTAGCTAGTGCAAGTTGTGATTGAGCCTGTGTATGACCTCTCTATAGGTGAGGGAGGTGACTGTTGTTGGAAGAGGTAGGTTTTCAGGCCTGTGAGCAACTCTTTCCAAGTGAAAGAGTTTGTTGGGAAGTGGCTTCTTCCAGAGAGTGTCCAACACTAGCTTCGGGCTCTGAGACTTCCTGATCTAGCCTGTTTCCGAGACCTAGAGAGGGAGGTGTAGAACCGATGGACTATGCTTGTGAAGGTGTATACTCATGGGCGGAACATGAATGTGGGGAATGAGAGTCTGGAAGTAGTCGGCATAAGATGGCATCCTGGGAAGAATCCTTCTAGTCTTTCTGTGTTGTTTTCCCTGTAACCTCAACCTAGCCTAGGATTCCTTGCCTTGCAGTGGAGCTTAGTCCCAGCTCGGGGGTGACCCACTGCTGAGCTGATGAGCAGTGTGGTCTAAGGTTGGGAGGTTCGTGGAAGGCCTCACATGGTTGGTCAAATTGCTAAGGTTTTCAAAGATAAGTATCAGATGATGTTTTATTCATAATTCTGCATCTCTATGTAATTATAACTATCATGTATTCTGATGTGCATATCAATTTAATGTTAATGCTATTGATTGTATATTATAGTAGTAAATAATATGTTTACTCTGAGCTCAAATGTGTTTCTTTGCTTAAATGCATGTGAATTATATAATGCCTATATGAGCTATGTGAAAGAGTGTTACAATTTGGTATCAGAGCGATTAAGCCTTGGTAACAGAAAAAGGTGCGTTACAATTTGGTATCAGAGCCATGGTTTCGACGCTGAGCCTAGATGGGCCAATTGAGTGGTCTTTGGACCAAGAGTTTGAGGAGAAATTGTGTCTAGAGGACCAATTTCGGACCTTTGAATGTTTCTGAGTGTCAAGGAGTCACTTGACCGTGTTACAAAGCTCAGGAGGTTTAGCAGTATTTTAGAATCCGCAGTTGGTGTGGTATATGGCCACCGAGAGAGAGAGAGAGAGAGTTCAACGCATGAGGTGTTGGAGCCGTAGGATCTGTTCAGGAGGAAAGGAGAACCCTCACGACTATTAGATCTAGAGAACGTGCGCAAGGCTTAAAACCCTTTTGAGTTGCACAAGAACGTGGAAATCGTCGTACGTGAAATCCCAAAACGATCTACATCGTAGATCGTAGGAGAGGAACTTGACCGTTGGATCAAGTAGATTAATAGACCGTAATCTTGTTAAGACGGCCAGAATGTACGCTCCTAGATCTATGGCCAGGGTACCATTCCGGACCCCCATCATCGTTCTACCTTTAACAAGGGGGGGGGGGTCCAGAATTGAGCGCGCAAGTTTCAACGGCTTAGATTGGGGCACTTGAATCTACGGACAAGATTGGATTTCGAACCCTTTTTGCCTTTGTACCTTTAATAAAGGGGGGGGGGTCCGGAATGGGTGACTTTTGTGGGTCCCCCGAAACAGTGAAATGATCTGTGTCATAGATATGAGGGAAGTCTAACCGTTGGATTTTTTCTTGGAATGGAAGTGGGTGCATGGATGTGTACCACGTGCCAGAGAATTGAAAAGACAGGGGAGAGTGGTGGGACCCGAAGATGTCACCGATGGAGACATGGATCCTTTGGAACGTGCCACATGCCACTGTGGTTAAGGGCGATAGTTGTGCTATGGGCCAGGAGAATAAAGTAAATCAGAATTTTGGATTTCGGGGATTGTAGTGACAAGAGACTTGGAGTCACTGCATAGTGAACTCCCGGGTACCGAAAAATCGAAGTCGCGAAGTCCCGAAGCCATCGAAGACTAAAGAACCGTAACAGGTTTTAAGGGTGATAGCTGTTCTGTGGGCCCGGAGAGAAAGGAAACCAAAATTTCGGAAGTCGGGGATTGAAGCGACAAGAGACTTGGAGTCACTGCTTCATGATTTCCCGGGTATTGAAGACCCGAAAACCGAAGTACCGAAATCCTGAAACCTCTACCATAGTTGGCGACAACTATGCTGTGGGCCCAGGGAAAAGAGGTCAGACGTTCGGGAGTCATGAGTCAGAGAGGGAAGCGAGCACGAGAACCTCCGGGGGACCAAAACCCTGAAACCCGAAACCCTGAAATCCCGAATTCCCAAAATTTTTGAAGGTCATAAGAAATGTCGAGGATTTAACTGTTGGATCCTCGTGGACAAAAACCCTGAAAAATGAAGTCCCGAAAATTTGTAGAGACAAACAAAGTTTAGAAAACTTAGTGAATTTGAAATGTTTTCTTATTCATGCTGGTTAATGACTGATTATGATTTTGTTAAGTGTTTAAGTCCTGACAAACTTTGGTTGACTACACCTTGTGTGTGCAGAGTCCAACGAGTGTCAGGACAGCCAAAAAATGACACCGAGTATGGAATTGGAAGAGGTGTAGATTGCCACCGAAACAGAGGACAAAAGGGTAGGAAGGAATGTCAATCTGGGAGTCGAAGGATCAAACTCCAATGGGCATAGAAGAGAATTGGATAAGGAAGGGAATATAATGAAAATCATTGAAGGATTGCAGAAAGATGCCCAGGCTCGCCGAGCTGATAATCGAAAGCTCATGAGGGTTAGGGATCAACAGGGTGATTTCAACTTAAAAATGTTGAAGAGCCTGGAAATAATAGAAAGGAAATTGGAGAAGGGGAGTGACTCAAGAAAGACAGAGAGTCACAGGACCCCTGAGAGGAGAAGAAGATCGAGGAGTGGTAGCAGACATCATCATCGCTCCCTAAAGCATTATGGTAAGGAAGCACACAATAGTTCAAGCCCATCTCCTACCAGAAAGAACAGGAGATCTTGGGTGGATGAATTAAAAGGGGAGATGAATAAGATTAAGCCTCCTACATTTGATGGAAAACATAAGAAGGAGGAAGATGCCGAAACATGGTTTCTTGGCATGAGGAAATATTTCCAACTATAGAATTATTCCTCTCATGCAGAAGGAAGAATTGCGATGTATCAATTGAAAGGAAAAACATCCATGTGGTGGGATCAGTTTGTGCAGGTGCAACACATTAGTGAGAAAGATATCACTTGGAAGGAGTTCAAGAGGTATTTCGAGAAGAAATAACTGACTAAAATATACTATGACAGAAAGATGAAGGAGTTCTTCGAACTCAAGCTAGGCAGCGTGACCATTGATGAGTATGAACGAGGTTTTCTGGAACTACTGAAGTATGTTTGATTCATCAAAGACGAGGCTGTCAAAATTCAAAGGTATCTGAGTGGACTGCCACCTTCTATTGGTGACAAGATTCAATATGATGATCCTAAGACTATGGAAGAAACAATAAGAAGGGAGAAATGCTTGTATGAACATCAAAGAGAAATGCCTATCCTTCGAAAGGCTTGGGATGACTAGAAGAGATTTAAGAAGGAACAGAGGCAGAAGGGAAACAAACCTCCCTTTTTTAGAAATAATCCTCAAGGACATCCATCGTTTAGAGAGCCGAGAATGGATGAAGTGGGAGAGCAAAGGCAGAGACAGACGCCCATTCAGTGTTGGGGCTGTAAAGGAAACCACAAGTATAGAGATTGTCCCCGCAAAAATGGTAAAGTGAGAACTGTTCATACTGTTCATCAAGCTGAAATAGTGGAGGATATGGGCAACATAATGCCGAGGATCTACGCAGCCCTGGACAATAAGCAAGCATAATTTCAATCGCACATGATTGAAGTGGAAGGTATGATTAACAATTGACCACTCATTATTTTAATTGATTCAAGGGCTATCCATAGTTATGTAGATCCTAGGGTGGTGGAAAGTTTGTGTTTAACAAGAAGCAAACATGAAAAGTCTTGGCTAGTGCAATTAGCCACAGGAACCAAAAGGAAGGTCACTGAATTGGTTAAGTCTTGTTCAGTGGACATGAAAGGATTGAGCACTAAGGATGAATTGAATATTCTTCCTTTAGGCTCTTACGACTGCTTAATTGGGATGGACTGGTTGGACCAACACCACGCCCTTATGGACTGCCGTAACAAGAGGTTTACATGCCTAGATGAAGAGGGAAATCATGTAACAGTCCAAGGAATTCCCAGAGCCATGGCTGTTAGAGAAATCTCATCCATGCAGCTGAAGAAGTGTTACAGGAAAGGCTGTCAATTATTTGCAGCTCATGTGGAAGAATCATCCAGAGATGCAGTCTCAAATATTGGAGACCATGAAGTACTCACAAATTTCAAGGACGTATTTTAGGAGGTACCTGGACTACCTCCGAAGAGAGACATCGATTTTTCTATAAATTTGATGCTAGGAGTAGCTCCAGTTTCGAAAGCTCCTTATAGAATGAGTACGCCAGAGCTGAAAGAGTTGCAATTACAGCTTGAAGAGCTTCTAAAGAGGGGTCTATTCACCCCAGCGTGTCACCTTGGGGAGCCCCGGTCCTATTCGTGAAGAAGAAATATGGGACGTTGAGGTTGTGCATTGATTTCCGACAGTTGAATAAGGTAACTGTCAAGAACAAGTATCCTCTGCCAAGGATCGATGATCTTTTCGATCAGTTGAAGGGTGCGAAAATATTTTCAAAGATAGATCTCAGATCTCGATATCACCAGGTGAGAATAAATGAGGAGGACATCAGCAAGACTGCCTTTAGAACAAGGTATGGTCATTATGAGTTCACGGTGGTGCCGTTTGCATTGTCAAATGCACCTGTTGTTTTCATGTGCTTAATGAATGGTGTATTCAAGGACTATTTAGACAAGTTTGTCATAGTCTTCCTGGATGACATCTTGGTGTATTCCAAGTCAGAGGAAGAGCATGAGAAACACCTGAGAATGGTGTTGCAAGTGTTGAGAGAACACCAACTGTATGCCAAGCTGAGCAAGTGCTCATTTTATCAAAGGTAGATTCATTACTTGGGACACATTATATCAGAAGAAGGGATCATTGTGGATCCTGAAAAGGTTGAGGCCATCTGAGAATGGTCAACGCCAAGGAATGTGGTGGAGGTTAGATATTTTATGGGTCTAGCAGGCTATTACAGAAGATTTATAGCAGGGTTCTCAAAGATAGCTCACCCTATCACTTCCTTGCAAAGGAAGGAGAAGAATTTTTAGTGGACGAAAGAGTGTGAGAGCAGTTTCTAGCGATTGAAGCATCTTTTAACCAGTGCTCCAATCCTGAGGATTGCAGATCCAAATATGGAGTTCATGGTGTGCACAAATGCGTGTAAGGAGGGGATGGGAGGAGTTCTCATCCAAGAGGGATTTGTAATCTGTTATGAGTCCCGAAAGATGAAAGATCATGAAAGGAATTATGCCACTCATGATTTAGAGCTGGCAACAATCGTCCACGCATTGAGGAAATGGAGACATTACCTCATGGGAAGGAGATTCGAATTGAGAACATAACACAAGGGTCTGAAGTATTTATTTGATCAACCAACTTTAAATGCCAGGCAAACCAGATGGCTGGAGTTTCTGTGTGAATATGAATTTGATATCAAGCATATCAAAGGGAAAGAAAATAAGGTGGCTGATGCGCTCAGCAGAAAAGTGCACGAATTACATTCTACAACCATTAACATGTACAGGACTGAGATTAAGGATAGAATTTTGGAAGCTGCAAATGTTGATTTGCAGTACAGAGGTCTGGTAGCAAAGCTACAACATCGTGAGAGACCACAGACCTAGGGAAGTTACACCTTGGGAACTGATGGCTTACTTCTGTATAAAAATAGAGTGTATGTACCCAATGTCCGAGAATTGAAGTTGGCAATTCTAAAAGAAATGCATAACATGGCTTATGATGGACATCCTAGATATCAGAAGACTATGGCAGCAGTCAAAAGCCGTTACTTTTGGCCAGGTATGAAGAAAGAAATCGCTGAATACATCACCAGATGTATGGAGTGTTAGAAAGTTAAGGTTGAGCATAGGTACCCAGTAGGGTTGTTGTAGCCTTTACCCATTCCTAAGTGGAAATGGGAAGTGGTGACAATGGATTTTATCACAGGATTTCCCAGAACAAGCAAGCAATATGATTCAATCATGGTGGTGGTGGACAAGCTTACAAAATATGCCCATTTTATTCCAATCAAAACCACTTAGAAGGAAGCAGATGTTGTTGATATCTTCTTAAAAGAAGTGGCACGCTTGCACGGAATTCCTAAGACAATTGTGTCTGATAGGGACCCGAACAAATTTATGGAAAGGACTGTTTAAGGGATTTGGAATGAATATGAACTTTAGTACAATGTATCATCCCGAGTCTGATGGTCAGACAAAAAGGGTTAACAGAGTAATAGAAGACATACTGAGAATGTATGTGATGGATAAACCATCAAGGTGGGAAGACTACCTACATTTGGTAGAATTTGCCTACAATAATGGGTATCATACATCGTTGAAGATGAGCCCATTCAAAGCACTTTATGGAAGAAAGTGCAACACTCCAGTGAGCTGGGATAATCCAGCTGACAGAGCAGTAGTTGGGCCTGAGTTGCTCAAAGAGATGGAAGACCAAATGATAAGAATTAAACAGAATCTAAAATCTACCCAGGACAGGTAGAAAAGTTACGCTGATAATAACAGAACCCACAGAGAATTCAAAGTGGGTGACCATGCTTTCCTAAAAGTGAAAATTAACAGGAGTTCCCTGAAGTAGGGAACTTGCGCCAAGTTAGCAGCGAGATTTTGTGGGCCATTTGAAATCATGGAAATGATTGGGCTAGTTGCATACATGCTTGCATTACCTACATCTATGACTGTACATAATGTGTTTCATGTTTCACTACTTAAGAAATATATACCTGATGCTAATAATGTTATCGATTGGAATGTGATTCAGGTGGAACCAGAAGGTGTCTTGTAAGTGCATCCTGTGCGCATATTGGACAGGAAAAATAAACAGCTCAGGAATCGAGCTATAGGGCTTGTAAAGGTCCAGTGGACCTGGTACGGTCCTGAGGACTCAACATGGGAGCATGAAGATGTTATGCGCGCAAAGTACCCACATCTTTTTAAATTTTTTGAAAAGCTTGCAGATGTTGTGTAAAGATGCACTAAGGACAGTGAAAAAATAAGGGAGGGGGATTGTAATGTCCCCAAGGCCAAGACCAGTTGTTAATCTTGTTTACGAAATGAGTTGTAAAATTTTTTCTTATAGGCTGGTGAGCCAAGTTTGTATAAGTCGACGGGCTTATGTGATTTTTAGGCCAGAGAGCCTAAGGGTTGGAGGCCAAGGGCTTGATTTTGTACCTGTATGTATGCAACACATTAATAAAATATAAACACCGCTGCGTACAGACCGACCATGATGAATGAGTGATGGGGGACTGAGATTCCACAGAGTGGGCAAGGAATTAGGGGCTAGAAGGTGGGAAAAGGGGCTAAGTGTTGAGCCTAGGGGCTAAGCCTTGGGAATAATATTTTATTATTATTCCAAAGAACATGTGCATTTTATGTTTCTTTTTATCCTAAGTTCATGGCAAGGGGAAAACGTGCAAAGGGGATGCATGCTGATGGAACACATGCAGTTCCAAGGGTGACAAGTGTCAACCCTGGTGCATGCAAATAAAATGGCTGAGATGAGGCATGAGAGGGGTCCCTCCTCCATTCCACCTGAATGCTTGAGCGTGTATGGAGATCTGAACAATACAACTGACCCAACCTCTGCAAGAATACCTCGTACGTCCTAAGAGCCGGAAAGCTTGTGTTTGTTTCTAAAAATCTGTGTACACCCTCTATTCTGAGAGATGAGAAGCCTGTGTTCGTTTCTGAAAAGATGGGTTCACCCTCTCCATTCTGAACCGTGGAGTCTGTGTCAATCCCTGCGGGAATTGCTTGTCACACAATCCCGAAAACCATCACCATGAGACCTTGCCGTCATTGCTGAGCTTGTTTGGGAAGCCCGTGTCTGTATTCTCAATTGGTTATGGTGGCCACACAGAGTTGGACTGCGCGTGGCTTGTTGGCCAGTGAAATTTGTGATTGAGCCTGTGTATGACCTCTCTCCAGGTGAGGGAGGCGACTGTTTTTGGAAGAGGTAGGTTGTCAGGCCTATGAGCAACTCTTTCCAGGTGAGAGAGTTTGTTGGGAAGTGGTTTCTTCTAGAGAGTGTCCAGCACTAGCTTCGGTCTCTGAGACTTCCTGATCTAGCCTGTTACCGAGACCCAGAGAGAGAGGTGTAGCACTGATGGACCGTGCTTGTGAAGGTGTATACTCCCGGGAGGAACATGCATGTGGGGAATGATAGTATGGAAGTAGTGGGCGTAAGATGACATCCTGGGAAGAATCCTTCCAGTCTTTCTATGTTGTTTTCCCTGTAACCTCAGCTTAGCCTAGGATTCCTTGCCTTGGGGTGGATCTTAGTCCCATCTTGGGGGTGACCCACTGTTGAGTTGATGAGCAGTGTGGTCTAAGGCTGGGAGGTTCATGGAAGGCCTGTATGTGGTTGGTGGAATAGCCAAGGTTTTCAAAGATAAGTATCAGATGATGTTTTATTCATAATTCTGCATCTCTGTGTAATTATAACTATCATGTATTTTGTTGTGCATATCAATTTAATGTTAATCCTATTGATTGTATATTATAGCAGTAAATAATATGTTTACTCTGAGCTCAAATGTATTTCTTTTCTTAAATGCATGTGGATTATATAATGCTTGTATGAGCTATGTGAAAGAGCATTACAATTTGGTAACAGAAATGGTGCATTACAGGATCTTTCCAGGACTCTTTGGTTCCATCATTGAATGAAATACACTCCCCTATACCTATATCGACTTTCCGAGGGAGGGATGAAATTTCTAGTGATTTTTTCGATGTTGATTCTACGCAACGAGTAAGGTTTAGATAATCCACTAGTAAAGGTTTTTCCTGGTCCAGAGGATTGGGTTGTGAAATTTCACCTATTAAAACAATGAGTGCTCATAAGAGAGAAGAAACTATTCAAATTAGTCTGGAGTATGGTTATTCTTCTATTCCTTATATTGGGGTTCTTAGAGGAATGAAATCCCTAGCACGGGATACGCCATGATTCTACTCTCCTTAAATCTTAAAGGGGTAGTGGGTCCCCACAAAATGGACTCCGTGCATAGACTTCTTAACAGAACACTTCCTGAAATTATTTTTGTTCAAGAGATCCTGGTTGACGAATTGAGAGCCAAATATTTCCTGCCCACTTTAAGACCAGATTGGTATACCTATGCAGTGAGTTCAATTGGCGAATCAGGGGAACTGGTAGTTGCTTGGGATCCTTCTAAATTTTATCTTAAGTCTTACATATGTTGTAGTGGATTAATATTGACAGGTACAAGCTTTGAGTTGAAGAAGTAGATTTCTTTTTTAAATGTCTATGGGCCTTGCATAGATATAAAGGCTTTCTGGGAAAAGGTAGGGGATAGGGGGTTCCTATCCCTTAAAAATATGATAGTGTCAAGGGATTTTAATTTCACTTTACATGAATGTGAGATCTAGGGGGAAGAAGCTCAACCAGATCAGCTAGATTTATTTTTTCAAAGAACTATTTTGGGATAGTGGACGGGTGGATATCCTACTAGATGCATTAGTTCCCACTTGGAAAAATGGTAGAATGGGAACAAACTATATTTTTAAAATATTGGACAGGGTATTTGTCACAACAAAATTATTGAGAAATCTGGGTAGGTATCACTCTTGGGTAGCCTACCCATATATTTTTTATCATGCTCTAGTTGTATTACAACTTGATGACAACAGTCATATAAAATCTTATCCTTTCAAGCTAAATTTGATGTGGTTGAGAGAAGATGCATTTTCGCAAATAATCCACATAGTCTAGAAGGATCCTATGTTTTTACAAGAACCATGACTGCAGCGGAGATTGGTCTGGAAATTAAAGTTTTTAAAAAATCAAGTTAAATCCTAGGCATTACAGTGTAGATCTCAGTCAAAAATGAAATTAGAGAATTTGGAAGAGGAATTGAAGAGACTCTATCAAGTTACTCAAACTGACTTGAATAATCTAGAGGTCGCAGGTCAAGTCAATTCACTCAAACAATAGAGAAGTAGACTTCTTCTATACGAAGACAAAAATTGGAGAAAACGTAGTCAAGCAATTTGGATAAAGAGCGACGATCAGAACACAAAGTTCTTCCATCATTTTTCCAGTGCCAAAAGAAATAGAAAGACAATATGGGAGATACAAGATGAGATTGGACAGGAACACACATGACAAGAGGCCATAAAAAATGAAGAAGTCAATTTTTTCAAAGAAACTGGTGGGGATTCATGAACACATATGGAAGATCAGGTTCATTTAGTAAGACAATTTCCCCGTATTGTTACCAAAGAAGATTTAGTACTGTTGGAAAGACCCTGTACAAAGGAGGAATTGTGGAAAGTTCTAAAAGACTTTGAAAAGGATAAAATCCCAGGACCTGATGGCTGGACTAATGAGTTTTTCCTTCATTATTTCAAGTTCTTTGGGAGAGAGTTACTTGGGATGGTTGAGGAATTGAGAGAAAGGAGAGAGGTGATCAAATCTATGAACTCAACCTTTCTAGTTTTAATTCCTAAATTTGATAAAACATTGAATTTTGGTGACTTTAGACTTATATCACTTTGTAACCTATATTATAAAGTTATAGTAAAGATTTTGGAAAATAGGATAAAACCCATTCTCTCTCGATCATTGTTAGGAGAACAATTGGGATTTTTGCAGGGAACATAAATAATGGATTCCATAGGGATGACACAGGAATGCATTCATAGTATCAAGAAAAAATAAATTAAAGGCCTTAATATTGAAACTCAACTTAAAGAAGGCATATGATTGCATCAATTGGGATTTCTTGAGAATGATCTTAGTTCAGTCGAGCTTCAGTCTACTAGTCACCAACTAGTTAATGAGATCTGTTTTAATTGCTACCTATGCAGTTCTGATTAATGGCGATCCTTCAACATTTTTCTAGTGAGGCAGAGGGTTGAGACAAGGATGCCCACTATCTCCTCTTTTATTTATCCTTGTGATCGAAGGACTCAATTTATTTCTCAAAAAAGGTAAGGAGGAGGGGAAACTGACGGGAGTGAAGGTTGCTAGAGTGGTAAAAAAATTTCACCTTTTCTTCGTTGATGATGTGTTCATCACAATGAGAGAAAATCTCCAGGAATGGCAGGAGATAGTTGGCCTACTGTCGAGCTTTATTAGAGATTCAGGTTTAGAGATAAATTTATCCAAGTCAACTTTCCATTATTCAGGCCTCGAAGGAGGCAGTTTAGAACATTTAAGGGAAATTTTATCGTATAACTTTATCGATCTAAATTATAGTTTTTGATATCTCAGATACTTCCTGAAACCTTCGAGCTATAAAACATAAGATTGGAGGTGGATTTTTAATAAGTTTGAGAGGAGGATTTATCATTGGTGCAACAGATGGATTACTCTTGGAGGGCATTTTGTCTTTATAAAAGTTGTCTTGGAAAGTCAATCGGTCTACTGGATGACTTTGGAAACATTCCCAAATTCGGTTCTAAATAAGATTCACCAGCTAATTTACTCAATTTTATGGTCTAGTTGCAGTGATATAAAAGGTTTGCACCTCTGTAGATGGGAGGTGATAACTAAACCAAAGAAATTTGGGGGTTGGGGGTTGCAGAATTTATTTCTCTTCAATAAATCCATGGTAGTGAACATGTTGTGGAGAGTATTGACGAAGGCAGGCGTTTGGCACACAATCATTAAAGACAATATTTTCCTTATGTCTCGGTTGCCACTTGGTTCAAAATGGCTACATGCAATATGGTGATGGAAACACAGACCTGGAAAAATATTCTCAAATATTTACCACTTATTGTCCACTGGTTGTGCTGGAGCCTGGGCTTTGGTCAGGCGATCTTATTAGGAAGGGACTTGGTACTTGGACTGGGAAGGAAAACCCTGTTGTCTCCCGAGCTTGTATGTTTTTTAAAACAAAGAAATATCACCTTCTTATTTCAGGCCCGTGGTGCAGTTGGGCCAGTCTATTTAGACTCTTACTGGAAATATAGTGGAGATCTTGGACTCTCGGGTGTTTTAGCTAAAGAATGGGATGGTTATTATAGATTTTTATCAGGTGTCGATATCCAACTTTTGGATAAGAAGGATGAAATTAAATGATTGGGAGGAGATAATTCAGGGATTCTAACTTTCAAAAATGTCTACAGAGCTATAGTAGAGATCAGTTGGCAGCAGACTATATGGGGATGGAGGAAAGCTATTTGGCCATGAAACTCAAACTTTTCACTTGGCTCACTTTGGAAAAAAAGATACTTACTTGGGATAATTTAATAGTTAAGGGGAAGGAAAGACCAAGCTATTGTATCATGTGTACTAGAGGCCCTAAGAAAGTTAACCATTTATTCATCCATTGTTATTTCACAATACAATTTTGGCAACTGATATATGATGCTTTAAAACATAAATTGGTATGGGATGGAAATTCTATAAAAGACTGTTGTGACTAGTGGTTTCATCATACACCTGAACTGTCTACCCTTCCATCTATTATTAGTTGGTATATATGGATGGAATGAAATAAGGAATTTTTTGAAAATGGGACACTTTCCATCACTTTAGTGGTATATAAGACCCTGGGGGTTTTAAATACACATGCAACAACTCGGATTGGGCATACAAAGTGTAGGGTCACTACTGCATTTGGGTCAAATTCCGACTGCGCGTTCGACGCAATTTCCACTTTCTATTGTCGGAAGACCGACAAACCTCGGACCCCCTCAAACGTCGTTTCACATGACTTCGTTTTTTCGACGACCTAGTTTTCGTCTGTATTGCGACGTTTCAAACGTGGAAATAGAGACGTTGCAAATGTGGCAAGACCGACGTTTCAAACGTGGCAAGAGAGACGTTGCAAATGTGGCAAGACCGACGTTTCAAACGTGGCAAGTGAGACGTTGCAAACGTGGCAAGTGAGACGTTTCAGATGTGGCAAGAGAGATGCTTCAAAGGTGGAAAGACCGATGTTTCAAACGTGGAAAGTGAGACGTTTCAGACGTCTGAAACGTGGAAATAGAGACATCTAGAACGTGGCAAGACCGACGTCTTGAAGGTGGCAAGTTCTTGTCTAGAACGTGGGAAGAGAGACGTTAAGAGGTATCATCTCTTACGTGGTTTCTATGGGAGCGACACTCCAAAATGTCGCAATAGCGACCTTCTTGTAGGTATTTAAAAAAAAAATACAATATCAGTACTAAGAGGGACAGGTACATTAACCTTTGCTAAGATACTAGCCATATCAATATTTAAAT
>ML782983.1:511061-543817 GCA_009831015.1 Picea engelmannii
AGACTCAAAAATCATTATAGATTGGTGCAATGGAAATGGGAGGCTTCATATTATCTCTTTAGATTGATGAAAGAAAAAAAATAAGAGAATTAAGAACACACTTTAGAGCCATCACTTTTACCCATACCTACCAAGAATTCAGCAAGGAGGATGACGAATTATCAAAGAAAGAACTTAAGGATCAACCTGGTAAAATCTATTTCAGTCGGTGGGAAGAAGGCAATAAAGGTCCTACTAGATGCTTTAAAATATTTTAGTACAACTTCCAAGTTTATAATAGATTTGTATTTCTTCGCGACTAGATAATGTCAAAATGTGGTGGTGACATCTTTTTTGTTTTGGGAAGGGTCACTTTGGACATCCCCTTTTTGTAATATCCGAAATTAGATGGTTAGCATTTAGTCTTTAGTGGAGGGCATGATTATAAATATAAAAAACTTTTCATGGTCCTAGTTTGGAAGAGTGGCAGTTTATGTATACAATTATATTTTCAATATAATGAGAAATTTTCATTTGGAAAAAAAGGATATATCTAAAGTCAAAATAGTTGGTTGGCATGCAAACATTGGAATGAGTTTGTCCTGTATCATCCTTGGCTAAACCCAATCATGGTAACAACCTTTAGATCAAAAAAACTTCTTGAAAAATAAATATTTCTCTCACTCTATAAGTATGATGTTATAGAGGACATCACCTCTAAATTAGGTCGTTGATTTGGTTAAACTGAAAGTCCTAGTTTTTCGAGAGAAAAGTTTGATTTCATACCATAATAAACTAAGATTAAATACTAGTCATACTTCTTGAAAAATGATGTTTAAATGAAAATAATTCTCCAAGCAATGAATCTAGTTTTGATTTGAATGATATTTTCTCTTTGGATGACACTCTCTTCTTCAAAAAGGTTCTACATGAACCTAAATTTCCTAATGTTGAGTGCAATCAACAATGATGTTCTTATAACTTTAATTTTTTAAAGTTAATTATAAAAGTAATGATCTAGACTCCATTTTAGTCAAAGTGGTTTCCCTCAATAATACTTCTTCCTTTCAAAAGGAAATGCTAAGCCTACTACCTACGAACATAACATTCCATTGCTTATGTTAGAAGAGAAGGATGTTCAATATGATATTGCAAGTGTCATTTGCTACCTCTTTGATAGTGATCCTATAATCTGAGATGACATTATACCTAATATTTTTCTTAATTCTCACTTATCTTATTTAATTGAGTCTATGAAAAGAAAATACATATTTCATCTTTTGAGTCTATTCTAAACTCTCTTTTAGAGCCAAAAGCTACAAATTTTCATTATTTTACCATAACTCCTTAAGAGTATGATCATTTTTAAAGCATGCCTTCATCTATTGTATACTTATTATTCTCTTACTAAAAATACTTGTTGTTTAAAAAAGAAGGTATGTGAATGTGCTCTTCATGTTTATACCATTATCCATGCTACTTAGATTTCAACTTACACTAAATAAGTCATTAATGTTCAGTCTAAAACTAACAACAACATAATTTTTGTGTGCTTCCTCTTATTTCTACAAAGAGGAGGAGATAAGATCTTATCATAAAGTTAGTCTTTCTTTCATGATAGGATCTAATATTTTTGGTTGCACTAGTTTGGAAACCTCAAGAAAATGGATTTCTATCATTCAAAGTATGATTGGTTTGCCAAAATGTCTCTTTGATTATGCTATTGTCTTAGCATGGCTGCTAAGAAGCTAGCCTTCTACATGGTTGTAATTAGCATGGCTGTTCGTTGTAATTATGCTATTGTCTTAGCATGGCTGTTCGTTCTATCTTTCTTCATGTTATAATTATTTCCCTTGTAATGGTTGTAAGCTAGCCTTCATTCATTAGTAAAGGTGTCTTCTAATATTGCAAATGGTATCCACCATTAGAAGTATGTATTTTTCTTTCCTTGTACATATAAAAAATTATTTTAAAAAAGAAAATACAAAAGAAAGGGACACATTTTATTTATGTTGCCTTTGGGTTATTTGGTTCTCTACTTTTCTTTCGAGGTTATATCCACTTTTCTTTGTTTTCCTTTTGATTTTCTTTCTAGGTTCTATCCACTTTTCTTTGTTTTCCTTTTGCTTTACATTCACGCTTCTATCCACTTTGATTTTATTTTTCTTTTGTTATTTGATTCAAGATTTTGGTTTGTTTTCATTTATTCTTGTAGGTCTCAACCCTTTGGCGTTGAAAATTTTACCTAAATTCACCCTATAACATATATGCTAATATAATTCATTTACATGTCTGATATTAGTCTAACTTGATTATAGGACGTATCTATGGAAGCATATTTCAATATGTTTGGGAAGTTCCTAATGTTGTATCTATGTGAGATTGAATTATGTGTAGGTGATGTTTAGCTTCCCAATTATTATAAATCTTTCCCTTTCCTCATTCTTCATGTGGAACCCTTGATATCATTCTATTGATATTTTATCTCTCTTGGGAATGAGTAGAAATAGTGATATCTACTCTTTCTTGTCCATAGTTAGAAGAAATATTTATTTATGATGTGTTTGATTAATGTTTCCCATAGCTAGTGTTGGGATAGGATTTTGGAACCAAATTTGTGAATTGTGCATCGCATGCAAAGGAAGGAAATACACTTGGGAGCACGTAAAGGAAGGAAAGATAGTTAACGCACTTCCGCATGAAGGGATAAGCATGTGCAAAAGGAGAAAGTTGTTGGAAATTTTGGGTCAATTGATAAGGGATAAGCCCTATTGTAATTGTATAAATATGTAAGGGTTTTTTTGGGATAGAGAGTAGAGATGTGTGTGATAGAGGAGAGAATATGTTTGTAAGCTAAGTGTGCAATGTATGCAATTATGCAAGAGTGAAGAGAGATATATATGGATAGGAGAATAACAAGGGAATAATGTATGAGTGTAGTGCGCATATTTTGTAAGGGATGATTCTGAATAATATAATAAGAAGTTGGTCATTGTGGACATAACCCAGCTTGGGTGAACCACGTTAAATCTTGGTGTATCGATTTTGTTATGATGTGTTGTGATGTGTTTATTGTTTTGTTTATTTCACACATATAATGTATGTTTGGTTAATATGAATATCTTACATGTTCTAATGGTCTTGCACACATGATATAAGTAGCAAATAAATAATGTTAAGTATAATGGTTATGAGAACTTTCTCACATCCCTTCATGACTATGGAAAATTGGTTCTTGTAGTCCCAATAGATACCTTGGGTGTGACTTCACCTTCTTGGGGGTGATTCCGAAAGGGTTGGTATCTAAGGGTTTTGTTGGTG
This sequence comes from Picea engelmannii, assembly GCA_009831015.1. Taxonomy (NCBI): domain Eukaryota; kingdom Viridiplantae; phylum Streptophyta; class Pinopsida; order Pinales; family Pinaceae; genus Picea; species Picea engelmannii. Next base: position 514,362 of record ML782983.1, read on the forward strand.
AATTCATGTTGAACCCTAGGTCTTCCCACTGTGCTCCAACAAATGGTTACATTGCCGAGACCAGGATATGGGACTGAGGGGAATGTGGAGGCCAACTAAAGAAAAGATAGGACAATGGTTAGATACAAAGGAACGTGAGTTTTCCATAGATCAGAATAAGAACCTACGGATCGACATGGAAAAGTGGTTATAGAGGTATGTATTCACATATTTACATGATATTTTCTTTGTTGATTTCTTGATAGTCTTGGCTGAGTGGTTAAAAAGGTTAGCTGAAAAGAATGGAACATCCTACATTTATTTTCTTAGGAATTGGACCCCTAAGTTGATTTTGGGTTGGATAGTGTAATGGGGGGTTATATTACTAAGTTTACTATAGATTCTACCCAGTCATATAGTGTTGTTGAAAGAGATTTCTTTAGAGGTCCATGCAAAATATATTTGAAATCACTCTCCACTAGGATCAATATGTTGTTGTGTGATAAGGGGGTTATGAAGATGAAATTTGATTCCCTAGTAGATAGGTGCCTTCGCACACACAAGGGGGATTGGGGTTGACCAGGGAATGGTTTGAGTGTATGGAAGAGAGGAATGCAGGAAAGATAAACCGAGGAACGGATGCACTGAGAATGCTAAGAGAAGAATAATGTGCAATGGAAGAAGAGAATGGATTATAATGTAGTGGAAAACTATTTCGGTACAATAGGAAGAGGTTTGTGACTGATAGAGAAGGGAAGCACAGTGAGGTCAAGGAAAGAGACACTAGCGTAGTACTCCAGATCGAATCAATATTGCGTAGAAAAAAGGAAAAAGATTATTATCTCAGTCCAGCAGAAGAAGATCCATTACATTCCACTCAGGCCAGACTCCATGTCGAACCCATGACCCTTTGTGCATCTCCAAGGTCTGAGGTAAGATCTGAAATTTTGTTGCAAGCACTTATAGTTAGTGAAGGAATCAAGGATAATAGTAATAGTAGTCAAAGTAGTGGAAGTAGTACGAAAACCAAGACTCATTTAGTGTCTCCGAAGAACAATATTTCACAACACACAATAGCAAGGTTAGACCCCACTTTGAGAATGTTTGTCTTCCACGGAGTGGGGACATAATATTTGTAACAACACTTATTTGTGTGTGAAGCAATATGGACCATGAAGAACATCCAGGATGATGATGTGAAAATTGCGCAGTTAGTGATGACATTCAGAGATCGTGCACTAATTTGGTATATGAAGTATCATTCCATTGTACCTGTGAGACAAACTAGAACGTTGGAAGACATTAGGAAAGCCATGTTAAAATATTTTCAGAAAAAGAAGTTTGACTCACAGTGTATTACAGAATTAAAATAAATCAAGCAATTGTAGAATGAATCAGTATGGTATTTTGATAAGAGATTCAATATATTGATGTCTCAGTTGACCTTCCAGATTCCAGATGAGAAACATAGGGAATCATTTATTGCAAGATTGTTTCCACATATATGATTCCCATCGACACAATGAAATATTATGTCATACTTAGAAGCACTAGAGATCACTGTGAAGTTAGAAGAAACCCTTGTAGGAGAGAATGACATAGGGATGGCTCAAGTTCGTTCGCAGTTAGCAGCATTCAGAATTCAATTGCAAGAGATTTCTAAAGGGAAGGAAAAGTGCAATGAAGTCTAGTGTGTTACATGCATAACAAAAGGTCATCATACAAATGAGTGTTTATAATTTAAATAATATTTGGCTAAAGGGGATATGAATTCCTTGGGCACGGGAGGAGTGGTATGGTGTGATATGTGTATAAAGATGGGTCATCATCCTACCGCTTTCCCATTGATGCAAGAATATCATAGCACCACCAGAAACGTATTTTGTAAATTTTGTATGTCTGTGGGACATGAATAAAAGGATTGTCGCACACTTGATCTAATGAGAGAACGCATCGTAGATGCATACATAGTTCAAGGCGAAGAAGGAATGGAAGGAGGGGTACCACAACATAATTCCCCAATGTGATATAATCAAGGAGGAAGAGGAGGATTCATAGGTCAGGGAAAAGGAGGATTCAACATAGGAAGAGTATTGATTATTTTCCATAACTGTAATCATCCTAGAAATTTGGCGTGAGACTGTCAGAATCCTTGTACAACATGCACATATTGTAGACATCTCAATCATGTGATGGAATACTGTCTGCAACTAATCGTGAATTGGAAGGAAAAGAGGAATCAAAATGTATAGATGATAGCAGTGGAAGAGTGTGACGATTGACCTAATATAGTAGCAGTTACACCCGAAGGAGCAAGGACATGAGATGATGTGACATAAAAACGAATTCAGACTGACCAGTCGGTTAGGAAAGAAGCATAACCTCGTCTGATGTTTGATTCTAAGAAAGAAAGAGACACATATAAGAAATAAAGGAAGGGTCTTCTAGAAACAAAATGGGTAACAACAAATTTCCAACATGTCTATGACAGGCCATCTATGTTTGGCATGCCTCCAGTCTATGACTACTCGATGACAGAAAGGACAGTTGAGAAGGTAAGTACTCTAAAAAGTTTCTTAAAGAGTTGTTGAGAACCAATGAATGGTGAAACTTCATTAAACATGTTGTGTGGTATGATCAATCAGTACATGCAAGACAAAGAAGCACTTGTTGCATAATGAGTAGTTAACCAGGTACAATGCAAGAAAAGGACGAATAGGGAATTCTGAATTAATGTTGAGATATGAGACTATGATATGGATAACATCATCTTGGATTTGGGATCTGATGTGAATGTCCTTTTGAACCAGACATGGGAGATGATGGGAAATCCAAAGTTGATCTGGTCACCTATTCAGTTAAGGTTATCAAATCAACACAATATTGTTCCAATTGGAAGATTGATAGGGGTGAATGTTAACATTGATGGAGTGCATAGCACAACTAATTTTGAATTAATCGAGATGGTGGATGACATTAAACCTTATCCAATGTTACTTGGACTCGATTAGGATTTTTATAACCATGCCATTATCGATCTAAAGAAGAGAAAAATAATCTTTGAAGTAGCATATTTGAGATTTATTGAGCCATTGGATCCCACACAAGGAAGATGATATGTGGAACCAACAAGGGGAGGATTTAGTACTAAATAAATCAATAGCCTTTACAATGTGACTGTGCATATGGATGACTATGTTAATCCTACTACTGATGGCGCACTCCATTAGTGAAGTAACGGTTCTTTCACATCGGATTAAGAAGAATCCCTGGAACATTGGCAATAGAGATTGCATGGAGTATAGCCAAGTAGATGTTCTCATATTACCCTCACATTTTGTTGGATTTGAACTAAGGCATGTGATCCCTCGAAGTATGATGGACTAACAAATATATATTATTTTGTAAAATAATTTAAATTGGAGATACTGTATCATCAGATATTTATCGATTTAGATGTCACACTGAAAATGACTTCTACAAGATGGTGGGTTGTGCATAAGGATAGAATAAATAATTGAAGCAATGTAGAAGGATGTTACAGGTCATGTGCATAACATAATATACTGCACAGAAGTATACTTGGTTGAGTTTTCCTACTGGTCACATTACACAATGCACTGTGACATGGAGTTCAATACCTAAGCGTGAATCGATGCACTTGTTTGTACAGACTCTAGATACGATCCTGAGGAACGTGTATTTAGAACTAGGAGTACGTGGAGGAACAACACATTGAGAATATTCAACTCACAAATTCAAGTTAACTTTCAATTTTGAATATGATTCCCCTTTGGTAGACACAACTCTGCAGATTTTCAAGGAAAATAGTTTTAAATCAGAAGACTCGACGGTGTCAGTACCCTTATGTAGTGTGCCCAGATATTCTGTTATTGTTCAAGATGTTTTGTAATGATATAACATTGTTGGAGAAGACCAGGAGGAAGAAGACCCAAGAAATTTGAAAGTTCCAAAAACCGAAGGAGAATGCACAGTAGAAGACCCCGATCTTGAATCTGTCATGTATGAAAATCCATTGAAAACACACAAGGTGGACATTGGTATGAAGGATAATAACAAGTTCGGAAAAATTGGGGATTGTCGGAATGAAAAAACTGTCAAGCATATTGTTTATTTATTGCACGAGTACGAGGACCTTTTTCCAACTACATTTTCATAAATTAAATGGAGTATTAGGGAGCTAAGGGACATGAAGATCCCTTTGAAGTTGGATGCCAATCTAGTGAAGTAGAGGCCATACTGATTGAACCTAGTATATAAGAAGAAAGTGAAAGCAGAGATAGATAGGATGTTGGAATATGGGATTATTGAACCCGTCATAGAGTCATAGTGGATTGGTTCAGTGGTGGTGGAATCATAATTTGTGTGGAGATGCTTAAATTGAATTATGTCTTCTTACATGACCCGTTTCCTACCCCATTTACAAATGACGTTTTGGAGAATGTAGGAGGACAGGAATCTTATTCATTTACTAATGAATTCTCTAATATCACCAAATTAAGATTGCGCAGGAGGATAGACATAAGAAAACATTTTCAACAAAAGGAGAATATTATCAATATATAATCATGCCTTTTGGATGGAAAAATGCGCCAACAGTATTCTCTCGAGTTGTTGTTGTAGCTTTTAAAGAATTTATTCATAAGTTCCTAGAAGTATACTTAGATGACTGGATAGTGTTTAGTTTGTTAGAAGACCATGTTGAAAACATACTCTTGTTGTTGGACACATGTAGACAATTCCATATTTCTTTGAACTTGAAGAAGTGCATTTTTTGTGCATTGTTTGGTATCTTGTTAGGTCATGTAGTATGTAAACAAGGACTTTAGGTTGATCCTACGAAGATTGTGGTTATTTTATTTTATTTTTGACCACCTATTTTAGTGCGACAACTGCAAGAAACATTGGTTCATATAGGGTGCTACAAAAAGTTTAATAAGGGATACGTGCATATCACAACCCCATTGGAAAAGTTTCTAAAGAAGGAGGTCAAGTTTCAATGGAATAAGGAATGTCAGTAGATCTTGGATACCTTCAAGAAAAAATTGGTTATTGTGCCCATTTTAGTATTTCTAGATTGGAAGGAACTCCATGTCCACATAGATTCATCATCTATAGCATTAGGCTTAGTTCTAGATCAACCAATAGAAGGAGATTTAGATCATTCCATTGCATTTGCTAGTATAAATTTGTCAACTAGTGAACAAAATTATACTACTACAGAGCGTGAAGGCCTATAAATGGTATATGCAATACAAAATTTTAGGCATTATCTTCTGAGATCACTTTTTAAGATGTATACAGATCATTCTGCACTAAGATAATTATTCAATAAGCCATTGGATTTTTTTTCCTTTTGTTATTTGATTCAAGATTTTGGTTTGTTTTCATTTATTCTTGTAGGTCTCAACCAAATTGAAGCCTTTGGTGTTGAAAATTTTACTTAAATTCACCCTATAACATATATGCTAATATAATTCATTTACATGTCTGATATTAGTCTAACTTGATTATAGGACGTATCTATGGAAGCATATTTCAATATGTTTTGGAAGTTCCTAATGTTGTATCTATGTGAGATTGAATTATGTGTAGGTGATGTTTAGCTTCCCAATTATTATAAATCTTTCCCTTTCCTCATCCTTCACGTGGAACCCTTGATATCATTCTATTCATATTTTATCTCTTTTGGGAATGAGTACAAATGGTGATATCTACTCTTTCTTGTCCATAGTTAGAAGAAATATTTATTTATGATGTGTTTGACTAATGTTTCCCATAGCTAGTGTTGGGATAGGATTTTGGGACCAAATTTGGGAACTACACATCGCGCGCAAAGGAAGGAAATACACTTGGGGACACACAAATGAAGGAAAGACAGTTAGTGCACTTTCGCATGAAGGGATAACCGTGTGCAAAAGGAGGAAGTTGTTGGGAATTTTGGGTCAATTGATAAGGGATAAGCCCTATTGTAATTGTATAAATATGTAATGGTTTTTTGGGATAGAGAGTAGAGATGTGTGTGATAGAGGAGAGAATATGTTTGTAAGCTAAGTGTTCAATGTATGCAATTATGCAAGAATGAAGAGAGATAGAGATGGATAGGAGAATAACAAGGGAATAATGTATGAGTGTAGTGCACATATTTTGTAAGGGATGATTCTGAATAATATAATAAGAAGCTGGTCATTGTGTACATAGCCTAGCTTGGGTGAACCATGTTAAATCTTGTTGTATTGAATGTGTTATGATGTGTTGTGATGTGTTTATTGTTTTGTTTATTTCACACATATAATATATGTTTGGTTAATATGAATATGTTACATGTTCTGATGGTCCTGCACACATGATATAAGTAGAAATGAACTAATGTTAAGTATAATGGTTATGAGAAATTTCTCCATACCTTCATGACTATGGAAAATTGGTTCTTGCAGTCCCCATAGATACCTCGGGTGTGACTTCACCTGCTTGGGGGTGATTCTGAAAGGGTCGGTATCTAAGGTTTTTTTTGGTGAATTCATGTTGAACCCTAGGTTTGCCCACTATGCGCCAACAAATGGTTACATTGCCGAGACTGGGATATGGGACTGAGGGGAATGTGGAGGCCAACTAAGGAAGATATAAGACTATGGTTATATACAAAGGAACGTGAGTTTTCTAGAGATCAGAATAAGAACCCATGGATCAACATGGAAAAGTGGTTATAGAGGTATGTATTCACATATTTACATGAGATTTTCTTTGTTGATTTCTTGATAGTCTTGGCTGAGTGGTTAAAAAGGTTAGCTAAAAACAATGGAACATTCTGCATTGCTTTTCTTAGGAATTGGACCCCTAAGTTGATTCAACAAGTCAATATCATAAGCAATCATATCTCGTGTGCAGTTTATTTTGGGTTGGATAGTGTATTGGGGGGTTATATTACCGAGTTTACTATAGATTATACCCAGTCATATAGTGTTGTTGAAAGAGAGTTCTTTATAGGTTCATGAAAAATATATTTGAAATCACTCTCCACTAGGATCAATATGATGTTGTGTGATAAGGGGGTTATGAAGACGAAAACTGATTTCCCTAGTATCTAGGTGCCTTCGCGCACACAAGGGGGGATGGGGTTGACCAGGGAATGGTTTGAGTGTATGGAAGAGAGGAATGTAGGAAAGAATAAATGAGGAATGGATGCACTGAGAATGCTAAGAGAAGAAGAATGTAAAATGGAAAAAGAGAATGGATTATAATGTAGTTGAAAACTATTTTGTTACAATAGGAAGAGGTTTGTGATTGATAGAGAAGGGAAGCACAGTGAGGTCAAGGAAAGAGACACTAGCGTAGTACTCCAGATCAAAGTAATATCATGCACAAAAGAGGAAAAGGATTGTTATCTCAGTTCAACAGAAGAATATCCGTTACATCCCACTCAGGCCAAACTCCGTGTCGAACCCATGACCCTTTGTGCATCTCCAAGGTCTGAGGTAAGGTCTGAAATTTTGTTTCAAGCACTTATATATAGTGAAGGAAGCAAGGATAACAGTAATAGTAGTCAAAGTAGTGGAAGTAGTATGAAAACCAAGACTCATTTAGTGTCTCCAAAGAACAATATTGCACAACACAAAATGGCAAGGTTAGACCCTACTTTGAGAATGTTTGTCTTCCATGGAGTGGGGACAAAAGATTTGGAACAACACTTATTTGTCTATGAAGCAATATGGATCATGAAGAATGTCCATGATGATGATGTGAAAATCGCGTAGTTAGTGACGACATTCAGAGATCATGCACTACTCGGGTATATGAAGTATCATTCCACTTTTCTTGAGACAAGCTAGAGCGTTGGAAGACATCAAGAAAGCCCTGTTAAAATAATTCCAAAAAAAGAAGTCTGAGTGACAGAGTATTACAGAATTAAAAGAAATCAAGCAATTGTAGAATGAATTAGTAAGGGATTTTTATAAGATATTCAAGATATTGATGGATCCGTTGACCTTCCAGATTCCAGATGAGCAATATAGGGAATCATTTATTGCAGGATTGTTTCCACAAATATGATTCCCATTGACACAATGGAATATTACGTCATACTCAGAAGCACTAGAGATCGTTGTGAAGTTTGAAGAATCCCTTGTGGGAGAGAATGGCATAGGGATGGCTCAAGTTCATTCGCAGTTAGCAACATTGAGAATTCAGTTGCAAGAGCTTTCTAAAGGGAAGAAAAAGTGAAATGAAGTCTAGTGTGTTACATGCAGAACGAAAGGTCGTCATACAAATGAGTTTTTATATTTTAAAGAATATTTGGCTACGGGGGCTCTGAATTCCTTGGCCACAGGAGGAGTGATATGGTGTGATATGTGTATAAAGATGGGTCATCATCCTACCACTTTCCCGTTGATGCAAGAATATCATATCACCACTAGAAACGTATTTTGTAAATTTTATATGTCTGTGGGACATGAATAAAAGGATTGTCGCACACTTGATCTAATGAGAGAACACATCGTGGATGCATACATAGTTCAAGGGGAAGAAGGAATGGAAGGAGGGGTACCGAAAAATAATACCCCAAGGTGATACAATCAAGGAAGAAGAGGAGGATTAAGAGGTCAGGGAAAAGGAGAATTCGACATAGGAAGAGTATTGTTTATTTTCTATAACAATAACCATCCTAGAAATTTGGCACAAAACTATCCGAATCCTTGTACAACATGCACATATTGTAGACATCTCGATCATGTGATGGAATACTGTCTGAAACTAATCGTGAATTGGAAGGAAAAGAGGAATCAGAACGTATAGATGATAGTAGTGGAAGAGTGTGATGATTGACCTAATATAGCAGCAGTTACGCCCGAAGGAGAAACGACATGAGATGATGTGACATAAAAAGGAATTTAGAATGACCAGTGGGTTAGGAAAGCAACAAAACCTCCTCTGATGTTTGATTCTCAGAAAGAAAGAGACACATATAAGAAAAATAAAGGAAGGGTTTGCTAGAAACAGAATGGGTAACAACAAATTTGCAACATGTGTATGACATGCCTCCAGTCTATGACTACTCGATGACAAAAAGGACATTTGAGAAGGTGAGTACTCTAAATTTTTTATTAAAGAGTTGTTGAGAACCAATGAATGATGAAACTACATTAAACATGTTGTGTGGAATGATCAATCAATACATGCAAGACAAAGAAGCACTTGTTGCATAATGAGTAGTTAACGAGGTATAATGCAATAAAAGGAAGAATATGGAATTCTGACTTGATGTGTAGATATGAGACTATGATATGGATAACATCATCTTGGATCTGGGACTTGATGTGAATGTCCTTCTGAACCAGACATGGGAGATGATGGGAAAACCAAAGTTGATCTGGTCACCTATTCAGTTATGGTTAGCAAATCAACACAATATTGTTCCAATTGGAATATTGATAGGGGTGAATGTTAACATTGATGGAGTGCGTAGCACAACTAATTTTGAATTAATCGAGATGGTGGATGTCAGTAAACCTTATCCAACATTAATTGGACTTGATTAGGATTTTTATAACCATGCCATTATTGATCTAAAGAAGAGAACAATAATCATTGAAGTAGCATATTTGAGATTTATTGAGCCATTGGATCCCACATAAGGAAGATGATATGTGGAACCGACAAGGGGAGGATTCAGTACTAAAGAAATCGATAGCCTTTACAATGTGACTGTGCATATGGATGACTATGTTAATCCTACTATTGATGCTGCACTCAATTAGTGAAGTATCAGTTCTTGCACATCGGATTAAGAAGAATCCCTAGAACATTGGCAACAGAGATTGGATGGAGTATAGCCAAGGAGATGTGCTCATATTACCCCACGCATTATGTTGGATTTGAATTGAGGCATGTGATCCCTTGAAGTATGATGGACTAACAGACATACATTATTTTGTAAAATAATTTAAATTGGAGATACCATATCATCAGATATTTCTAGATTTAGATGTCACACTAAAAATGACTTCTGCAATATGGTGGGTTGCGCATAAGGATAGAATAAATAATTGAAGCAATGTAGAAGGATGTTATAGGTCATGTTCATAACATAATATACTGCACAGAAGTAGACTTGGTTTATTTGTCCTACTGGTCACATTACACAATGCACTGTGACATGGAGTTCAATACCTAAGCATGAATGGATGCACTTGTTTGTACACACTCTAGATACGATCCTGAGGAAAGGGTATTTAGAACTAGGAGTACATAGAGGAACAACACATTGGGAAGATTCAACTCACAAATTCAAGTTAACTTTCAATTTTGAAGATCATTCCCCTTTAGTAGACACAAATCTATAGATTTTCAAGGAAAATAGTTTTAAATCAGAAGACTCGACGGTGTCAGTACCCTTATTTAGTGTGCCTAGATATTATGTGATTGTTCGAGAGGTTTTGTAATGATATAAAATTGTTGGAGAAGACCAGGGAGAAGAAGACCCAAGAAATTTAAAAGTACCAAAAACCGAAGGAGAATGCGCAGTAGAAGATCTTGAGCTTGAATCTGTCGTGTATGAAAATCTATTGAAAACACGCAAGGTGGACATTGGTATGAAAGATAATCACAATTTTGCAAATGTTGGGGATTATTGGAATGAAAAAACTGTCGAGAATATTGTTGATTTATTGCACGAGTACTAGGACCTTTTTCCAAATACATTTCCATCAATGAAAGGGAGTATTGGGGAGCTAGGGGACATAAAGATCCCTTTGAAGTTGGATGCCAAGCTAGTGAAGTATAGGCCATACTGATTGAACCCGGTATATAAGAAGAAAGTGACAACAAAGATAAATAGGATGTTGGATGATGGGATTAATTAACCCGTCGTAGAGTCACAGTGGATTAGTTCGTTGGTGGTGGAATCATAATTTGCATGGAGATGCTTAAATTGAATTATATCTTCTTACATGACCCGTTTCCTACCCCATTTATAGATGAAGTTATGGAGAATGTAGGACGACAAGAATATTATTCATTTATTAATGAATTCTCTAATATCACCAAATTAAGATTGTGCAGGAGGATCGAAATAAGAAAACATTTTCAATAGAAGGAGAATATTATTAATATATAGTCATGCCTTTTGGATGGAAAAATGTGCCAACAATATTCTCTTGAGTTGTTGTCGTAGATTTTAAATAATTTATTCATAAGTTCCTGGAAGTATACTTGGATGATTGGACATTGTTTAGTTTGTTAGAAGACCATGTTTAAAATCTACTCTTGTTGTTGGACACATGTAGACAATTCCATATTTCTTTGAACTTGAAGAAGTTCATTTTTTGTGCATTGTTTGGTATCTTGTTAGGTCATGTAGTATGTAAACAAGGACTTTAGGTTGATCCAGCGAATATTGTGGTTATTTTTTATTTTCGACCACCTACTTCAGTGCGAAAACTGCAAGAAACATTGGTTCATACATGTTTCTACAGAAATTTTAATAGGGGATACGTGCATATCACAACCCCATTGGAAAATTTGCTAAAGAAGGAGGTTAAGTTTCAATGGAATAAGGAATGTCAGTAGATTTTGGATACCTTCAAGCAAAAAATGGTTATTGTGCCCATTTTAGTATTTCTAGATTGGAAGAAGGAACTCCATGTCCACATAGATTCATCATCTATAGCATTAGTCTTAGTTCTATCTCAACCAATAGAAGGATATTTAGATCATCCCATTGCATTTGCTAGTAGAAATTTGTCAACTAGCGAAAAAAATTATACTACTACAGAGTGTGAAGGCCTAGAAATGGTATATGCATTACAAAATTTTAGGCATTATCTGCTAAGATCACTTTTTAATATGTACATAGATCATTCTACACTAAGATACTTATTCAAAGACTCAAATTAATAGAAAAATGAACAAGAAAATGTCCTAGAAAGGAAGGGGAACTGAACTATGTGCAGAAAGGAGAATTGAAGAACTAGAATAAAGACCTGTGCAAATACGGGAAAGGAATTAAATAGAAAACATAATGGAGAGATGTTGGGAATGTGTAGTCATAAATGAAAAGTGACGATGAATATCTTGACAGGATGGAAAATCTCGACCATGATCCATCGAATAATATGAATGTAATGGAGAATCAGGAAAATAATTGAATGTGAACACAATTGGATGGGACTGGGAATTTGGGAGTGAAGAGGTATGAAACAACCGGCAACAAGATATAGAGGTAGATGAGGGGAAATGAGAAAGGTTTATTTTTTCTTGACATTTGCAGAGAACAAAGAGCTAGAGAAGATCTAGAGCTTACAAAGCACAAAGTTGAGTGAGTTGCAGTCAGATATGAAGTACAAAAATTCATCGCACCATCAAAGGTAGGAGCATCCACATCAAGGATGAAGAAACAACACACTAAGAGGGAAGCAACACTAGTACTAGAAGAAACCTAGAGAGCAGAGGCATCAGATCCAGTCAACATTCCCATAGAATATGTTCCACCCTAGAAGCCATCAACAAACTAAGTTAGGTTGTCCAAGGAGTTGAAGTATGACCTAGTTACACCTGTGATTCCACTTGGGATCACTATTGAGGGAGATATGTTGGGCATAGAAGGAAGCCTAAGGTTTTCAGACCAATGTTGGAGAAATTAATATTTTCGACACACTAGTTCAGTGGGAGTTAACTGACTAGTCCTTTCTTAAACTTTCTATTTCGACCATCACTATTATGCATGCATGTATTCCTAAGGAAAGATAACTACTTGATTTATTTTCTTAATTATGGAATGTTCTACCCTATATATGAGTTTATTCCACTCATTCATTGTATCATGTTGATCGTATGATCATCAATCATTCATTCGTTGATTAGCTCATTAGAGTAGTGTGAATATATTTTATCATTCTTTCATATTGATTCTCTCATCCTTTTCTTGTTAAGATTTGTTTGGACATTCTTTAGCTAGATCTCCTATGCATGTTTCTATGAGACATTGACATGGTATCAAATCTATGCTACTTGGATCAAGACAAAAAATCCAGAGAATAAAGAAAATCGAAGCTTTGGCAACCAAAATTCGTGTAAAAGACACAATCCAACCCTCTCCCCGTCGAAAGGAGTGACCAGTCGCAATTCGAAAAGATCGCACCTCATGCACTAGAATAGGGTTATTGGTCGTACACCATACACTAGAAAAGGGAAACCACAAGGGATATGATCACTCTGTGTCATAAGGAAAGGAGATACCACCTCTTAAAAGTGCCCCTTTTTGCAATGATTTCTCCCAAAATATTAACTTTACGAGGAAATGACCCATGCAAGAAGTAAATCAACCCATTATGCAAGTGGTTTTTCAACCATTTGGCGAAATTCCTCACTATTTTATTAGAAAGGAAGCTGGAAGATCGCCTCTTGAAACTAATATAAATTTTTCATTTGATGTGCCCTTTCTGTAGTGATTTCTCAATTTTTTCACTTGCAGATTGAGGGTAAATATTAAGGGTTCTCATACACAGTGAGAGAGGTGGATATGACACCTATTCTATAGTAAAATTTTTTGGTAATCCTCACACCATATGATTATTTTGATTGGAATCCCAAGGATGAATTCCAACTCAGAAGGAGAGGACTATACAATTTAACGATGGGTACAGAAACAAAACCTACATCAACAATTGAGAAGATCGTATGGGAGAACCGAAAGGGTGAGGCCACGTGAATTCTTCTTGAATTGATTTCAATTGATTTATGGTTTCATTTTGTCACATGAAAGACTCTAAAATCGATCTAGACCACCTTGGAAAGTCTCTTTGGAAAGCAGGATCAAATGAGAGGTCATATGCTTGAGGTAGAGTTGAATACCTTGGATCCTAAAAGTTTTGATAATATACAAGATTTCTTTACCAAGTTTAAATCTTTGATATTGATCTTGGAATATTTTTGTATTGATAACTCCAAACAAGTGGACCAACTTATTATAACAATCTTGGCTAAACTAGGACCAAAATATGTTTTCTATGTTTCCACTTTCCATTCTGGTAGATATCTCATGGGAACAAATTGAAATATGCCTACCATGGATCAATTTGTTGATTCTCTCACACATGAATAGGAAAAAACATTCAAATGGGCCTAATCAAGGATCCCAAATCACATGCACTCACCATCCATGATGGAAAAGGATCATCCAAACAGAACAAAAAGAAGAAACATAATGAGAAGGAGGTATATTTCAAAGCATTCAACGATTCTTCATGTTCCAAATACTCTTCATATTCCAAGAAGAAGAATAAGGGAAAGTAGTGCACTTACTGCAATAAACCAAATCTTGAATAATCCACATGCATGAAGAAGCAAATCGATATTTTGGCACAAGTACTTTAGAAAAAAACAACCTTGGAAACTTCATTCTAGAAGGAGCCAAGAAGAAGAAGGAAGAAGATCATGTGTCTAAGAAAGGTAATCATCATGCTCTTGTTGAAATTAATTACTCATCTAATGCATGGATTATATATTCTGGCACATCACATCATATGGAAACAAAAGAGGAAGTTATTGCTTCTTTGATTTCATGCTCAAGTCCCCATATTCTCATGGGGGATGATACTCCAATAGAAGTAGTAGGAGAGGGAAGAGTGGAACTCCCTAATGGTAGTTTTGAAAATGTTTTGCATGTTCCAAATCTTTCTATGAATCTTTTCCTGGTTTATCAGATCACTCAAAAAGGTAAATTTTTTGAATTTACATTAGATTATGTTTCTATACTTGACATGCATGACAATTTCATCATTGCAATTGGTGAGGTGGATCACAAGTCAAGGTTGTATAAATTTACTAAGTTTGATGACAATGACTCCTCTTTTCTACTTACACATAAGGATAGTACTTTGCATGGACTTCTAGTGCAACATGCAGATACTCTTGTGCTTCCATCAGTTCCAGACATTAGAGATGATTCCATACACTCATATTTTGTACATGGAAATGAGAAGGTAGTACAAACAGATAAGGAGCCAATGTCGAAGCTTCAAGAGATTCCCAAGTGAGCACAGTCCACACTTCAGGAAGCAAGTGTCCTTACAGGGAATCCATTGGATTTGAGGAGGAATCGATCTCAACATGAGGATCCCTCTCATGTACTTTCAGCTTGTGAACTTGTGATGCCCATGCATTGTTATATGGTTCAATATTTTGATCCACAGACCTATAGTGAGGATGTGGGCAATCCACTATGACAAGAAACCATGCAAGAGGAGTATGACTCACTCCTAGAGAATCTGACTTGGGATCTCGTTCCACTTCTACCAAAAATGAATATTTTCAAGTGCAGATGGGTCCATAGGATCAAGAGAGGATAGACAGGTTTCCAAAGGACTTCATCAGATCCATAAATATTTATGCATATTCACGAACACTTTCAATGAGCATAAGTTTCGGACTTTATGGGGTCGTCTTGGAGTGAAGAAAACATTTGTCTAGCAACTTCCTTTTCTTATTTTGATGCATTGTCTTTTGAGGGGGGGTTATGTTTCCACATGGTTTTCCCTCTTTCCTCATTTTTATTCAGTTTTCATTAGTTGCATTGTACATGAGTACCTAATATGTGTTGGAGTTACTTCACACACACCTAGGATTTATTTTTCCTAAGGTTTTTCCTTGTTTTTTAGTCATTATTAGTCATTATCCAGTCTCCTATACTTTAGGGGAGAATATTCTCTTCAGATGACACTTCAGTTTGACTAGTTGAGTTGAGTCTAGATGTTGCATTGGTTTTGTCACCATGAAACATTGGGATCATCACCATGATAATACACACTTACCTTGGGATCATCACCAGAATGGTGCATTACCCTTGATTCCTTGATCTACTCCTCACTACACTCTGTTCAGTGAGTTAATTGAAGATTGGTTGACTAGTTAACTCAGCTAGGTGGCAGTTCACTCCCGTAACTTCCTGAGAGACTAGACTAGGTGGCAGTTCACTCCCGTAAATGTTGGTGTGTGTCCAGATCACTCTATACCACCAATATGGTGCATTTATTCTCCTCCAGTGCATATTCATTGAGTTATACATAGTATATCATCTGTAAAATATTCATTATTCATGACGGTTAATGAGAATTCTTCGATTCTTTCTCTCCTTCTTCTTCTTTCTCAATTTATCTCTAAAAATGTGTGTAGTATTTTATAGCTAGATCTATTATGTGCAGGTTCAAAAAATTTACATGGTATCAGAGCTGACAGACTGCTAAGCAAAATCTACACCAAAATTTTCTTGCAGGTACCAAAGATTGAAGACAACGGAAAGATGGATTTCCAAAAAGAATTCATTCTTACACCTTACAACTACTTTGCATGAATGGAGAGAATAATGATTCATCTCCGAACCAGAGGATTGTACAGTTTAACTTTGAATACAGATACAAAACCGACTTCAGCCATAGAAAAATCCAAGTATTTAAAATGATTTGCAATCTTATTTCTCCCGATCTCCTTTTTCACATATCTTCCTGTAAGAATCCCAATGAAGTCTGGACCACCTTGGAAGGGATCTTTTGAAAATAGGATGAGATTAGGGGACACATGTTGTAGGTGTAATTTTTCACATTAGATCCAAAAATCTTCGACAATATCCAATATTTCTTTACAAAATTCAACGATTTACAATCGCAAATCAAACCTTGCGGGGTTGATAAATATAGGAAGGAGAAACAAATGGTTCTCACCATTCTCTCCAAAATTGGTCCTGAATTCTCTGTGTTCAGATCCACATTCCATTCAGTTAGATTCACCTCTGGAGCCACCTGGAAGTTGCCTTCTCTTGAGGACTTTATCGAATCCCTGACTCAAGAGAAAACCAAGCTCATCAACATGGGAAAAATAAAAGGCCCAAAGGGGAATGCACTTAATGTTCAATATGGAATTCATCGATATCAAAAATCTAAATATAAAGACAAAGGGAAATCTCATTCACATCCAAAGAAAGAAGGGTACTCAAAACCCTTCACCAATGCCTCCGGATCCAAAGGTGGAAAGGGAAGAAAAGGGGAGAAATGCACGTATGTCACAAAGGATTCCATATAGAATTTGCATGCATGAAAAAAAAATAGATATAATGTATCAAATACTTCATCAAAAAAACCTTGTATATAGCATCCCCAAGGGTGCCAAGAAGAAGAATCCAGAAGATCAGAATCCCAGGAAAGGCAATTATATCCATGGCTTGATTGCCATCAACTCCTCTCTCAATGCTTGGATCGTAGATTCAAGAGTATCACATCACATGGATGCCATGAAAGCAGACTATTTTTCATTGGATGCATGCAAAGGTACTCACATTCTGATGGGGGACAACTCTCTAGTCGAAGTCACTGGCAAAGGAAGGATTGAACTCGCCAACATAAGCTTCGAGAATGTGTTGCACATTCCCAAACTTTTCCTCAACCTTCTCTCCGTGTATTAGATGAAGAATTCCAACACCAGAAAGAAATTCATATTCACACCAAATGCAATGGACATCTATGACATGCAAACCAACTCCAGGGTTGCTACCGGTGAGGTAAATCATCAGTCTAGATTGTATACATTTTCTAAATTTATTGAACCCGATTATTCTTTACTTCTTACTCATGCTAATTAAAGTAGTAGGATATGGCACACAAGGTTTGGAAATTTGAATTTTAGATACATGAAACATCTTAGCAAGCAAATATTGGTTGATGGTCTACCAAACATCCATTTCTACAAGGGAGTATGTGAGGGTTGTGTTCTTGGAAAACACCCTCAAGAGAAATTTGACAAAAGAAAGTCTCAGAGAGATTCCGCGCCCTTAGATCTGATCCATAGTGACCTCATGGGTCATTTTCCGCATCCATCGATCAACAAAGTGAGGTTTTTTCTCATTTTTTTTTATGATTTATCACATTTTACTTGGATTTACTTTCTCAGAAAAAAAACCGAGGTCTTTCAACACCTCAAAGATTTCAAAGCCCTAGTTGAGACACAGTCCGGAAAGAAAATGAAAGTCCTCTGAACTGATAACGGGGGAGACTATGATAATAATGAGATCCAAAATCTCTTTCATGAGGTAGGGATTTAGTTGCATCACATAGTTCCCTATACTCTGTAGAAAAACGAAGTCGCTAAGAAAAAAAATAGATCTCTAAAAGAGATGGCATCTTGCATGTTGCATGCAAAGTCAATACCACATAGACTATGGGATGAAGCACTTAATTGTGTAACATACATCCAAAATATATCTCCCCATAGATCTATCAAGGATAAGACCCCCTATGAGGCTTGGAGCTGCTTCAAACTGAAAGTGACCCACTTTTGTATTTTTGGTTCACGTGCATGGGCCTGGATTCCCCCTGAAAAGAGGAAGGCACTCGATCCACAGAGAACTGAGTGTAATTTTGTTCGATACCCCAACAGTGTGAAGGGATGTAGACTTATTTCTCTTTCCTCAGATCAGCTCATCATTGAGTGAAGTGTCCAATTCGAGGAAAGTGTCTCGCATGTACCTCAACAACCACATGCAAACACCTTCATTCTTCCACCTATCCGAGATGATGAGCATGCACATGTTGACTCTTATTCTAATGAGAGTTCTAATTGAGAGGACTCAGATGATTCAGATATAGAGTCAATACAGTCATATATAGATTCAGAGCATCCACATGCAGTTGTAGAGCCAGAGCAGAGGCCCAATCAGGCACAAACTACTCTTCAGGATGCATAATATTTTTTTGGTGATCCAACTGATATTAGGAGGACTCGATCTGATTTCAAGGATCCTCTTGTTGCACTCACTTCCACTGAACCATTTCCCTCCAGGAATGATTTCTTGGTTTAGTTTTCAGATCCACAGTCTTATGGCGAGGATGCTGTAAATCCCTTTTGGGAATTTTCCATGGAGGAGGAGTACAACTCCCTCCTCAAGAACCAGACTTGGTATTTGGTTCCCCTTCCTTCTATGAAAAAACTTGTCAGATGTAGATAGGCTATAGGAACAAGAGTGCAGTGGATGGACAGATTAGAAGATACAAAGTTAGGATTGTTGCCAAAGTCTTTCAGTAGGTGCATGGTATTGACTATGATGAGACCTTCACTCCAGTAGCGAAGAAGGATTCCATATGATTGTCACTTGCCATTGTAGCAGCCAAGGGATGGGAAGTCCATCATATGGACATGAAGAATACATTTCTTCATGGTGATCTCTCTGAGGAGATCTGTATGGAGCAGCCCCAGGGATTTATGCAGGACTCATCTTTGGTCTGTCGACTCAAGAAGTGTCTTTATGGCCTCAAGCAGGATTCGAGGGCATGGTATGCCAATATGGACTATTACCTGTTGTCACAAAAATTTGTACATTTTAAATCAGACGTGAATGTCTACATGCTCAGGATGACTAATTCACTTCTCCTCTTAGTTCTATATGTTGATGATTTGTTGATCATCGATTTCTCGACTTCAACGATTGATGCAGTTAAGAGGATTCTACATGAAAGGTTTTTGATGATGGACATGGGTCTACTACACTTCTTCCTTGGACTCAAGATCAATCAGGATGCATCAGGCATCAAACTGTCTTAGGCCAAGTATGCAAGAGATCTCCTTGAGAGATTTCACATGACAGACTGCAAGTCTACTCCAACTCCTTTCCTATCAGGATTCAAACTTGAGGATGGAGGGGACACTCCATTGGTTGACAACACACTGTACAAACAGTTATTATGGATCTTGTCATATCTCACACAATCCAGACCATACCTCTCCTACGCAATTGGCGTAGTTTCCAGGTTCATGCAGGAGCTGCATGAGCTACATTGGAAGGTTGCAAAGTGTATCCTTCGATATGTACAGGGAATCATAACCTTTTGGATTCATTATTCCATAGACTCTACATTATATCTCATCGGTTATATTGATTCTGACTTGGTTGGCGATAGCACTGATCGCAAGTCCACATCTGGTTACTCACTTAGTCTTGGTTCCAGGCCTATCTATTGGTCAAGTAAGAAGCAAGTTGCCATTGCTCTATCTTCAGCCGAGGTAGAGTATAGAGGGGTAGTTAACATAACCATTCAGGCTATGTGGCTACAACTTTTTCTCACTGAGTTGGGAATTCAGTTTCATCGGTTGATCGTCATATGGTGTGACAACCAGAGAACTCCGAAGTTCTATAGAGATCTAGTTCAGAGGTAGTGGATGAAGCAAATCGAGATCCACATGCACTACATACGAGAATTAGTACATGAGGGGATCATCTACCTATAGTTTTTTTCTTCAGAAGAACATATGGCAGACATATTCACAAAGACCTTCACTAAGTAGAAGTTCCATTCTCTGTGAAGTTGTCTTGGAGTGAAGGAAACAGTTTCCTAGAAACTTTAGTTCTTCTTTTTACATACATTGTACCTTGAGGGGGGGTTTTCCCATAAGGTTTTCCCTCTTTCCTCACTTTATTTCAGTGTATATTTTGTATTTGGATACCTAACATGGCCTTGTTATCGGGAACCATTCTTTATTTTCACCATAGTGATGTTCAAGGGGGGTGTTGGAGTTACTTCACACGCACCTAGGATTTATTTTTCCTAAGGTTTTTCCTTGTTTTTTATTCATTATTAGTCATTATCCAGTCTCCTATATTTTAGGGTAGAATATTCTCTTCAGTTGACACTTCAGTTTGACTAGTTGAGTTAAGTCTTGATGTTGCATTGGTTTTGTCACCATGAAACATTAGGATCATCAACATGCTAATGCACACTTGCCTTGGGATCATCACCAGATTGGCACATTACCCTTGATTCCTTGATTTACTCCTCACTACACTCTGTTTAGTGAATTAACTGAAGACTGGTTGACTAGTTAACTCGGTTAGGTGGCAGTTCACTCTCGTAACTGCCTGAGAGACTATATTAGGTGGTAGTTCACTCCCGTAACTGCCTGAGAGACTATACTAGGTGGAAACTCACTCCTGTAACTGTTGGTGTGTGTCCAGATCACTCTAGAACACCACTATGGTGCATTGGTTCTCCTCCATTATGCATTCATTGATTTATACAGAGTATATCATGTGTAAATTATTCATTATTCATGACGGTTAATGAGAAATCTTCCATTCTTTCTCTCCTTCTTTTTCTTTCTCAATTTCTCTCTGCAAATGTGTGTAGTATTTTCTAGCTAGATCTATTCTATGCAGGTTCAAGACATTTACAATATGGCCTAGTTTTCGAGACTCATTTTTAATACATAGTGATGTTTAGGGGGGGTGTTGGAGAAATTTATATTTTCGACACACTAGTTCAGTGGGAGTTAACTAGCTAGTTTTATTTTAGACTTTCTATTTTGACCATCACTATTATGCATGCATGCATTCATAAGGAAAGCTAACTGCTTGATTGATTTTCTTAATTATGGAATGTTCTGCCTTATATATGAGTGTATTCCACTCATTCATTGTATCATATTAATCATATGATCATCAATCACTCATTCATTGATCATCTCATTGGATTAGTGTGAATATATTTTCTCATTCTTCCATATTGAATCTCTTGTCGTTTTCTTGATAATATTTGTTTTTACTTTCTTTAGCTAGATCTCCTGTGTAGGTTTCTATGAAACATTGACAACCAAGGCCTTGTATATTTGAAGAAGTTTCCAGTATTAGCACCAAAAAATTATCTGTGCACATCATCCATCCCAGATTCACTTATAATCACAGTCTAGTCGTAGGAATGGGCCACATGACTACAAAGAACATACATATTGAACCTGTTGGAGATTCCACATTTTAGTAGAAGTGCATAAATAAACATCTAATTCAAGTTGTTGTTAAGTTGTGTCCAGGGAGGATTTATATGGTTGGACAGGCCAGTGTCGATTGACACACAACTGATTGCGCGTATTATAGGATTGTCTTTAGCAGGGGAAGACCCACTACCCTTGTTCATAGACAAGACATAAGAAAAAACATTAACAGAAAGAATGAAGGAAAGATATGGAACACACAGAGGAGCGTACAAATTAGAGGTCATGATTATCAATGATGATTCTGCCAAGTTTGCATTGCAGGTGTTGGCATGCAAGTTACTAAGGAAATGTCACAAATATCATGTGCCAGTAGGAGTAACACAAACAACAGAGAAGTGCGCAGTAGGAGTACAAATGAACTAGGAAAAATTATTTGTGAACCAGTTCTTAAAAGACTATAGGGAAGCACAAGAGAAAGGAACGGAGTTCCATTATGCTTGTTTATTAATATTGATTGCATTGGTTTCTTAGAGGGATCCAAAAGAAACCCAGTTCCTGGAAAGAATGTAAAAACCATACCTGACAACAAGATATGTTTCCTTGTGTCATGCTGCACACAAGAACAGACAATTGGATAACAATATCACCTTCTATATCTATATAGAGACAATTTGTAAATGCATTGAGGATACACTACGCATTCGACCTCAAATAGTTGAATCATATAAACATATCATGTGATTCAAGACAGGGCCACACCATATGTATGTCTAAGAAAAGAGGGATCTAGATCAACAATGGTTGTCGACCAACTATAGGTTGCCAAAATAGGACATCTGTCAATGTTTCATCAAAACCTGCACAGGAGTTCTAGCTAAAGCAAGTACAAACAAATCTTATCAAGAAAGGACGTGAGATTTGATATGGAAGAATGAGAAAATATATTCGCACTACTCCAATGAGCTAATCAATTATTATCATTGTGATACAATGAATGAGTGGAATACACTCATATATAGGAAAGAACATTCCATAATTAAGAAAATCAATCAAGTAGTTAGCTTTCCTTATGAATGCATGCATGCATAACAATGATGATCTAAATAGAAATTCTAAAATAGAACTAATCAATTAACTCCCACTAAACTAGTGTGTCGAAAATAGAAATTTCTCCAACACCCCCTGAACATCACTATGGAGTAAAAATGAGTTCTGGCTACTAGCCCATATTAGGTACTCATGTACAATGCAAATAATGAACACTAAATAAAAATGAGGAAAGAGGGAAAACCACATGGGAACAAAACCCCCCCTCAAAAGACAATGCATCAAAAGAAGAAAAAGGTAGTTTTTAGGAAACTGTGTTGTTCACTCCAAGATGATCCTGCAAAGTCTGAAACTTTTTCTCATTGAAAGTCTTCATGAATATGTAGAAATATTTATGTATATGATGAAGTCCTTTGGTAACCTGTCTAGCCTTGTACCTCTTGATCCTGTGGACCCATATGCACCTGAAAATATTCCTTTCTGGTGGAAGTGGAACCAGATCCCAATTCTAATTCTCTAGGAGTGAGTCATACTCCTCCTGCATGGATTCTTGCCATAGTGGATTTTCCACAGCCTCATTATAGGTCTATGGATCGGAATATTGAACCATATAACAATGCATGGTAATCGCAGGTTCAGAAGTTGAAAGTACATGAGAGGGATCCTCATGCTGAGATCGAGTCCTCCTCGAATCCAATGGATTCATTGCAAGGACACATGATTCCTGAAGTGTGGATTGTTCCCACTTGGGAATATGTTGAAGCTTCGATGTTGGATCCTTATTTGTATGTACTACCTGCTCATTTGCATGTACAAAATATGAGTGTATGGAATCATCTTTGATGTCTGGAACTGATGGAAGAACAAGAGTATCTGCATATTTCACTGGAGGTGCATGCAAAGTAATTTCCTTATGTGTAAGTATAAAAGAGGATTCATCATCAACAAACTTAGTGAATTTATACAACCTTGATTTTTGATCCACCTCACCAATTGCAATAATGAAATTGGCATGCATGTCAAGTAAAAAAAATAAATCTAATGTAAATTCAACATTTTTACCTTTCTGAGTGATCTGATAAACTAAGAGCGGATTCATAGAAATAATTGAAACATGTAAAAAATTCTCAAAAATGCCATTAGGGAGTTCCACTTCGCCCTCTCTTGATACTGCTATTGGAGTATCATCCCCCATGAGAATAGGGGGTCTAGAGCATGAACTCAAAGAAGTGAAGATTTCCCCTTTTGTTTCCATATGATGCGATGCACTAGAATCTATAATCCATGAATCATATGAGGAATTAATTGAAAAAAGAGCATGATGATTACCTTTATTAGTAGCAGGATCTTCTTCCTTCTTCTTCTTAACTCCTTCTAGAATGAAGTTTTCAAGTTTGTTCTACAAAAGTACATGTTCCATAAGATTGATTTGATTCTTCATGCATGTGGATTCTTCATGATTTGGTTTATTGTAGTAAGTGGACTGATTTCCCTTCTTATTCTTTTTTTAATCTGAAGAGTCTTTGGAACCTGAAAAATCGTTGAAGGGTTTGGAATATCCCTCCTTCTCGTTATGTTTATCCTTTCCATTTTATTTCGATTATCCTTTTCCATCATGCACGATGAGTGCATGTTCTTTGGGATCCTTGATTAGGCCCATCTGAATGAGTTTTTCCTGCTCATTTGTGAGAGAATCAATTAATTTCTCTATGGTAGGCATCTTCCACTTTGTTCCCAAGAGATATCTACGAGAATGGAAAGTGGAGACATATACAACATATTATGGTCCTAGATTATCCAATATTGTTATAACAAGTTGACCTACTTGTGTAGACTTATCAATACCACAAGATTCCAAGCTCAATATAAATATTTAAACTTGGTAAAGAAATCATGTATATTATCAAAATTTTTAGGATCCAATGTATTCAACTCTACCTCAAGCATATGACCTCTCATCTCATCCTGCTTTCCAAATATACTTTCCAAGGTGCTCCATATCATGTTTGGATTCTTTCATGAGACAACATGAAACCATATATCAATTGCAATCAATTCAAGAAGAATTCATGTGGCCTCATCATTTCGGTTCACCCATCTGGTCTTCTCAATTGTTGATGTGGGTTATGTTTCTATCCCCATCGTCAAATTGTACAGTCCTTTCCTTTTGAGTTGGAATTATTCCTTCAACGTCCATTCAAAATAATTGTATGGTGTGAGGACTACCACCAAGTTTGACTGAAGAATTTTTTTCGTATCCATCTCCCTCACTATGTTTGAGAACACCTAAAATTTACTCTCAATATGCAAGTGAAAAACTGAGAAATCGCTGCAGAAAAGGTAAATTTAATAGGTGGTCGCACCTTTCCTTAAGAGACAGAGAGACCAGGTCCTAGTGGTCACCCTTTTCTAGTGTATTGGGAGCGACCCTGGTTGCACTCTTCTAGTGTCTAGGGTGCGAGCATCCCAGAAATGAAAAAAATCGTAAGTATGGGTGTGACGGTCGCTCCTTTCAACATGGAGAGGGTGCAACCTTATCATTTACATGGATTTACTTGATGAAACTCTGATTTTCCTTATTCTCTGGCTTGTTTGTCTTGCTCCAAGAATCATATGTCTGATACCATGTGTTGGCAGCCAATTCACCTTTTTCTACTATCCTATAAGCTGCCTACACCTATGTCTTGTGAACGTCAAATTTTTCGTCGCATTTTTCAAATAGACGACATTTTCATTTCTTGTGACATTGACACCTTTGTCTTCGTTAAGTTTTCACGACTGTAAGTGTGAAAACTTCTCCTTCGAAGTTGTTTTTCGATCATTATCTGAACTGTGGTTATTTCTTTTGTCATTTGCGCTTACCTTTTATTGATCGTTACACTATTGACAATATCCTTTGATCAGTTCTTATACTTCGATTGATTATATGACTTGATTTTTTTTAGTTTGTAAGACATTGAGAATTTGGATTTGCATTTTGTGACTTGCCTAATCTTTGATTCTATGAAATGCATAAGGGTTTTGATTAAATTTTTATGTGTATGATAGGATCCTTATGTTAATCTTTTATATTTGTTTGGCTTGTCAACTATTTGGCACCTTGGTTAAACTTATGAATCAATACATTAGCGCATATTTTATTTTGGGTGTTGATTTGTATGTTGGGTGTTTAAACACTATGGCATAGTGTTAGCGCATATTGGTATGCACATTGCATTTGATTAGTTGTACACCTGACTTAGTGGATGATCCACTATTATGAATTGAACAGCTATATCGACGGTTGTACTTTGACCATAATAGTTTTGCATGGCGGTGAATAACTCCACCACCTTCGCATGCTTGCGTTAATGCTTACCCCTTTTGGCTCGATTCATTGTTGTTGGTTCGGATAGCTCTGTTACTGTGTGTTTGAACCCTTCCCTTACCATGCATTCAACTCCATGGCACCAGTCATGTGAGTTGAACCCAATGGCAAACATGCCCTGTTGATGTTTGACAATGCCCGCCAAGATTTGGCAGACAGTGGGTGGCTTACCTTCGTGGAACGTTTCGATGGCTTTAACCTTTGCGTGGTTCGACAGTTTTCCATGACCTTTGATGGCTGTCAAGCCAAAGTCGGTGATATACAATTGGAAATTGATGAACAGTTTATCAGTCTTTCTACCGGTTTGCCTGCCACTGGACAACGATGGCCCAAGAAT
Organism: Picea engelmannii; assembly: GCA_009831015.1. NCBI lineage: Eukaryota > Viridiplantae > Streptophyta > Pinopsida > Pinales > Pinaceae > Picea > Picea engelmannii. The sequence continues at coordinate 540,857 of ML782983.1, forward strand.
TGCAAAGTCGAGGAGGCCCCATGGACACTGCTCTTCCAGTCACACAAAATCACCTCCTCTGATAGAGGTATGCCTGTGACCATGCTTAAACAACGTTGGCACGATTTATTAATGATAATCAAACAGTTTATCACCTGTGAGGGTCGATACGGGTTTGTGTTCCTACACCACCTGCGTTTGCTTATGGTTTTTATGGGTTATCAACTCAATATGCCCTATTATTTTCATAGAAGCATGTTTAAAATGTCAAAGAAGTACAAAAAAAACCATGATGATAGTATCCTTTTTCATTATGGGCTGGTGAAGCTTATTGTTGTCTATCATTTGACTTTGCACAAAGATAGTTGGAGCAAGTTTGTTGCTCGGAATGGTTTCGAGGATCCGAACCCTACATAGGTTGACAAACCTGTGGTAAGTGAGGTCAAGGTTGTAACCCCAGTGCCCTACCATATCCTATTGCCTAAACCCTCGGCCGATCCCCCTATTGACTTACCCCACGCTGTGACTAAGAGTGTTGAGACTGTTAAACCTGTGAGCAAAAATCCCAAGGCCCACCTCACTGCAAACGCCAAAGGGAAAAAGAACTCACGTTTGATTTCACGGATGGCACGAAACAAGCTGAAACCCCCTATCGAGCCAAACCCTATCGTGTTGAGTGAGGACTCCGATTCGGAGGTGGAGCATTTCTTGGCTAGCGAATACCCCTATTCGCAAGGTTTGTGTGCCGAACCCTCATATGACTTTGTGTCAAACCTACCCCCCTGCCTAAAGGACGACCCTAACTACCCAGGCATTAAGTTTCCTTGTGAAACCCTCGGTCATTTGCCCAAGCCCCCTCCTGCTCTGTCTAAACCTACAGTGTCACCCTGTGATCAATGCAATTCATGGTTGGAGTGGTATTATAATGATGTCCCAATACTCCAGTCAAAGATTCAGTCACTAGAGGACCAGATTGCAGCCCTGACCAGTCAAAAGGCAAAGCTACAAGCGACAGATAAGAAAAAAAAGATGACCGGCTCCATCCTATTTAAAAATGTGGAATCAGCCACGACTGTTGTTAATTCCAAGCTGGTATAATTGAGCAGCCTCGTCGCTACACAGGTATGGAAAATTTCATTTCATTGTGTAAATAATCTAGGTTGATATAATGTTTGTGATTCAGTTTTCAAACAGCTCTGTTCATATCATTGAATGGCTCTGTTATATTGCGTGTATTCTATATATAGCTTTGCTTTGAATAGAAACAAAGTTCGATTCGATATACGATTTGATTATTCCCAGTTTAGAAATCATTAGATTTCGATTGGATTTGAGTGGTATGTTTTGAGATTTGATTGACTAGCTTATAAAATTAATGGTTTACCTCCAAATGAATTGGTTTGTATCACGCTCAGATTTGATTTGGTTATGATCCTTGTGCTATAAACGGTTTGATTAAGTTTGATTGTTATAATCTTGCCCGGATTTGATTTCATTATCATTGGTATGCTATAACTGGTAAATGTTTCGGGAGGATACCTGTTACGATGTTGTTCTATATTTGATTGATTCCAAGTTAATTGACCCTGTTTCTTTGATGAAAACAATACGCTCAAATGACATCCACGCTCTAATTGGAAATGAATCCGAATAATAACAATTTGGTGAAAATCCTTAACTAAATCGATTCGTTTGTTCTAAGTTGACAAATTTGTTTTACGAATCGATTTCAGATTATAATTGATGCTCTGTATTTTAATTGTGAAATGAATCGGTCAAACTCTGTTACGATTCGTTTGATTAAAAACGATTGTGATCAAAATTAATCGATCCTGTCTGTTGACTGTGCAAGAATCAATAATCAAAATCTATGACAAACTCTGTTTGATCCTGTTACGTTTTGGTTATGTTTCGGTTATGGTTTGAATTCATTCACAGACTAAATCTTTTTGATTTACAGTTATCGTGATCATCCTGTTCAAGGCAAGTATAATGAAGTGTTTGCTATTTATTATGTTTTCGATTGAATATCAAAACGATCTCATTCGATTTTTTGAGACACGATTATGATGCTATTACATAAGATTTCATTTACCCGACTTGTAACCGAAACAAAGTAGTTCTTTCTTTGCATTTGATTAAATGATTTGAATCTTGTTGCTATATCGTTACAGCTATAACAAGTGGAAAATGGTTTTGTTGGATTAGATCGTATCAAATACGATATGATTCATTATCAGTTTCAATTGGATATGGAACAGTCTTGTTATTGTTCGATTATGAAAGACCCGATTTTATGGTAACAAAAGAACAAAGTATTCCTATCTCTGTGTTCGGTTGAATCAATTTTGATCCTGTTTAATGTTGAATGACAAAATCATTTGAATAAGTGATTCGTTTTAAAATGATTATTGGAAGAAAATTGGATTTAATTCTTTTAAAAGATTTGATTTGATTTTAATTCTGATTCTGTATATTATTTTAGACTAGCTACATAATCAGATGATTCTGTAGCTAAGTCTGTGGAATCAAATTTTTATTGTTTTGCTCATAAAATATCTCTCTAACTTGTTATTTTTGGCCCATTTCAGGTGAATTCGAAATTGCATTGGATTGGATGGACAATTTAGAGGATATTTGAAATAGTTTGTTTCATTTTAGTTCCTAGTTTAGTTGATTTTGGGATATCTTCCCTGATTATGTAAACTGTTTGATACTATCCACATGGAGGTTTTACCCTGTGGAAAAACTTATAAATACTCATCATTTTTGTAATAAGATCATCCTCATTCGTGGGAGAACAAGGATATGGAATTTTAATATAGACTGAGACAGAATTTGATATTCTGCTACAGCTTTAGCTTTTCATGATATCAATATTTTGTTTTATGTTTATGTGTATCTATTTGCATTTGGTTAATGACTACTTTAGCTATCTTAGTCTTTTGCAAATGATATAATTTAATCAATATAATCCATATC
>ML782983.1:543867-629010 GCA_009831015.1 Picea engelmannii
AGTTTTTGCATAACAGGTTTCCCTTATTGCAGAGATTTATAAATCATATAATTGTTATGATTTTTTATGTCTTGTTTGTCCTGTAAACAACTCAAAGAGCAGTGCAGCCTATCGTTTACGAGAAGCTTTTGGATTATCCGGTGCGAGTTTCCTTCCTCCAACCAACTTCGAAGTCATCATACACAGGACAAATCTGGAGTGTTTCCAGGTCAGTTTAGTGTATTTGTTAATATTTAGTTAGATATATGTGTAGTTAGTATATTAGATCGTTTAATTTCAATGAGTTCTATTCCTTTTTCATAAAATCATAAAAAATCAAAAAATATCTCTAGCTGTCTTAGGGCAGAAAGCAAATGAGTTTTACAGGTTTTATTTAAATCTGCCAGTTGTAGATATTGTATATTTGTGAATAAGTTATAGTGCAATAAGTAGTTAAATAGCTAATTAGTAGAGTTAGTATAGTAGTAATTAGTATATTGTGTATATCGAATTGTTAGATTAGTTTAGTTTGCTTTAATAATTAGTTTTAGTTTATGTTTGTTTAGTAGTTAGTTGTAATTAGATTAGTTTATTAGTTAGTTTTATTTATTAGTTAGTCAGTTTGTTTTATATAGTTTTAGATTAGTTAGTTTAGATTAGTTTTCCTTTTGTTTTCCTAGGACCTTAGATCGGCTAACAGAGCCGCTAAACCCGTCAGGGTGGTTCATTCCAAACGGCTTGGGTTATTAGACAACCCCGGACCGGTTCCACTCTCTCAGTTCACGGACGGTCGATTTCGCCCGTCAACACCATGTTAATGTTTCATTGAAATCTTCACAGGGGATCTAGATAAAGAAAGTACAAACAAAGCTAATCAAGAAAGGACAAGATATTTGATATGGAAGAATGAGAAAATATATTCACACTAATCCAATGAGCTAATCAATGATGATCACTGTGATCATTTTGATACAATGGAATACACTCATATATAGGAAAGAACATCCCATAATTAAGAAAAGAAATCAAGAATTTAGCTTTCCTTAGGAATGTATGCATGCATAATAATGTTGATCTAAATAGAAATTCTAAAATAGAAATAGTCAGTTAACAACCACTGAACTAGTGTGTCGAAAATAGAAATTTACCTAACAACATCTGTCAGATATTAAATGACTGGGAAAAAGAATGGAAACCCCTAGTGACTGAAACAACACAAAAGGAGACATAAAAACCAGAGAAGGATCAAGAAGAAGAACAAGATCATGAAGAACAAGGAAATGGTGCAGGAGACACTCAACTAGCACTGCCCATGGGAGAGAAGAGAAAAGGAGTGATTAACACATAAGCATAATAAGAGGAAAGCATCAAAGGAAGTGAATATCCAAAAATTGATATAGGATGACTTGGAAAATTTTAGAGATCTGGTCAAAGAAGTAACTGAAAAAGCATTTTTTCAAGCTACACATAAATAGGAGGAAATGCACATGAATGTGCAAGTGCAGATAGCTACACTACGTGAAATTTTGGAATCAACAAGGATAGCACTATCCATAATAATACAATAAGAACAAACAGAGAGAATAAAAAATAAGACAGGTTTATGATCAACAACATCGTGACCACCATCAACATAAACAGAGAGTCAAATAATGAAATTATCAGCAGGGGCTATAGAATTGCCCATGACAGAGATGTAGGAGAAAGCGTGGGTATTAGGTCATATTGACTTAGTGTTGTCATAGTTACTAGTGAATGTGTTACATAGCTTATACAAAAGTGTTACACATGAGATAAAGTTGTGCGCAAAGTTTATTTCTATAGAGTTGGCCAAAGTAGCTGCAGACGACGATGCATTACACGTAGAGTATAGTAAACTCATGTTGAAATCAGATGAGGTTGAACATAGAACAACAAGGTTGAAAAATGTAGTGAAGGAGGTATATAGAAATATACCATAGGTCCATATGGAAGAATATACCCCTTTGGAATATCAAGTAACAAATATCGGTGAATCCATTCAAGGATTCTGTGTGAAGATGGTAGATTTGGAAGCATGCACAATGCCTAGTACACCACCAGAAGAAAGGGAGCATCAAGATAAAATAGTAATGACGACAATAGAGAGAATTAGGAGTTTGGACGAGGAATGTGAAAATATGTATGAAGACAATACAAAAGTATGGATTGAGTTGTTGGAGAATGCAGATCTACATGAATTAGAACAAATGTTACAAACTATGCAGGAGAAGGAGTAGAAGATCAAAGATACAATGAGCACTCTGCCACCCACAAAGAGAATGGATGCAATAGTTGAGAATAGGAAGTTGCACCAAGAAATGAATCAAATAAAAGATGAATAGTATATTCTAGCACAAAATATTGATCCACTACAAGAGAAATCATTTTGGGTAACAAAATGACTTGCAATTGCACAAGGCATAGTGAAGCAAGTAGTGCAAGATAGTGCAGAAAAAATGAAGACCCCCATTACCACATAGAAAACAAAGAGGATTTTAACACAAGAAGAAGAAGCAAAGGAGAAGGTCACAAAAACAAAGGAAACATTTGATATTTTTGCTGCGACATGGAAGGGAGCACAATAGAAGAACTGAGTGGCTTGAGACGAGCCACAGGTATGTGTTGGGGGCCTATTAGGACATAATTTTGGGACCATTTTTGGGAATTGCGCATCGTGCGCAAAGGAAGGAAAAACATTCAGGAATGTGCAAAGGAAGAAAATACAATTAGCTCACTTCTGCATGAAGGGATAAGTTCACACAAAAGGAGGAAATCGTCATGCACTTTGGGTCAATTGATAAGGGTTAATCCCTATTGTAATTTTATAAATATGTAAGGGTTTTTTTGGGTTAGAGAGTAGAGATGTGTGTGATAGAGGAGGGTATATGTGTGTAAGCTAAGTTTGGAATGTATGCAATTATGCAAGAGTGAAGAGCGATAGAGAGGGATAGGAGAATGACAAGGGAGTAATGTATTAGCACAATGCACATATTTTGTAAGGGATAATTTAGAATAATATAATAATAATTGATGCAGGAGCATCCTTTCCACCTCAACCATGCGCCAACTATTCAACACATCAACTCACATTCAAGAAGCGAGAGAGGCACCAAATCTCTCATTTTTCCTTGAATTTAAAAATTCAATGTAATAAATTGTTATTAAATGTTGTAAGGCTGATAGAGCCGAGTTGATGCCTTTGTATAGGCTTTAGTTGAAGTCGCCTTTAATGGCTAGATGTAGGTTGATCTAGATACGATTTGGACTAGATTTTCATTTATTGTAATAAGCCTCAATAGATAGGCATTTTGATGGTGATTAGACACCACTAGTGTAGTTTGGAGGGAAGGCTCGAGGAGCCCCTCTTTTGTAAAATCCTTGTAATCGATTATTCATATTATTAGAGAAGGAGAAGGAGGAAATATCCGAGACTTTGTTGCATTCTGAGATTGCACATATTGTAATTGACATTCAAGTTAATACAAAAGATAAGATTTCACTATTTATGAGTTCATGTGTGGTGAATGTTTGTTTTATGAATGTTATCTGTATGTATTTATGAATACTTGATGTAGATGTATGTGATAGATTTCATCTGCAGGGATAAGATAGACTTCACTATATGTCTGTGAGTTTGTTGAGTTGTTATGGGTTCTTTAGACTAAGTGAAAGGAGTGCACGACAAAGTATTGAGAACTTTATGAGCCACCACAAGGAGTGCATATCTGAATTATGTTTCCGAGTTCAAAGGAGAATGTGCCAGGTGGGCACACCAGAATAGTTTACAGACTTAGAGAGGAGCCTCAAGGTTACTAAACACCTTGGAGAAGAAAATTTGCAAAGAAGGTCGGAGAAAATTTACTCCAGGAGGAAAGCGAAGTTGGCTAGAGAAAGAATTCCTGAAGGTCGGAGCGTCGGAGTTCATCTAAGTCGTTTGTTGCAAAGGACGCGTGTTAGTAGATCATGGAATTTGGAGCAGTAGTACTCCAGAAGATCCAAGGTGTAGAAGGGTGGAGAAATCACGAAGGTTGGAGCACCGAAGTTCATCTGAACTATTGGATCAGGGGGACAGGTGTTAGAGGATCCCTCACTTCGTAGGTCATACACTCCAGAGGAAAGTGGAATTGGGTGGAGTGAGAACTCCCAAAGGTTGGAGTGCCAGAGTTCATCCAAGTTGTCCATTGGAATTGGACAGGTGTCAGCATATCGTGTACTTCGAAGGTTTGTCACTCTAGAGGATTCACGTGGTGGTTGTTCATAATTGACCGAAGCGTCAGAGATCGAAGTTACTGTGGGTCATTGATCCCAAAGGAGAGCATGGATTATTGATTGTCAAAGGGACAAGTGGAGGATGGAGGTTCACTCCATTAGAAATACACTTCAGGGGATTTTTGGAGTGTGCATGCGAATTTGATCGAAGCCCGAATTGTCAAAGAGACTAAGCCGTAGATCTCAATGAGGAATAAGGACTGTTGATCCTGATTCTGCGATTTCAGAGGATTGTGCCTTCGAAAGAATTGGCCTCAGCATGAGGCAAGAATGCCCGAATCCTAAATCTCTGAAGGGCCCTTTGAGCAAGTGCCTATTCATAGCCATGGGAACATGTAGTCGCCACTAGAGGAAAAGGGATAAAGCCTGAGATTTGGAATTGGAGGCACAAGAAGCTAGAGAAGGTGCCCAAAAGGTTCAAGTCAGAACAAACCTGCACTAGGTGGATCTAGAAGTCGTGAAATTCCTCGGGTATCATATGATTGGCCCATATCTTGGCATAGGGTCCCTTAGGGGATTTTGCAGGCGTTTGAGAATCCTCATTCACTATTTTGAGCACGGGGAAGGAAGCAAGGTCTGTGGATAAAGTTTTGTGGATCTAGCAGAGACCCGAAGAGTCGATTTGACTCAATTGATTGAGCGATCCTAGATTAGGAGGTTGCACAACCCTGGGAGGAAGAGGGGGGTTTGCATCAAGTGGTATCAAATCCTAGGAAAAGGTTTTGTCTGATACCATCAAGTGGTATTAGAATGTGATTTTTCTTGCAAACAACAGGCAAAGGAGAGATGAAACAAAGGACATAGTCTGATACTATCAAGTTGTATCAGAGCTAAAATTTCATCTGTAGACAACAGGTGAAGGGAGGAAGAGTGTTGATGCTTTGCGTGTGATTGTTTGCAAGTGTGCAACAGTCAATAGACAACCAGGTGGGTTGCAGGAGAAAGCTGGAGGCACTCTCTGTTGAAAAATAGAAAGTAGATAGCCAGGAAGGATGATCCAGAAGAGCTAGTTTTGTTCTTAAAGGCAGAGGAGAAAGATGTCTACTGAAGGCCATGGAAGAGGTTGAGAAGAAGGTCGCCAACAGGTAAGTAAAGCACAAAGGTACGAAGATCTCAAGGAGATCATATCATAAATGGAGAGGCTAACATTGAAGATGCAACAAGAAGCACACGTATGCTGGTGGTACGAGTGGCCCATGAAGTAGAGAGTGAAGTGGCATGTCTAGAAGTTGCTTTCCAGGAGGCAGTGCCAAGTGTTGAGGAGGTGGCTGAGAGAAGTTGAAGAACTCAGTGAAACAGAGGAGATGGTTTGCATCTATGAACCACAAGTTGGATATAACCCCAGTGAGGAGGAAGTGAGATCAATTGATCTCATGAACTGCCATGAGGACAAAGATGAATTTTAAAATTGTCAAGTGGGCAATGAGATGAGATCGATGGAGGATCTCATGAACTACTAGGAGGGAAGTGATGAAAATTTAGACTTCCAGGTGGGCAATGAGAGGACATGATTTGAATATCTCATAGATTTCCAGGAGGGAAAAAATAAAATCCCAAATTGTCAGGTGGGCAAGGGAGAATAAATGAGATTGTCTGAGAGTCTCAATAACTTAGTAATAAGTTCAGATCAACAAGGGGTGCTGACAGAGGAGGATCAGAGGAGCATTATGATCATTGGGGGAATCAGAATATTCCTACCAATTAGCCAAGCAGAGGCTTGCATATGTGTTGCAGAGGCAACAAAAGGATAGCCAGTTGTGACCGTCATGGAGGAAAAGGAGAAGACATCATAATCTACCCTAGCAGAAAGAGAGGAGCATATAGTTAAAATGCTCACTCAGTGGGAGAAAGAGTTGGATATGTTGGAGGATTGGTTGAACAATAAAGAACTAGAGAAGGAATGCTAGGATGCATTCATGAAAAGAGAAGGGGAATTCCAGTCTGAGGAGCAGCTGGAGGAAGTCAGAATTGTACCAGCAGGAGAACTAGCAGAAGCTAACATGTCAGAGGAGATAACTGAGAAACAACTCAGTAAGGAACCTACAGAACTAGAGTCTACATATAAGTGGAAATTCAAGGCCACAAGTGATGCAGACAACATGGGAGATCAATTTTATCTTCCCTTAGATCAACATGAGGAGATGCAGTAGCAAGGAAGACTGCCAAGGAGCCATCCAATGGAAAAGATGGACAGAGAGATAGAGGAAATCATAGAGCTGATGTTGAAGTCAGTAGAAGAAGTTGTCAGTAGGAGGAGGTTGAGTAGAAGAGAACATGTAGCAGTAGCAGGGAAGAAGCAACATAAACAACATAGCAGAGGAGAAGGTGGACAACTCCAGAGAGAAGTTTGGGATCCAGGAGGATTTTAATAGTGGAGTAGAGGAGCTCATGAGCAAGAGATCATGATTTTCCCAGCAGTGGAGTATGATGCAGGAGCATCCTTTCCACCTCATCCATGCAACATCTATTCATCACATCAACGCGCATTCAAGAAGGGAGAGAGGCACCATCCCTCTCATTTTTCCTTGAATTTAAAAATTCAATGTAATAAATTGTTATTAATTGTTGTAAGGCTGATAGAGTCGAGTTGATGCCTGTGTATAGGCTGTAGTTGAAGTCTCCTTTAATGGCTAGCTATAGGTTGATATAGATCCGATTTGGACTATATTTTCATTTATTGTAATAAGCCTTAGTAGATAGGCATTTTGATGGTGATTAGACACCACTAGTGTAGTTTGGAGGGAAGGCTCAAGGAACCCCTCTTTTGTAAAATCCTTGTAATCAATTATTCATATTATTCGATAAGGAGAAGGAGGAGAGAGTTGAGAATATGTTGCAGTCCAATATTGCACATATTGTGATTGACATTATCATTAATACAAAAGAGCAGATTTCATTGTTTATGAGTTCATTTGTGGGGAATGTTTTTTTTATGAATGTTGTGTGTATGTGTTTATGAATACATGTTGTATATGTATGTGATATATTTCATCTGCATGGATAACATAGACTTCATTGTCTGTCTGTGATTTTGTTGAGTTGTTCTGAGTTCTTTAGGCTAAGTGCGAGGAGTGCACAATAGATTATTGAGAACTTTGTGAGCCAACACAAAAAGTGTGTATCTGAATTATGTTTCTAAGTTCAGAGGAGAACATGTTAGGTGGGCACACCATAATAGTTTATAGACTCAGAGAGGAGCCTCAAGGTTACTGAACACCTTGGAGGAGAAATTGTGCACATAAGGCACAAAAGACAAAGTTGTTGAATACTCTGTAGATCTCTGCCAGGTGGGCATCAAGCGGGTGCAAGAAGTGCACAAGAGAAATTTGTTTCGAGTTTAGATAGAAGGGTGTCAAGGAGAAGAAACTACAAATTTGTTGAACACTCTGTAAGCTCAGCAAGGAGTTCTTTGAGAAAGTGCAAAGAGTGCACATAGCCAATACTTACTTGAAGTATTGGTGAAGTTTTGGAAAACCAGAGTTACTGAACACTCTGGGGGAGAATCTCTGCAAGGAGTGCATGGAGCGATCACAAGTGTGAGAAATGAGACATTCAACTTCTTCGACTATAGGGAGAGGCTCTGCAAGGAGTGCATTGAGCAGGAACAAGGAATGTACAAGAAGATTTTCTGAAAAATCTTATAAGTCCAAAGCCATCTGAAGGCTCAGTCGAGCACAAGGTGTGCGCAGGAGAGGGGACTTGATTTAAGTGTACAGAATCTTGAGGAGGGATAGCATTCCTAGAAGTGAAGTCGAGACCCAAAGTAGTTGGGCTAGTGGGAGAAGATTCAAAAGCCGAAAAATGTGAATATTACAATTCTTCCAATTCGGGAGAAAGAAGAAGCTCGGGAGGAAGAGCGACAAAAAATATTGGATCAAGTTGCAAGAATATATTTGGATCATTGAATCCTACGTCCAGATATCAGAAGGAGTACGTAGAGCAGGATTAGATCCCAACCATCAAATCTAAGCATAGAGGACCAACAATCGTTGGACACAGGTAAAGTGCATAGACTTTAACCCCTTTTAAGTCCACAGGAGAGGGGACTCGTTGAAGTCCCGAAGTGGATCAGGACCGTCCATCATCCAGACGGAGAGGTGGTGGAAGATCTAGAATTCTGGAGGAACTGCACTTCGGGAGATTCCAGGTGAGCAGTGAGAGAAATCTACGAAGCTACAAAACCCGAAGCTCATCCTAGCCATTGGTGTTGGGGAGGGACATGTGGAGTGATATCTGAGATTCCGGAGGAATCTCACTTCGAGAGATTTTAGATGCGGTGGTTGCAGAATCGTTGAAGTGCTGAAGTATATCCTAGACCTTGGTGTAGGAAGGCATGTGGCAACAGATTGTTAACTCCGGTGAAGAGCCACTCCAAAGGATTTGAAGTGTCGAGCTTTGAAAATCCCGAAAGCCTGAAGTAGTGGAGAAGATCTCAGTCGTCCATCAGTTGGGGACATGTGGCGGGGGATCCTTCATTTCAGAGAAAGCAAGTGTAGATGGGTGAAAAAATCCTGAAGAGATGGGAACTGAAGTAGGTCTGAGTCTTCCAAGCCAAAGGGATAGGTGTCGTCAAATCCTTCACTCTGGAGAATAGTCACTCTAGAAGAATTGAAGTGTGAAGGTAGGAGGATTCCCAAAGCTGGGAGTCCCAAATTCATCCCATTCGTCCCTCGAAAAAGGACGTGTGGTGAAATATATTCCACTTAGGAGAAAAGTCACTATAGGAAGAAAGTCGGGTTGGCTCAAGCAATAATTCCCAAAGGCCGGAGCGTCGGAGTTCATTTGAGTCATCTGTTGCAAAGGACATGTGTCAAAAGATCATGGAATTCAGAGTAGTAATACTCTGAAAGATCTAAGATGTAGAAGGGTGGAGAACTCTCGAAGGCCGGAGCGTCAGAGTTCATATGAACTGTCAGATCAAGGGGACAAGTGTTAGAGGATCCCTCACTTCGGAGGTCGTACACTTCAGAGGAATCTGGAATTGGGTGGAGTAAGAACTCCCAAAGGCTGGAGCATCAAAGTCCATCCAAGTCATCCATCAGAATTGGACAGGTGTCAGCAGATCGTGTACTTCGTATCGTGTACTTCATAGGTTTTTCACAACGGAGGATTCACATAATGGTTTTTCATAATTTGTCGAAGTGTCAGAGCCCAAAGTTACTATGGGTCGTTGATACCAAAGGAGAGCATGGACCATTGATTGGAAAAGGGACACGTGGAGGATGGAGATTCACTCCATTAGAAAGCCACTTCAGGGGATTTGTGGAGTGTGCATGCGGATTCGGTCGAAGCCCAAATTGTCAAAGGAAGACACTGACCCATAAATCTTAGTGAGGAATAAGGATCGTTGATCATGTTTCTGCGATTTCAAAGGATTGTGCCTCTGGAAGAATTGGCCACAGCGTAAGGAAAAAACGCCTGAAGCTCTAAAGCATCCTTTGAGCAGGCGCCTGGTCGTAGCTGTAGGCACATGTAGTCATCATCGGAGGAAAAGGGGACAAATCTTGAGATTTGAAATTAGAGGCACGAGAATCTAGAGAAAGCACCTGAAAGGTTTAGGTCAGCACAAACCTGCACCAGGTGGATTTAGAAGTCTCGAAATTCCTCGGGTATCATCCAATTGGCCCATAGCTTGGCATAGGGTCCCTTAGGGGATTTTGTGGGTGTTTGACAATCCTTGTTCGCTATTTCGAGCACGAGGAAGGAAACAAGGCCCGTGGATAAGGTTTTTTGGGTCTAAAAGAGACCTGAAGAGTCAATTCAACTCAAGTGATTGAACGATCCTAGACCAGGAGGTTGCGAAACCCTAGGAGGAAGAGGGGGGTATGCATCAAGAATCCATTCATTGTGGATGTATCCCATATTGGGTGAACCACATTAAATCCTAGTTTATTTGTGTTATGATGTGTTTACTATTTTGTTTATTTCACGCATATAATGTATGTTTGGTTAATATGAATATGTTACCTGTTCTAGTGGTTTTTCACACATGCTATAAGTAACAATGAACTAATTTTAAGTATAATGGTTATGAGAACTGCCTCACATCCCTTCATGACTGCAGAAACCTGGTTCCAGTAGTCCCCATAGATACCTTGTGTGAGACTTCACCTACTTGCGGGTGATGTCGAAAGGGATGGTATCTAATGATTTTGTTGGTGAATTCTTGTTGAACCCTAGGTCTTCCCATTGGTGCCAACAACTAGTCCCAACCTTTATATTTCCAAAATCGGAGATAATAGGTTCACACTTTTCTAAATGCGACATGACCCATGGAGCAACTATATGTTGAACCATCTCTTGGTCAAATTAAATATGATAACAAATTTTTGCTTCAAGTCCGTAAACATAACCATAATTGAAGGGATAACCATTTGAACCAATTAACCTCACATTGGTAAAATTGTGTTGCCAAAATTTTCCTAGATAGGCTACTAATGGGCCCACCAACTAGTGTGCATTGGAGAGATAAGAATATATTGGGTTATGGTAATATTTTCGATTATGATGCTTGGTGCATGCATATTTCAGCTTATCTATGTTATTCATATGGTTATTGTGGTTTTAATGGTTTCATGCTAATGACAATGCTATGGTTGTGACATATTGGTTATAGTGACGAATGTGTACATTTGTAGCTTCATTCAGATGTCGTACAAGAAACCTACAAAAAACATGTGAAACACCTATTCATAAGCAGTGGTAATGTCTTGTGGTTTTTTGATGATGGTTTATGGTTATTATAGTTTAATGATCCTTGACCTTTACTTACATTGCCATATGGTATACCTGCAAAACAAGTGGTTAGTTTGACTTGGTGGATGGTGTGTGTGTGTGTGTGTGTGCAAATGTCCTATGTTATAGCTATATTGGAGACCATGTAACCTGAAGGAAAATATGATTTGAATCATATTGATATATTATGGATAATGCCAAGATCTATATTCTTAAATCTACCTTAATATTTAGAAAATAATTATATCCATCCCAACTATGGACTTCAAAAATAGTTGGTGATGTAATTGTTATACTTAAAAAGATATTTTCATCGGGATGGTATGAAAACAAATGACACCACTTGTCTTGGAGTACCTTGAATTAAAACCTTTTTTTTAATACTATTCGTACATGATTTTTCATTTATCTTTCAAAACCTTTAAACTTTATCCAATGTTGGGAGGTCTATCTCATGGTTCAATGGAATTTATTGTCATTTGAATGATCACTTTGACCTTAATATTTGGAACTTTTCTTGAGCTCTGCTTATGTGGAAATGGAAATTTGATGTTTAATGGTGGCTTTTCCCTATGCACTACTACCAATTTATTAGAGGATCAATTACTTTTCTTGATCTTGAAATTCCTCTCCTCATTGCATGAGATTGATATATTTGTGAGTGAGGGCCAAGATCTATTAAATAACCTAGATCTTGCATGATGTATGCAACCTATTTTTAAGGCATTTTGACTTGGGTGTATTCTCTTATTCTCAATATCCATAGAGTGGATGAACCCATCACATATTTGGCACCAAAATTGTTGGGGAAGAGGTAAGATATATTTATGGAATAACCCACTTTAATTTTCATTACATGTGTTTGCATGGTAATGAGTGGATGTGTATCTATGGTAGCATTTTTCCATGCCTATCCCTTGGTTACCAAGTTATCTCTTCTATTAGTATCCTAGGTATGACCTAATTTCAAGAGTTGCTAATAATATTGTCATTAGCAAACAATGACATGGAGATGAAAATCATTGTTTGAACTCTCGAATTTCTAGTTATTGTTATGAGTGCATCACTTCAGCACTACCTTTCCATTTGTATCTTGTATATGAATGGGTAGGTTGTGAAGCTTGAACCCCATACCATTATTTACCCATTCTCTAATTCAAACTCTTGAATGTTGGTCTTTTGCATGAAACCTATTATCTTTGGACTATTTTCTTGAGTAGTATTAAAGCCTATGGGCACTCCTCTCATTTAAAATTCCCTTTCCCATATTTCAAAGCCAAAAATTGACCCCAAAAATTAGTTGGTAGTGCTCCATAAAAATTGATTTTAACTCGTGCATGAGATCTATGATTATGGTTTCACCTAGTAGTGAATAATATCAAGACTATCGGGTGTTTTCATATACAAAAGTGGCTTACACCTGGCTTAATTTTAGTCCATGCTTCTTCTAGTGTTATATATTTTAAAGCCTTTGTGGGAGTGTGGTTTACTATATAATTTGTACATTTGATGGATTCCACCCAATAATGAATACTTAATCATTTAGATTGGATCATACAATTAGCCATTTCTTTTAATGTGTGATTCCTTCTATCATTAACACCATTTTGTTGCGTTGTATATGGAACAATATGTTTCATTTGAGTTCCCTATGCACCATAGTAACTTGTAAATATGTTTTTCACATATTCTCCTCCATTATCAGTTCTTATCCTTTGCAGTTGATGACTAAATTATTTTTCTACAAGGGACTTGTAGGCCAAAAACTTGTCAAATACATCATTTTTAAGTTTTAAGAAGTAAACCCAAGTGCATCTGGAGAACTCATCAATGAAATATAAGAAGTACTTGCAACCAAAGAAAGAAGGAGAAGAAATTGAACCACATAAATCACTATGAACAAGCTGCAAAGGGGCTAAGGCATGCCAAGAGGCACATTTGTCAAAATTGTCTTGATGATGTTTTTCAAGAACACAACTGACACAAACACCATCTTTGCAAGAAATGAGAGGAAGTAAAGTCACGATATGTTGATTACATAGTTTTTGTAATGAGAGATAGTTTAGATGACCAAACCACGCATGCCAAAGTTTTCTCAAGTCATCGCTATAAGCAACAAAAAGTCATGGAAAAGATGATTACCCAAAGTTGTCAATTTTGTACAACCCGGTAATATCATCAAAATTTATAGTTGCAAGGACATGCTTAGGATATTTTAATTCCTTGATTACAACTTAGTGAGGTGAAAAATGAGAACTTTATGGTCTTACCTTCACTTGAATGAATGATCTAACACAGTGATAGAAGGTTGTAGGAAATACTTGGAACACATAATACATCATTGAAATGACCATTGTCTACTTGAATTGTTCCATACCCTAAAACACAAAGATATCTATCATCACCAACAATTATTTTTTTGGTGTTACATTTATCAAGAGAAGAAAATATGGATTTATCCTTATCCATATGATAATATTATCTAGAATCAATAATTCACTCATCAAAATAATAATTAGAAGTTGCATCAAAGGAGAAACTAGAAGCAAAAAGTGCATGTCCATGAGAAGAGAAAGAAGAAGAATCAATATTGATGTTTTTCTTCGTCATCGCTACTTCTAAGGCTTCCATATTTTTAAAACATTTAGACTCCACATGACCATCTCTCCCAAAAAAAAGTGTGGCAATGCATGTTAGTCTTCTTACGTTTAGATTTTTCTCCTTTGTCACCATTAGGAGTAGAAGTTGGTTGAGAGGGTTTGGGACTCTTGTTTTGGTTATTGTTTTCATGAGGATTTTTCTTCTTGGGATGATTAGATTTATATTTCGATTGGGACACTAAGTCTTTGTTGGATGTACTTGTAGTGTTGATCAATCCAAGTTGCACAAGATTATCGTGCTCTCAAATCAGAGAATCACAAAAGGACAAAAGAGTGAGAGTTTAGTAAGCACTCCCTAGAGCTTCTCTAGTGGCATAAAAGGTAGATAAAAATAAAAAATATGCACTACCAATATTAGAAAGAATAACATATATGCATTAATCATCCTTCATATTTATTTTACACTCTTGAAATAAAAGTCTAAGTTTTTTTATCTTAGATAAATAATCTTTGATGAAAGGAAAATCATTGGCACTTAAAGTCATTAATTGATTATCAATCTTGTGATATTGAATAATATTTTGTTTACCAAACATAGATTGAAGTTTTTCCCAAGCTTCATCAGGGTCATAAATTCCTTGAAGTTGAAACCTTGAATCAGGAGAGATGGAAATTTTTATTAGTCCACATGCTTCATCATTCTTATTATCCCATTTGGATTTCTTTTCAGCAGTAGTGGGTACTTGTTCTTTTCCCAAGGTAATTCGATACAATCCTTTACTTATTAGTACATCCTCCATACAGTGTTTCTATGAGAAGTAGTTGGTACCGGTAACCAAAATATAACTAGGAGGAAACATTAAAAAAGGTAGAGAATATGCATTTAAAATCTAAAACTGATGATCTTGATGGAAATCTCTTGAAAAAATAGGTTGTTTAAAAAAAACAACACGACAAAACGGAGTTCGATGTGAAAGTTATGCCCTTTTGAAAAAAAGCATAAACAATAACCAAAGAACCACATGGCAAGTAGAAGTTGGTCCATGTGGTGATGCCCCTCCTTCACTAACTTTTGTATAACCTCACTTTTAAAAAGGTGTTTCTTATGAAGTGATCAACTTTTATAAAATAAGTGAGAATCTCTTTTACAATGAAGTTACTTTGTAAATTAAATTTTCATTAAAAATGTAAATAAAAATGAATATTAAAGCTACTTATAGTGATTCACTTTTATAATTTAAGTTAAATGCACTTTACAATGAATATATGAACTTTTTCGAAAAGTAACTTAAAAAAGAGATTTGAACTCAAGACCTCTTATTACATAAAACAACTTAAAACCAACTGAGCTAGTGAAAAACACATTATAATTGTAAAGGAGGAGGATGGGGATGTTTTTGTTGTTGTTGTTGTTGGAGCTTCGCCATAAGGTGTGTACTTACTAAAAAAAATTATTTTCATGTGTTCACACAGAAATAAAAAAAAAAATCACTTCTTGACAAAAAAATGGGGTTAAATCTCGATTATCTTACCTGTAAAATGCAAGTTTTATCTTTGTTTTCGATTTGCTAAGATCACATAAAATACATGAAAAAGGGCATACACAAACAAGAAAACACGTTCTTCTCTATTTCTAGTTTTTCAATATTGAAAAGAGAGAAAGACAAAGAGTACACACGAATTGGAAATAGTATAAACTTGGAAATAAAAACAAAAAACCAAAATATTGTCTCTATAAAAAAATTTGAAAAAGGCATATTTAATCTTTATACCTCCGAATCTGACTGAAATGGCAGTATATTGAAAAAATAGAAAACTTTTTTTGATCCAGGTGGATATTGGTGGCTACCCACCTATTCCACTTGGACCCACACCATTGTTTCTTTCAGTTTTTCAGTTTCCTTAATTGTAGCACAATTTACTATTTTTAGCTGTTTTTCGGGTCCTGAACTTCCGGAGTTGTTTTGAGGCCCTAAACGACGCTTTTTTGGCATGAATGCTACGAAAAATATGAGTTTGTTTCAAACTCAATATTCATAGTCAACAGTGTAGTCCTCGGATAGATCTTTCTAACGATGTATCATGTGCGTCAAACGAAGATAGTATGCCAAAGTTACGACCCCGGGAAATTGATGTACCAATTTACCCCAACGGGGCCCATATTCTGGCATTTCATCTCCTAGGGTTAGGTTTTTGGATGTTTGGGGTTTTCCATTGTTTCTCAGTAATATATAGGCCTTCAAGCCTCATTGTAACAAGCAGTTCAGAGGCTAGTAGCTGCCATCTCTTCTCATAGATAAGCTACCAGCGCCCTCGCTAGTTTATTTACATTCTGTCTGTAAGCATTTTTCAGTCATTTTTTATTAATGAAATGAAGTCTTATTTCCACTGCATCTCTGCGTTTATGTGTATTTCTATATTTCATTGTGTTCCTACATAAATCCGGATCATTTTTCAAGTGAAATGAATAGCATTTCTAATTGAAATGAGCACTCTAGACACAATGGAATAGTTCTCTCAGTCGATAAATGTATAAAAATAGTAGAAATTAGAGATGTAGCAACACAACTTCAAGATCTTGATCTACAACAGAAGCAGGTCTTCAAATGAGCTCCAATACAATGTTCGACAACATAGGGTATTCCAACAAAGGATGAAGACCATCTATAACCACTCACACAACTAGATCAAATATTAACACACCAATGTTTTCATGTGGTAAAACCCCAATGTAGGGAAACATCCATAGCCCCAGCCAATGTGGCCACTTGAATCAATTTATTAATGCAAAAGAAAATCATTTTACAATAGAGTTTCTCAAAATCTATCATCAAGAAATGACATTCCATGATATTTAAATAGATATCATGGACCAATTGGGTGCTAAGCCATGGATCAATGTAATCATTAAGATCAAGGAGAATATGAGTCGTCAGATCAATCTATGTCTAGAGCATGTCATGACCACCGGATTACAAATGCATACTAATGCATGCTAAAGAAACACACTTTAACCTAACGACACATTAGACCAAGTTGATCCTAACTAAATTTTATGTTTATAAATATCCTAAAAAGATCTATGACTATGGTTTCACCTAGTAATGAATAATATGGATGTTTGCATTTGATGTGCATAACTATCTCATATAAATAATCATGGAAAAAAATTTCTCTTGATAGTAGATGTTGGAAGCCATGATGGGATGGATTTCATAATATTTTTCTTGGGTATGATGGTAGCATTAAAATTGAAAATGATTGAGGTGGTTGATGCTAGATATTAGACACCAATCATATTGTTTATTTGAAAAATCAAACACTAGTTCCATATGCTATTAACACATATGTGTAGTTGATGGTTCTAAATGTCACTTGTTCATACACATCCTTATCGATACATAATGTTTTTATACATAGATGATTTGGTTATGATCCTGAACTAGGTGAAGTACCTTCATTCTACATGGCTTCTTACCTTTTAGATGTGGTATGTGCAATGAATGTGTTTTTAAAAAAGAACTTGAGTTGTCATGTGTCTGAACTGCCCATGCATGTGTACTTTAGCATCTTATGGGAAAACATATATAAGAAGTCATATCCTATGATCTGTGATTTATTCTTAGCCAAACTGTATTTCATTATTTTTCATCAAGAATGTCTAAGGCTTTCCAAACATTCCAAGAAGATCATCTCACTTATTGACAATTAGTATCTTGAGGACAAATGCACTTAATTTAGGATTTTTGGAGCCACTTGGGCCCCACATTTATTATCATCCTTTGTAATAGATAGATCGGCCCTAGGATAAATTTGTTATTAGAATATCGTGCAAGGGTTCAATGCCTCAGTCAAAGATAAAAAGAGAATATTTATCCAGTATGGATTTTGATTGGGTTATTACTTTGTTAACGATACCACACAAATAAGACATGAGGGTTTAAGACGTTTGGAATACAAGTTTGGGACTAGAATATACCACAAACATGATCCTAAAGGGTTAGAGTTGATGTAATCTGAACGAGTGGCAGTGTATTGGTCGTATGCCCATGACAAGTTCAATGATGGGTTTTTTACAGAGAATTCCCATAGTTCAGATGAAGTCATTTAGAGGAAATCCCAACCAAAAATTTTGTCCATAATGATTAAATGAGCTTTTGTCGACATATTAGTGCATAATGTGTCCATGTGATTAAATGAGATTTTGTCCACATATTAGTGCATAGTTGGGTCTACACCTATCATGTGTCAAGTTACCATTCATCGGTTCCTCTCCACCACATGTTAGTGTGTTGTTGGGTTTTCACATGCCACATGTCAAATTACCATTTGTTGTTTCAACATGTCACCTTATAATATGGTGGAGGATATTGGGGTTTGTGCATACATTAAGATGCTTGGGGGTATCGTCATCTGATTAGATGAACACTCTACCACATGTTAGTACATTCTAGGGTTTACCCCTATCAAATGTGAAGTTACCGGTGATTTTTTCCACATGTCACATTAAGATAGGGTGGAGGATCTTGGGGTTTGTGAATATTCTAATAGGATTGGGACATTAATATGATACTTTCATGTTGCAATGTCACCCAGTGACCATACATGATTACAATATCATTACCCATTCATCCCCCAATTTCCATGTATCATCGTGAGATTAGATGAGATTTCCTCCACATGTCAATGCATGGTTGGGTTTGCAGTTGTCATATGCCAAGTTAACATTGGAAGGTTCCTTTGTGCCACATGTTAGTGTGTTCTTGGGTAGCACCTACCATGTGTCAGGTTTCCATTTTTTGTTTCCACATGTCAAATTATGAAAAGGTGGAGGGTGCTGAGGTTTGTGCATATGTTAAGAGGCTTGGGGGTGGAATGTGATACATGAAGGTTGGAAGGTCACTTAGTCACCATACTTATTTACCATATCATTTCCCAATCATCACCTAGCTGACAAGTGTAACAATGTGATAGGATGGCATTTCCTCCACACATTAGTGTGCGGTTGGGTTTGCATCTACCACATGTTAAGTTACCATTGGATGGTTCCACATGACACCTTATGATAGGGTGGAGGATTTTTGGGTTCATGTATATGTTAATTGGCTTGGAGTGGAAATGATACATAAATGTTGGAAGGTGTGCAAAGGATGTGGAGGGGAGATGGATGGAAGAGACACCTGCACTTTGCATTGGGGTAATATGGTGGATTATTGTAATTCTTATGTTAAGAGGCTTCAAGGTGGAATAAAATGCATGATTGTGGTAAGGAGTGTGGAGGATGCAAAGGGGAGATAGATAGTGGAGGTCCCCACACTCTAAATTAGCTAAGAGTTTTTCCACATGTTAGTTTCTGGTTGGGATGGCACCTACAATGTGTCAAGTTACCATTCATTGGTGTCACATGTCACCTTAGGATATGGTAGAGAATGTTAGGGCTCGTACATATGTTATGATGCTTGGGTGTGGAATATAACACATTTAATGTTTTAAGTAGTTTGCAGGATGTGAAGGGAAGATAGATGGTGGATTCCCCTACACTCCAAATTGGGGTAATTTACATGTTAAGAGACTTGGTGGTGGAATATGGTATGTCAATGTGGGAAAGAGTGTAGAGAATGCAAAGGGGAGATGGATTATGGAGGCCTACGCATTTTACATTGGGGTAATGTGGAGGCAAGGTGTGGGGAGAAGAAATGAGATGGAAATATCATGTGGAGATGTAATCTAAGGTTATTAGATGCATATGAGAAATGGAAGGTGGATGGAAGAAGCTTGGGTTTTTTCTTGCCACATGTCAAGAACCATTTGTCCGTGCTACATGTTAGCTTGAGATAGGGTGGAGGATGTTGGGGTTTGTGCATATATTAAGAGGCTTGGGAGAGGAATATGATACATGAATGTGGAAAGGAAAGTGAGGGATGTGGAGGCGAAATGGACAATGGAGGGCAGTGCACTTTGCATTGGGGTAATGTAAAGGTGAGGTAAAAGGAAAAGAAAATTAGATGGGAATCTCATGTTGACATTTAAACCAAGGTTCTTAGATGTGAGGGGTGATGAATGGTAGAGGTCCCCACACTCTAAATTGGGGTAGTTGAGAAGATTTGGGTAATGCAAAAGTAACATGTAAATAGACAAGTGTGATAGAAACTTTATGTGAAAATTTAATCCATTGTTTTTAGAAATGGCTCCCATTTTATAACAATATTATTATGAATAAAAATAATGCACATGTGGTTTATGGTTTTTATAATCATTATTATTATTATTATTGGTTTATGGATTTTATAATAATAATAATTATTATTATTATTATTTTATGGGAATATTTTTCCCCAAGAAATAGCAATTGCCCTCTTATTCAATTAAGAATCAAAGGAAACTTTCCAATACATATAGGCTCGAAGCCATTAAGACATACTCATTATGAGCTTTTATTCATGTCATTATGATAATTGAACCCAAGTGGGGAGGATAACAATCATTCCTCACAACCATCCAAGCTACACTCAATTGACAGATGGATGAGTTCATAATAAGCCATTTCAAATAAAATAATAAAACATGACACCACAACTTGGAGAATGGCATTCCTTGCCATGTAAATGATGTCTAGAAATACAAAGAATTAGTGCATGAGATCCAACACTTTACAGTCATATTAATAAGATTAAAACACAAGATCCTAGAGTTTCCACTAAAATTAACACATGAGATCCAATTAACCCAAGAGTTTCCCATAATGAATATATAAAAAAAGATTTTCCTATATGCATACCTGCCCCAACAAAAGAAATTTTTTAAAACGGTTAAGAATATTCATGATTCAAGCATGTTATAACATTTTTGCTGGGCCATGAACTCAACAAAACCTCCATTAACCCCTTAAAAGTATTGCATTAAAAAAAAAAACTTAGTGTAAATGGCCAAGGATAAGGCGCTTTTCTCCCCGTGCTTTTTCAACATAGTGTGATAAAATGTGCAATGTAAAAATAGTGGTTAAAATTAATTTGGGCAGTGTTACCTTAGTTTCACCTTCAGACTTGCAAATTGACGTCCCTTTACATCACTGTAATTTCACCCATTTGATGGATCTCACCATATTATTTGACTGATCACCACATGAGCCTATGTTAAATAAAAAATTTAAAAAATCAACTTGCAACAAATCTCATCAACTTTTCCATCTAAAATGTGGAAGGCAACTGGCGAGTGTGCCTCCTTTTAACACTAAGATTCCTATATGGGGCTCGCAAAGTTGGTTAAACAGAAATTGTACGTATCCACACATATGAAAGCTTCGATACACATGTCATTCACATGAGTGAGAGAGGTTGGTAAAAGTGTGAAATAAAAATAGATGTAGAGAACACAATTGTATTTATTTTCCCCCGCCGCAGGCTTGACAATAAGGGATTGGTTTCACTAGACAATCCGATTTAACAAAATCTCTTTTAAATAATTAAGAAAAATAATAAAAAACAACCCGCAATGTAAAACTTTTGAAAAACCTTCAAATTATTTTGGTCAACATTGAAATAATAGAGGTCAATGTTGGAATTGCAAATGCGGAAAACACAATTCACATATGATAATTAACAATCACACAGATAACAAACACAGAGATTTCACGTGGTTCACCCGAGCGTTGGGCTACGTCCACCAAGCATAGGTATTTTTTGTCTTATTATTCATATCATGGAGATTACATCAGACTTGTAAGTTCTCTCATATCCTCTCACTCTTTCTTTCTCATTTGCCTCTACAAGCTTACATGAATTTATATACATTTACACAAGAAACTAATTATTAAATGCAATCCCTATCCATATTCTAACTTGGTCTATTTAATTGCAACCAACGCAGAATAATAGGTTCCAAATCCATCCTTAGAGGAATTCATTGTCAAGAAAATCCCAACAATCTCCACCTTGACAACAATTAACTTGATACCTTGCTCCTTCCTTTTGTTCATCATCTTTTCTGCAAGTCAAGAGAAGCCAAGCACCACTGTAGCTTCTCTAATAAAATGGGTTTCATGATATCTCCTGTGTGAATTGCACGGGTTTGGATTTCCTGAGGGGTCACTCCACCTTCAACATGTCTTCCACAACTATGTTGTGAGACATATTTAGTGATAGATCTCCTTCTATCCAAGACACCTGTAAAATATACATTACAATTATCACAGACCATCTCAGTGTAACCATTATAGGTGACATTTGTGCTTCTCAAATGTTGAAGCACCCATTTCACTACAGCCCCTGAATCTGTCACGTATCTGACAACATCATTCACATGTGAAACATCTGCTCTTAACCATTTCATCACATACAACATACCTCCTACTGAACTTACACGAGATGTAACATTTTCTTCTTTATAGACATGACCTATGCTTGAAGAAAACTTATAATGGAAAGCAAGAGAGATAAAAATTGGTTTTACAATGTTCATACTGAACTCCAAGCACATCTTACCATTACCATCTCCATGTACTTCTATGCCCATAATTTGTTTTGTTGCTTCTTGATCCCTCATTTGAATTGTCCTGTCCACCCGAGTCATTTTATTACTAATTTTATCCATGCTTTGGCTTGCATCGAGCATATCATCAACAAATAAAATCAAGACTGTGAATGTACTATAAACTGTATAGTCATTCCTACCCTTTGAAAAATTATGACTCACTATGAAGGATTCAAACCTCTTGTATATTTGCCTGGGTACCAATAGGCCATACAATGAATTATCTAGCATGCAAACAAAATTACCGTTGTGATATTGAATCAACCCTTTTGGTTGTTCCAAACATACTATATCTCTATCAATGATGACCTTGTGAGAAGTAGGATCCCACACACAACATCCCTTTATCCCACCATCATAATTTGCAGAGATATAAAACAAGCAGGAATTCAGAAACAAAGATTCTAAGTCTGGAAATGATTTACCGCTTACCCGTACCTGCAATTATTTCTTTCTCTTACGACCTTGATGTTTCTGCCATAAACAAGAAGATACATCTTTCACTTCAGATGCCACTTCAGTACTCCCTTCCAACTTATAAAGGTTATCAACCTTTTTTTCCTTCATCACTACTAAACTACCTTTTTACAATGTGAGTGCTCCACCTTGACTTGTATACTTATATCCACAAGAATCCAACACTCCCAATGAAATAAAATTTGATTTAAGCTTAGGTACATATCTAACATCCATTAATTCCCTAACAATACCATTGAACATCCTGATTCTAATACTGCCAACCCCAACAGTTTTACAGGGAATACCATTTCCCATAAACACTACACCCTCGCCAACAAATTGGTAAGAAATGAACCAATTTCTATGTGAGCACATGTGGTGGGAGGCACCTAAATCTAACTTCCATTCTTCTTGATATTGTAAATTACTGGAAATGGATAAAGCTTCATCAGTCATACCTGAATTTGTTACAACCAAATTTTCTTCCTTCGTAGAATTTTCCCCAAATTCCTTTATTTTCCAACAATCTTTCTTGAAATGTATTATTTTTCCATAGTACCATCATTTTGCTTTACCCTTTCTACTTCTTGACTTATATCGAGAAGAAATTCTCTCATTCTTCTCTTTAGATTGACCTCTGACCAGCATCGCCTCTGAAGTTGAGGTTTCTTGACTAGATTTTCTCCTCATCTCCTCAGCCAACAAAGCTCCCACAACATAGTCATAATCTAAAACATATATTTAGATAAATCTAAAAGAGGTTACCAGATTATCTCAAGACTCAGGAAACAAACACAATAGTGTAATATCCTTATCTTCATCTTCGAATTTAACTTCCATACTAGTCAATTGAACTATAAGAGTATTAAAGGTATTTAAATGGTCAACAATTTTTGTACCTTCTTTCATCTGCAAACTGTACAACTGTCTCTTCAAGTAGATCCTTCTCATCAAGGATTTTGTCATATATAGACTTTCTAACTTGCTCCATAAGCCTAATGTTGTATCCTCTCTTATGATATTAAACAAAACATCATCTGCCAGACATGAACTAATGATACTAAGATATTTTGCATCCAAATATTCCCATTCCTCATTCGTCATAGCCATTGGTTTCTTTGTCTTGTCTGCCAATGCTTTTTGCAACCCTTGTTGCACCAGTAAATCCCGCATCTTGAGTTTCCATAGCTCAAATTTGCTTTTACCATTGAACTTTTCAACTTCAAACTTCGAACTCTGCATCTTAGTCATTAGCACAAAACCTCCCAACACCCAAATCACTGCTTATAAACTAATCTTATAGATATGGAGGAATAATCTTATGTTGTTTAAAAGGAATACTTAAATAACAAATAAGGTACAATGTTGAACCAAAAAATTTTAAACCATAAATAATTTAAGAAATATAAATTCCTTAAAAGAAACTTTTTCAATACACACATACATCCACCTATAAATCATTCTCCATACATTTAATAAATCGTTCCTTTATAAAATATACTTAATCTTTTCCTTGTTGTATATTTAATATTACCTTTACACCACTCCATGCATACCAAGACCTTTACATAACTCGATTGAATGGTCTACGATCCAAAAAAATCATGCTTCCCCACAATTATGGACGCGTTGATTAGTGGTCGCTCCACCATGGCTTTCAGAAAAATGGTCAGCGCTCCTTGGAATAATGAAAGGTAGTCCTAGCGCTCCTTCACTATGAATGGGGGAGCACTAGGTTGAACTATCATATCTCCTTGAGTGTGGATGGGGGAGCGCTAGCGCTCTAATGCTCTGTGATGCATTAACCGGGTGCGCGAGTTTTATGAAAATTTCAATTTCATAAGTGTGAGTGCGTCGACGCACCTCTAACACTGCCTAGGGAGTGCTGATGAATTTCTATAGAATTCATGATCTTGCACCACAGATATGGTCCTCACAGATCTCCAACGTATCTTTGATACCAATTGTTGGAATTGCAAATGAGGAAAACACAATTCACGTATGATAATTAACAATCACACAGATAAGAAACACATAGATTTCACATGGTTCACCCAAACATTGGGCTACGTCCACCAAGAATAGGTATCGTTTGTCTTATTATTCAGATCATGGATATTACAGTAGACTTGCAAGTTCTCTCATATCCTCTCACTCTGTCTTTCTCATTTGCTTCTACGGGCTTACATGAATTTATATACATTTACACAAGAAACTGATTATTAAATGCAATCCCTATCCATATTCTAACTTGGTCTATTTATTTGCAACCAATGCAGAATAATAGGATCCAAATCCATCCTTGGAGGAATTCATTGTCACCAAAATCCCAACTGTCGATAGCATATTGAATGTTATATACCACCGCAGGGTGGATCCAAAAGAAAGAAAGTATAAATACACATCACAAATCTGAAAGAGAAACAAATATACCCAATACAAATTTCCAAAAGATAGTGTGGAGTTTGATACCAAACATTTATTCGCCGCATATTTGTACTCTCTGCACATAGTTATTCAAACCAATCCACTCCAATCATAATCACAGCTTCAAATTCCTCCATAATTTCCATGGATGCGCCCCCCCAAAGCTCTACAATTATACAACTTTGGCGGTGGTTGATCGTGGCTCCAAAGATAAGGAAAAATATCCTACGACCAGTGATGAAAAGGCATGGGAATTCCAATCACATAGCGAGGGGGATGGGCACAACTGCTCTCTGACATCCTTAAATATCTGGAGCTTTGAAAGGATACTTGGAATCAACCACTGTAACTTTGGACAGCTGCTTCCAACTTGGAATTATAAGTAGGAAAGGGGAATATGACATTGACTAAGAATGGCTCTTAGACATTCTCAACATCCAAGAATTCATTGTTGGATTTCTTCTTCCACATTGTGCCTGATACTCCCTCTGATAGGGTCACTCAACTATTGGAAGACACATAGAAACGAGATCCACTAACAACATTAAATCTAGCTTGTCAACTGAGAGTCATATGAGGAACATGAAAATCAGATTGAGAGAGATTTTATGTGGCAACTCTTTGGATTCATTCACATCACCTCAAAGATCTCTCTTCCAATTTAGACAACATCACTCAATTTGATTATTTCAAATACCTTCTTGAGATACTTGTTTGCCTTCTACAGGGATCTGAAGCCACTGAAGAACGAAAGTACGAAAAAATCAATCACAAAGAAAAAATCAAGAAGAAGAAGAAATTATTTTAACGTCCACAAGGCTAACAATAGCCTATGGGACAGATTGTCTCACACACTGATTTATGAATTTCATCCATTTTCTTGTTCAACTTGATGATGAGTGCCCCCAAATTCTCCATTGTCCCCTCACTGAATAAATTATCCCAAGAGCTAGTTGTCAAGATACTTTCATAGATGTCCCTATTGTCTTTGAAGGCTTCACACTCTAAAATGAAATGTTTTATTGTTTCCACTTTTCTGAATGTGAAAAACATACACATCCTTTCTTCCCAAGCTTCCTTTGGTCTTTTCCAATTACTAGTTTCACAATGGAGTTGATGGGAATTGATTCTTAATTGAGCAATAATAATTTTGGCTCTCCAAGATATATTGGCCCCTATGTACGCTTTTTTATGATGATTGTAAGTGGGCTTAAACTCTTTAATATAATACTCTTTATTTATCCCTAGCCCTTTATCCCAAGTTCTCTTATAGAACCTATCGATAACAAAATTCTTTATCTCTTTAGTGTTCTTAGGGCACATGTTCAAATAAGTATCCCATTTACTAAACAATTTACTATTTTTCCGCATCAACGTCTTCTTTCTTTTGCACAATATGTCATTGAAGACGACCTTAGGCCAATGGTTGTCTTCCATTTTCTCATTATTTTTAGATATGTTATGAGTCACACCATAGCAATTGTTTCAATAGGAACAACCCCCACTTCACTCAACATGATATCATAAGGGACTGAACTTTTAATTTTAAACTTGTTTGTAATCAAGCGTTTTTTAATCTTCTCAATTTTCTTCCATTGTAAGTCAGATGCATTGTTGGCCCACACGTCACAACCATAGAGAACCACATGGATCACTAAAAACCCAAAGAGAGTTTGTGTAGTCTTACAATCCCATAGCTTTGCCTCTCTACACCTATTTTGGAAAGCATAGAACACTTTCCAACCTCCCAAAGTTCTTTTCTTTATGCACCTTCCCAACTTAGATTTTTGTTGAAATCAATTCTAAGGTATTTGTAATTTGCCACTTCTTCAAGAGTGTTTCCTTCAAAGTAGAACTTATGTTGATTATGTTTTCTTTTACTAGAGAAAACTACCACTTTTGTATTGCTAGTATTGTTACGAGGGAAAAAATCTCTATGGCCAAGGGTAAACCACAACAGAGAGGTATGACTGCAGAAATCAACTCAATTCCATTGTATGTTATATAAACTAATGTGCAAGATAAGAAAGAGGCCTACCTCGATCCAACGTTTGATGTTGTTCCACCGTTGAGCACTTCGACCCAAAGATTTATACCTGCAATAAGTTCTTAACAAACAAGCAAAGCAAGTATATAGTGATAATGTAAAGGAGTTAGCGCATCAGGTAGAATAATCCATTAATAAACATTACAAACATTCCCATGGATACTAATCATATATTTTCATGATACCAATAGGATGGGAAAGGAGTATTTCTATTAATAATTTATCAACAGAAGTGTCAACATTATAGACTTCTGTGTCAGCATGGTTCAAAACCAAGGAACCAAGTTCCTTCCAATTGGGTCTCCACCACTTCAATCCTCTACCAAAGGCAAGATCAAAAGAGAGAGACAATGAGATTCTCTCAAAAATAGGGAAAGAGCTTGGGGGCTAAACATTGTGTTCAGACTTGAGGGACAAAGGGATGCAAACTCAATATGAAGTAATTTCTCCAAAGTAACTTTTCTCTCAAAGTTGAATGCTTTCTCTTCTTTTCCATAGGTCAAAATTGTGCTCTTATAGCCTTCAAAATGAAACTGAAGGGCCGAGTTGGAACATTTCCAGTATATGGAAGGCCAAGGATTAGATATCTCTTGTCGTGAAATGGAAACCCAACTCCATTTTTGTATTTTCTGGCACAAATCTCGATGTACGCGGGTTGTAGTGGAGCAACCTTCGTATACGCTTGTTGTATAGCTAATAGGGAACATATATGTGGAAAAATGTTTATTTTTAGCTCTGGATTTGTCAAAAAGGGATGATAAGTCTGCATAGGGAAATGGAAAAAGGCCCTTTGTGCAATATAGCAATGGTGAGGCAAATCTTGCTATAACAAATGACCCCTAATGTGTGAGATCAGAGGAGTATCTGCAATGGCCGAAATGCATTATAAATAACCCAAGAGTGGAGTGGTAGAGAACTAGCTGGACGAACTCGATTGCTCATTACATTCTGTACTGAATTTGCATACATGGCTGCCAATAATACAATGCAGATCCATGCGGAAAATATACCAAGTAAGTGTCTGTGGGCATGAATAGGCAGATACAATTGCGGTTATATGCCAAAAGTTGTCATGGTCACGAATAGGGACCAGTGAAACCAGTCTCAAAATCAATCTGAAGATATATGTATACCATGGAGTACAATCTAATCTCCCATGATCACTAAAGTCGAACAAGTGTTGGTCCAATGAAAGGGAGGCAACAACTTAGGAAAGTTGTGGCCACATAGTGATGTCTTCAAGTCTTCTACACTATCCACTAAGGGTGAAAGTCTACATCATGTGAATAAAGGAGATGAGGTCGAACATAATGAGACATCATTTGATTACCGATCATTGAGGTATAAAGTTAACAAATGCGAGACAACCTACCAATAATGAAAGTAGGTATTAAGGCACCGAGTAGACTCCTACAAGTGTGAATAAAGGAGTCGGTGTTGAACACTTAATAAATCCATTGATCAAGAGACATTGATGTATTCCCATCTGTCAATGGCGAGAGAGCCTGCCACTAATGACTGCAGGCCTCAAGGTACCCATAAAACTCTAGGTCTCGTATCCAGAATAGATGAGTTGAAGTCGATGGAAAGAGACCTGCTGAAGGGAGAGCATTAAGGAATCTCTCATCATTCAGCAAGAGGAAAAAAGCAGGAGGTTCATGATTTGGTGGAGATTGGACAAAGAACATGTTCACGAACCAACGACCCTGTGCATCTTTCGCATCTATCAAATGCAAGCGGTACATGAAAAATACCCTCTGAATAGTAGTCGATGATGAAAATTGTTGACAGAGGCGAGGAAACCATCAATAAGGCTAATGGCATCCAAGACATTGCACGAATCCCAAAGTGTGAATAGATGGCTTGTCGTTGAACACAAGGGAAACCACACAGTCAATGACCAATGATGAAATGTCGATTGTTGGGTTGAAGGTGACCTACCGATGATGCAATTAGGGCTAGGGTGCATGATAAGACCATAGTATCATGTGATTCTGAGACAAACTGAGGGTATGGCTGACATGCAAAGTCAAGATTTATGAGGAGTGGCCGACGTAGGTTATGAAACTTCCTTTGAACAAGAGCATGAGACATGTGGTGGACTCTGGCAGCATAGACTCAATGATGTGATGATTAGATGCAGGAGGCATCAATAACATTCTCTGTAGGGATTAGAAGAGTAACCGGTCGGTAGAGAAAACTCTGTAACGAGATCAACTTCCTAAGGCCCTGCTAAAACCCAAAATTATGATGACACAAGGACTCAATTTTTTTTTCTCTATTCAAAAGCGACACGAATTCTGCCAATTATAATATAGTACTCCCTTCCCACCCGTCTTTTTTTGTTTTTTCATAACAAATGAATGCTGTGATACATAGGAGGAAATGAGTGTCACAAGTAAGAAAGACTAGTTCCAGCAGTGGAAGGTACCTATGCTTAATGCAAGGAAATGCATGCGGAAGATGGACACTCAGGGTGATGTTTCCTCCAGGGTATAGGGTGTCAAATTGCGAAGGATATAGACAAGGCTCTGCTTGGTTGAGGATGAAAAACTTCTTAGGCAACGATTTATAATGCAAATCAAGAATCGGCTAAAGGCTCAATACTGCAAGCAAGGGAATGAGGTGCAATCACAACTTAATGCCAAAAAATATCCTTTTTTATGTCTTGTAGTCTACTTGGTGTGAAAAAGGGGTAAACTTGTGCCAAATAGTCGTCTTTTCAAATCCAATTTACGAGTGTGAAAAAGACAAGTTCACTCGGAAATCTTTTCCATTTTTGATAACGAGCCGAAAAAGAGCTTAACTAAGACTCATGACCTTTCAGATTCAGTTTAACGAGTGTGAAAGGGACAAATCACTCGACAATATTTTCGGTTTTTAGATGAGTCAGAAAAGAGCTTAATTAAGACTCATTTTTGGGAGTCCGCGGGGAATAAGGCCGCATGTGCATGAATGAGAAATGAGGATCATTATAAAGTCATGTATCAATTTATAATGGAATCCCGGTCCTAAGGAAAAACTCGGCATGGGCACCAAATGACAAAGGGGATCTAACTAGGGCACCCATGTTTGGTAAGTCTCTACCATTTATTAGCGACATTACTTATAACAGATGAAAGGTTTAGTGTTGCAACAAATGGGTTCGTACCTAAGGCATAAAAAAAAGGCGGTAGTCGAAGGATAATGTGAAAATGCACGATGGAGTGGATACCTATCCTATATGCTAGGTTATGAAAATATCTGCCCAAGGTGACGAACGACCAATCATGATGTTGAAATCCATAAAACAACTGAGTCGAAACTACAACGAACCAGCTCATAACCATATTTGAATTAGTCCATTAGGTTAAAAGATAGCATGAAACTATATAAAGTGGGTAAAAATATCTTATAAATAGTAATAAAATAAAAAATTACTGTATCATTTTGATTTTTACCCAAATAGTGCAATTTGGACCAAACATACCTCCAAGATTCAAATGGAAATTGTGGGAGCATCAGAAAACAAAATCACGAACCGTCTGGATCAGGTAACTCTTCATCTCAACCTCCTCAAATTCAATGGATTACATTTTTGAATTAGGTTCCAATTTTTTAGTTTTTGAGGGTGTAAATTAGGATTTTCGGTGTATGCGGGTCTCCTTTGTTAGGGTCGCATGTACGATGAGGTATATGCCCCTGTGTGAACCACAAGGTGCATGCATCAAGCCCTACACATGGATGTGTGCAAAGAAGGCTGCATATAGGTACACAAATGGCCAAAAAAGGGGGTTTAACTCAATTTTTTATTTTTTTTTGCAGGATGGTCCTGGAATGGAGAGAGCGAGAGCATGAGGAGGTGGATGCAGCTGTTGAACAAGATCCAGTGGCTTAAGTGGCTCTAAAAAGATGTGTTTTGTATAAATTTTGGGCTCTCAAAGGAATGAGGGCCCAAGTGAGGTTATTAGAGATGTTGGTGGGTTATTGAGACCCTGATAGAAAAAGATTTATCCTCGATGGAAAACCACTGAGGATCGAAGTAGAGGACATCTACTTCTTGATTGGTCTATCACATCGAGGGGAGGTTCTGAACCTCAAGTCATGTGGAGCAGGGAGTGGGATGAAGATCAAAGAGTATATCGATGCCCAATGTATAGTAGGGAATCCCAAGGTGGGAAGTCAAGTCCCCATCCGAGAAATAAGTAATCTCAGTTTGAAGATCATATTTCTTGTGCTTACCAAGATCACAGGTTCGGCCTTGTTTCATCAAGCATTGAGGTCGTTGATGTTTTACACAGTAGAGTGTGCTAGGCCCATTGTCTACGACTGGTGTACCTCACTTCTGACCAATATGAAAGGTCAGTTGACAGAATGCATACAAGGGAGTAAGAGAAACTTCGGGTTTGCCTCTATTCTTTGCAGCTTCTTTTTCGAGCGAGTTCCAGGTCTGGGACCTAGAGTGGAGGTTCTTCCTAGAGGACCACGTGATCTGGCCATGGTACGGTGCATCGAGGTCAAGAGACGATAGGGGGGAGGTAGGGTGACCACACCCTACAATGATGATTTTTTCTTCTGGTAGCGGCGACAGATCATTGCGTTGGAGGAATATCCCTATGTGGGGATTGATTTCCGAGGAGATCCTAATATGCCACTTCCACCAAGGGCCGCCTATGGTGATATAGGTAACAAAATATTTTTAAATATTTCATTTTTTTTTGTATTTTTGTATTTAAGGAACAAAAATAATTTTGAGATGGTGTTTGAGTATTAACTAGACACTTGTGTAATCCCAGATGTGGGTCCATGGAGGCCGAAGGGATTCCTATGACATATACGGAGGAATCGGGGAGATGAGGAGGCAAGAGGAGAAGTGGAGAGAGTCTTACAAAACATGCAGGGTAACCTGTCTCATTTGACACAGAGGATTCCTATGGTTCATGTAGATGATCTACCTGAAGCCATGCATCGACAGGTGGTTGGTGTACCTAGAGCATGGGTACGAATCTTCCGGCGTCTCGCAAACACCATGATTTTCTACCATGACACACATCCGGTTCCATAGGTGTAGATGTCGTGGGATATGTATACCGAATGTATATGTGTATTGAGGATTTTAGCCCCAATTTTGTAATATGAACACCATATTTTGAAATATATAAAAAAAAAAGGATCTTCAACTTTACTTATATATTACAATGTATACATTGATTTAATGGTTTTCTTTGCTTTATTAATGTGACAAATGCCAATCTAAAATGTAGTTCGAATAGGCATCTGATACATGATTAGAACTCCTAGGAATGTGATAATATGTAATAAAATCAAATTATTGTTCTAAAAGACGTACCCGTAGGAATCGACGGAGTAAAGTAGGATCACGCCTATGGTAACGGTCGTTCAACTGACATACTACTAACTGGGAATCTAGGTGAACTTCTAAAGAGCGAATGCCATGCGAGATAACATCATGCAAAAGTTCTATGATGATGCTATATTCGGCCACATTATTTGTGGATGGCAATAGGCATGTGCCACCTGAAGACACCAACAAACCCTGGGTGAGTAAACCACCCAAGCGGCAGAAGCCAAGTTCCGTGTATGACGACTGGCTCCATCTGTGAATCCTAGGTAGAATGAAGACTTTGTTGACATCTACCAACAAAGGGGAAAAATCGATAAGAAAGCTAAAGACAAAAGAAAAAGATAAAAGAGACGTATATACACTAAATTTACAATCATATACAAAGAGTTATGCCCAAGCCTAGGGCTCAAGTGTAGTACCTTTTCAAGTAGAGCCCATTTCTGGGCTCGGCTAACTTATTCCCTTCATAATATTCTAATTCGTAGGATCCTTTTTCTAGGACACGTCGTATGATGTAAGGACCATGCCACATGGGTTTAAACTTGCCCGCCCCTAGCGTTTATTTTTCTTGGTCATATAAGAGAACCAAGTCAGCCTCAACATACAACCAGGGACAGAAAGACTTGTCGTACTGAACCTTGACATGTTTCTTGTTTTCCTCGATAGTCGTAAAGGCGTCTCGACGTTGCTCATCAAGACTCTTTAGGTGCATAAGGTGTCTCTCTAAATCGGAAGTGTCAGGTAGGAGTTCGACTACCAACCTGAGAGAAGGGATTTCGCATTCAGCAAGAAGGATCGACTCCACACCGTGCACTAACTAAAAAGGGGAAAAACTAGTGGTAGTCTTAACCGAGGTTCGGTATGCCCAAAGCGCGGAATATAGCATGATGTGCCAATTGGAATTACTCCAATTTTTTTCAAAATGGTCTTGAGAGACTTGTTGACAGCCTCTACTTGCCCATTTTCCTGGGGTTAATAAGGGGATGAATGATCGTATCTAAACCCCAACTTAGATGCTAGTTCTACCATCATTTCATTCTAAAAGTGACTGCCATGATCAATGACAATCTCACTTGGGATACCGAACTGGGAAATAATTTGGTTGAACAAGAAGAAGGTTGCAGTCTTCCCATCGAATTTTATGGTAGGCATGGCCTCAGCCCACTTAGTAAAGTAGTCGACAGCCATGATAATGTGTTGATGCCCCCCAGCCGAATTTGGGTTGGAATCGACGAAATCTACCCCCCACTTGGTGAAGGGACCGACGATGATGACTGTGTGTAGAGGGGCTGGATGCAAGCACATTTTCTGAGTGAACACCTGGCAAGGGTGAAGCTTCTTAACCGCTTCAATACAATCTTTAAAGATAGTGGGCCATAAATAACCAGCTCGCAGGATTTTTTAGGTTGTTGCATGGCTAGATAGGTCACCACCACAAGCCACTTTGTGGCAATCATTTAGGACTAACTCAGCTTCCTCGTGAGTTAAGCAATGAAGTAAGATATTATCTACTCCTCGACGATACACAGTGTCATCGACGATGGTATACATTTTGGCTTGGTATCTAACACGTCGTCGATCCTCTCACGAGAGATGTTGAGCAAAATTCAAGGTTTGAAGATATAAAACAATGTCTCCATATTAGGGATTGGACGACAAGACAAGGAAAATGTGTTCATTTGCGAACAAATTGACATGAAAAACATCCTCGTCTAATCGTGGAAAATCAGATATTAAATCTGCAAAAACTATCGATTTCTTGGACTTGCCCGAAGCAAGTCGAGATCAAATTCTTGTAAGATGACAATCCATCTATTATATTTTCCCCCGATGATACGTCTAGTAAGGACGTATTGAAACGGATTGACATCGGCAACCACCATAGTCTTGCAAAGTAATATATAGTGACAAAAGCGTTGAACTGCGTGAACAGAAACCAAAGATAGCTTTTCAACATGAGAGTAATTAAGCTCAGGACCGACTAAATTTCGACTGAGATAGTAGATGACGTTCTCATGAAGCACATCATCCACCTAAACTAGAACCATACCAATCGCCTCTACAGATGTGGCAATATACAACATGTAATCTTTATTGTAATCAAGAGATTTCAGCAGAGGGGCCGATACTAAGGCCTTCTTTAAAGTTTTGAAAGACTCCTAGGCTCGCTCATCCTAGATAAATGGGGTGTCTTTCTTCAAGAGGTGCATGAAACCCTTAGTAATATTGGCATAATTCACTATGAACCGACGTAGAAAGTTAGATTTTTCCTATAAACCTTGAAGTTGTCTAATTGTGCGCAGGGGAGGCAATTGAAGTATTGCTTCAACCTTAAGAGAATATACCATGATCCCGGTCTTGGAAACTAAAAACCCTAAGAGACGACTAGACTTAACGCAAAAGATGCATTTATGAGGGTTTAACTGGATTCTATAGTAACGACATCTTTTGAAAACTAGTCGAAGGTGTATAACATGATCCACTCTCTTGCAAGAGTGAGTAGCAAGATCATCTAGGTAGGCTTCGACTATGTGCTTGAGATCGTAAAAAATGAAAGTCATGGCACGTTGGAAGGTTGCTTTGGCGTTTTTAAGGACGAAAGGAATTTTTCCGATATGCAAAAGTACCCCAAGGACATATAAATTTCGTCTTGTGTTGGTCCTCAGGTTTGATTTGGATTTGGTTATATCCCGAAAATCCGTCCATTAAAGAAAAAATTTCACTTCTTACACACTCATCGAGAATCTGATCAATGAACGACGTTGGGAAGTTATCTTTAGGAAAATCCTTGTTCAGGTCGTGAAAGTCCATACACACGCGGATGGTTCCTTTCTTTTTCTTTACGAGAATAGGATTGGATACCCATTCGGTCAAGGGAACCGGGTAGATGAAGTCGGCGTTAAGCGGCTTCTCCACCTCTGCCTTAATAGTAGGGGCCTTCCTAGGATTCACAGCTCTAAGACATTGTTGAACTGGTTTAGCATATGGATAATTTCTAATCTCATGTTCGAAAATCCAAGGGTCGATCCCTGCCATCTCTTAGTATGACCAAGCAAATACATCTCGAAATTCTTTGAAGAGATCGGTGTAGATCATAATTTCTTCTGGTGAACAATCCACACCTATATTTACGTTCTCAATATTTCCATGGGTACGAGAGATATCGATCGATACGGTAGGAGAAATACTTGTCATATTTCCTTCGACATAAATGTCGTGCGTATCAAGTGGAACTACAGCGTGACCTACTATCTCACTTAGGGTAGACCGAAGGTCATCTTGCTCGATTCTTTCAAGAGTTGGGAGAAAATAAGATCAATGATGCATGTCATCCCAAGGTCTCTCAGAACCATTCATGGCTTCGAGGATGGCCTTGTCTGAAGGCAAAGTCTCATCTAGGAAATCATGCGAACAAGATAACGAGGTGGCCCATATAGGATTAAGAACTGGATCCTCCTCTTTCATCTGCGAGGTAACAGGATCAGGATTGGCGGAAGAGTCAAGAACAACTTGATACACAATCTCTGCTGTCGATTGTGTCATGGCCATGTCAGCATGTAACTGTCCTTCACACAATGAAGTCGGAGAAGGTAGGGTCCATGGATCACTAAAATAGGATGTGCGGAAAGGAATGGACCTCCTTGCAGAAGCGGGCCTACTAAACATGGCGTAAATGTGGTGAATCGGTGCCGAGAAGTCAAAAGTACCCATGAGGGAAGAATACATTCCGACTAGAGCATGGTCCAACATATGACTTAGGACTAGAGTATGCAAAGGATAACTGGTCAATAATCACGATCTCCCTTTGATGAGGTAAACAAAGTACACGAAAGACGAACGATACGACAATGACCATAACATAGGTCCAATTGCGACCTTGTAACAGGTTATAATAGAGAGGTGCATCAACTACCTCTACCTCCACCTCTACCATCTTCCTGCCTAACTGGATCGGAAAGGCGGGGAGAATACCATGAGGGCGGAAGGAATGATCGTCGAATGTAGTCAACATGTTTGACGACTTGGAAAGGGTCGGAGAACCAAGAGCTTTCCAACAGACGAGGGACATGACGCAAGTGGCAACACCTTCATCAACGAATGCTCGTTTGATAGTATACTTGGAATACTCCACATGGATTTGGAAAGCCACATGGTAAGGTAAGCGAGGCTTCACATTCGTGACGTCAAACTTGATCATTTTTGAGCCACTAGGTTCTAGAGCTCCTAAGGCAAAGAGTAAAGAATTCCTATATGATGGACACGTCTTGAGTACCTCCAAAGCCGACATCGTGCAAGGGGTTTGGCCCAGATATATGATGGACACGTCTTGAGTACCTCCAGAGCCGACATCGAGCTCTAGCATTAGTGTTGTGGGTAGAGCGCTTAAGTACTCCTTTCAAAATATGAGGCAGTGGCTCTAGTTTCTCAATCTGTAAGTTCCTCTCTGGAGGGGGAGGAGGAACTTCTAGACTAGTACTAGCTTTTGAAGAGATATAATCTCGAGAGTGGGTGGCTATATATATTTTTTCGCATCGACCATATTGATACAAACACGGTCTCCATATTGCGACGGTGGGTTTTGACTTCCACTGGATTCATTTTCAGCATTCAAAGAGCTTGAGGCTAAGTGTTGGTTGTGTGGGAATGGATTCGTCATCACAGCGGGCGGTAAATTTAAAATCCTCGCAGCCTCCGCGAGTTTGGGGCATAAATGCGTAAGGTGGTCATCGGTACAAAGTTTACAAGGAAACTTCACCTGACATTTCTCTTTATTTCCCTCTCCAACATTATCATTTTGTCTCCCATTATTGTCTTTATCCTTAGGTTTATTGTTATTCTTCCCACCCTTACAATTGTTTCGACCTTTCCTTTTATTCCCATATGGTTGCTGGTCACCATTTGGGTTCTTCGACGATTGCACAAAATGTACATCGGTCGATTGGGTGGGTTTGGAGGATGCAGATGAAGATGACCCTCTAGCAGACTTCGTTGTCGGTTCTGTGGACTTTACATTGGTGGACCCTACAATTCCATCGTCATGAGGTCCAGGCTTCTTTCTAGGATCGTGATTTGGCTGCAGTGCATCTAGAAGAAGGTGATATAACATCCTAGATTGAGAGTATATAAAATCGAGTTGTTGGGCTCTAAAGATATCTTTTTCCTCGTTGAAGACCCCAGAAGTAGAAACATCCTTCGAGATAGGAGGGTGCTAAGACTTTAGGAACCATTCTAGAATAAAGGTCGGGGGTATAGGATTTTTAATCAATCGCTTTTGTCTACAGCATTCATGGATATGATCCAAGATGTGAGTGTTGGTACCCTGGCGTAGAGTCAACAAAAGTTCAAGGTCGACATCGTAACGAATGGGAAATTGAAATTTGTTGAGAAAGGCTAGCACCAACTGATGGAATGATCCATATGTCCCCTTAGGTATCTCAATATATCATTGTGACACAACTCCAATGAGAGTGTGTTGGAATAATCGTAATCTAATAGAATCATGGTTCATAGAATTCGATGAGCACCAAAGGTTAAAAGTAGTGACGTGATCACCAGGGTCTTCACCATTCTTACCTTCAAACTTTGGAATGTTTGACAAAATTTTGGTGGGGACAAGGGGCCATGTGGGATCATGACTCACCGGGTCGTTCCTTAACTTAGACAAGTCGGGCAGATTAAGCATGGCGAGAAAAGGGAAATAGGGTTGCGACATCTGACCCCACCCTCCCGCGAAAGATTGTGCATTGGGAATTGCATTCCATCCAGAATTCTGGTAAGGAACAAAACCCTGTCCGAAATTATAAGGAGGTCCTCTGGGATGATTCATATAATATGGGTTGGGAATCATTCCAGCAGGAATGTTTTGATAAGGATTATGAAAATTTCCCCTAGCCGGATTAGATTCGAGCTGAGGGTTTTGAAAATTTCCCCCAACTGGATTGGATCCGGGTTGGGGGTTTCCCAAAGTGTAAGACTGAAATCCTCCAGGTGGGAATCTAGAGGATTGAAGTGAATTTTTCATGCCACAATTATTGGTCGAAATCGGCACCGAGGGGATATGGATGTAAGGCGGAACTTGTTCGCTAGCCAGGTTGTTCCATCCAACTATAGAAGGATTAGACTTGGGGTTAGGAAAAGGGACACTTCCTAAATTAGGATTCATTTGGGGAATATGAGAACCATCAAGCGAAAAAGGAGTGTAAGGAGGTGTAGTGCCCCCAAGTCCAAGCCTAGTGTTGGGGCCAGTAGCTGGGATGACAGTTGAAAACTGCGACGTGAATTTAGGCATACCATAAGAAAATGGACTAGAAGCCATAGGGATGGACTGAACATTGTAACCCAACGAGTGATCGAAACCCCCAAAAGGGTTTGATGCAAGAGATGAAGCATTAATTGCAGGTCGAGCCATAGTACTGGTATAAGCCTCCAACACTGCAACTGTAGCGGTTGTAGGAGTCGAAGGGGTGCCATTAACTATAGTGGGTATGGGAGTTGAAGAACTCCCAGTGTTCTGAAGACTAGACTCAGTACTCATCCTTGTGGAACCACAAGTCTAAAAGGTGGATGTGTGTGTACCACTTCTACAAACTCTACTCCTTTTAGAAGGCAAGAACCCAAAATCCTATGGTAACTATAGCAACCGATGGGACCGACGAGGAGGCTGGTCCGAATGTATGACGACTTATGACTCTACAAAATACAAATATATCCTAAGGCCAACTAGTAATCAAAGATCATACCAAAAATTCAAACAACCAATATGCATGCAAATGGGCTAAAGTGGCTGAGTGGCCTCCCTCGCTAAAGAAGGTATGCCTCGTCCAAGAGGGACTTGAGACTCCCTACTATAGTTTGGAGGTAACAAAATTAATTATAGAGGCCCTCATGGGATTAACAACCAGTTGGTCAGATCCCCCTGGAGAGGTAATCCTCCATAAAGGTTGTATGTTGTCTGACCTCTATCTGACCCAGGATACAAGCATAATAACCCCTGCAAGTAACCTATGAGATACCTAAGTCAAACAACTAATAAACCATTGTATAACTGATGCACAGGCAAGTAGTTGTAAGTCTGGATCACCGTATGGGAAGGGTAGCAAAGATCGTAACCTTTAAATCACCACCTCTCATAGAGGTATGGGTACTAGAAAGATCCCCAAATATGAATAAATCCATAGAAATATCTCTGGCACTAGGCGAGTATCCAGGGGTTATCCCTTCAACTAACTTCATGCGACCTCGTGATTAACTCTGGTGTGAGCAGAGCCTCCTGATATTACCAATTATATAATGGATTTCTCAACTCCCTGTCTCAGACACATATGTTGATTTAATTGTCTTGGATAAGTTTACTCACAAAATCCTATTCCAAGGCACTAAATCCTAGGCTAGTTTGTGCACCCTAAAAATAAAATCGCGACTAATCAGTTTTAGTTTAAAGTGTAAATTTTATTGGCTTTGATTACTCAAAAGGGTATGGAAATGAAATTCATGATGTTATGACTCTGCAAAAGATAAATATGAATATAATGCAAAGTCTACCTTTAACTTTTCAGTGAATGATATGCTAATAAAAATAGTACAATTTTCAATTTCAACTATGCAATTCATAAGTAAAATGCAATCTTTCGCTAAATGTACTAAGCTAATGATAAAGGTTCAAAGCCAAAAATGTTAAGCATTGAAAAATGCCTATTTTTTTGTATTTTCAATATATTAAAGAGAAAATGCATGGATTGAAAGCAACCTGATATATAAATTCTACTGTGTATAAATGAAATAACTCAAGCAGAATACCAAATAGCCAAGCAAACAACCCATGGTTCAAGGACAAACCAAAAAATGAAAAACAATGAGAAAGACTACGCCCATAAATTCAACTCCCAACAAGCTTCCTATCAACCCAGAGAAGCTCAACAGGCACTACAGA
Source organism: Picea engelmannii (assembly GCA_009831015.1). Classification (NCBI taxonomy): domain Eukaryota; kingdom Viridiplantae; phylum Streptophyta; class Pinopsida; order Pinales; family Pinaceae; genus Picea; species Picea engelmannii. The sequence continues at coordinate 584,208 of ML782983.1, forward strand.
GACCTAAGAAGGCTCAACAACCATCAAAACTCACTCAACAGTCACTAAACCAAGCAAACAAGCAAGGAAAAGTGGTATGCGTGATTGTTCAGGAGAATAGTGTGTATATACGCAACTTGCAGAGAGGCAGCACGCATGTGTACGCGATTGTCAAGGAAAAAGGAGTGTATAGGCTTTAAAACAAGGCCAGGCAAGGGAAAAAAGGCTGAAAACTCAGACTCAAAGTGAACAAAATCTGCCAAGTAGTGATACGACAAGAAACACAAAGGAAAAAGAGCAATGCAAGAAGAAAAATTACTTCAACCCTTAAATGGAACCAATGGAGTCGCCAATTCTGTTACGAGGGAAAAACTCTCTATGGCCAAGGGTAAACCACAACAGACAGGTATGATTGCATAAATCAACTCAATTCCATTGTATGTTATATAAACTAATGTGAAAGATAAGAAAGAGGCCTACCTCGATCCAACGTTTGATGATGTTCCACTATTGAGCACTTCGACCCAAAGCTTAATACCTGCAATAAGTTCTTAACAGACAAACAAATCAAGTATATAGTGATAATGTAAAGGGGTTAGCACACCAGATAGCATAATCCATTAATAAACATTACAAACATGCCCATGGATAGTAATCATATATTTTCATGATACCAATAGGACGGGAAATGAGTATTTCTATTAATAATTGATCAACAAAAGTGTCAACATTACAGACTTCCGTGTCGGCACGGTTCGAAACCAAGGAACCAAGTTCCTTCCAACTGGGTCTCGGCCACCTCAATCCTCTACCAAAGGCAAGCTCAAAAGAGAGAGACAATGAGATTCTCTCAAAAATAGGGAAAGATCTTGGGGGCTGAACATTATGTTCAGACTTGAGGGACAAAGGGATGCAGACTCAATATGAAGTAATTTCTCTAGAGTAACTTTGCTCTCAAAGTTGAATTCATTCTCTTCTTTTCCATAGCTCGAAATTGTGCTCTTATAGCCTTCAAAATTCAATTGAAGGGCCAAGTCAGAATGTTTCCAGTATATGGAAGGCCAAGGATCAGAGATCTCTTGTCGTGACACGGAAGCCCAACTCCATTTTTGTATTTTCTGGCACAAATCCCAATGTACGCGGGTTGTAGTGGAGTAGCTTGTGTTTATGCTTGATGTATAGCTGATAGGGCACGTATATGTGGAAAAATGTTTATTTTTTTCTCTGGATTTGTCAAAAAGGGATGATAAGTCTGCATAGGGAAATAGAAAAAATCCCTCTATGCAAGATAGCAATGGTGAGGCAAATCTTGCTATAACAAGTATTGACTTGCATCTCCACTGTTCTACAAAAGTGCTCAAGGGAAATTAAGTGTTCTTGCAACCCAAGAGAAGATTCCATAGAGAACCACATGGATCACTAAAAGCCCAAAGAGAGTTTGTGTAGTATTCCAATCCCATAGCTTTGCCTCTATGCACCTATTTTGGAAAGCATAGAATGCTTTCCAACCTCCCAAAGTTCTTTTCTTTTTGCAATCTTCCCAACTTAGATTTTTGTTGAAATAAATTCTAAGGTATTTGTAATCTTCCACTTCTTCGAGAGTGTTGACTTCAAAGTAGAACTTATGTTGATTATGTTTTCTTTTTCTAGAGAAAACTACCACTCTCATATTGCTAGTATTGACTTGCATCTCCACTGTTCTACAAAAGTGATCAAGGGAAATTAAGTGTTCTTGAAACCCAAGAGCAGATTTAGCAATCAAAATAAGGTCATTTTCATACAAAAGAATCCTTATCACAAAATCACCCAAAAGAGTAGCATCATTGAATTGTAAGTTTAACCACTCTTCAAGTTTGTCTATATACAAACCAAAAAGGGTATGGGACAATGGGCACCCTTGCTTGACCCCGATATCAATCCTAAAACTTTTGGAGATACCATCTGACGTTCTTATCTTGACTTTAACCTCCTCATATATCCTATGGACAACTTCTCTAGGATGCATAGGAACCCCAAGTTCCTCCATTCTATGCCAAATCTTATCTCTAGGGACCGTGTCAAAAGATTTTTTGAAATCGACAAAGAAACAAAAGACTTCCTCTTTTTTCTCCCACACTTTTTCAATGATATGCCTTACAGTTATACGATGATCAATCATGGAGTGTTTAAGTCTGAAACCTACTTTCCCTTTAGCACGTTTATCTCCTTCTTCCGCCCACTTGCTAATTCTATTTTTGGCATACTTTCGAATAACTTTGCAAACAAGGAGTTTATCATTATGGTCCTATAGTTGGAGGGATTATTGACATCACCACTCTTGGAAAGCGGTATTTCTAGGCTCGTTGTCCAATCTGTAGGGAATCCCTGTTGAATGATGTTGTTGAAAATTTTCATAATGTAGTTTTTGAACCCCACTTAGATATTATGCTTGAAGTTCAACTAAATATTTTTCTTTTCCAACACCCAACATTTTAATACCCACCTCAATCTCTTGCTCGGTGAACAACTTAGTAGTAGTGTTCACCAAGGGGGGGGGGTCAACCTTTTGATCTTGCTCATAAAGCTTCTTTGCATACTCGAACCATTGATAAGCTATGATATTATTTTTAGTTTGTATGTTTCTCGTTTGAAGTTCCTTCCAAAATAACTTGGGGTTAGACTCAAGTGTGCTTTGAATTAAATTTGTTAGCTCATGACTATGGAGGCCCTCGGACAAAATTTTATCCTTGTTAAACAACCTCTCTAGAGCTATCTTAAAGGTATTACAACTTTTTTGAGTCAAAATAATTCTTCCCTTTGAAGGAGGTTGTTGAATGCACTAATTTTTTGTCCCACACTCCTATTGTTCATTCCAAGTGAAACTTAAATAGATTGATCTATGATCATATTTCAACTCCCACAATTGTTCACCAATCAAAACTTCCTCCATTTTCTCACACAAGCCATGCAAGCAAATTGCATAATCCACTACACTTGCGTCATTATAGGTATTTCAGGTGAAATTACCAGAATTTGTCCATCTAGCCAACCCATTACAAATGACTAAGTCAATTTCCCCACATAGGGTAAGCAACTGCTCCCAAAAAAGGTTGCAACTTTTTTTGTCCTCTAAAACTCTTGTCCCATGATGATTACTTTCTTCTGTAAGACAAATGGGATTGTAGTCTTCCTTACAACGAAGAATACTAGCTTGTTCACTTGTAGTCCTAGCATTGAAATCACCCACTATAAGGATTTCACTTAGTTGAGAGCATGCTGCAATATCATTTTTTAAGGCTGCAAAGGCTGCAATATCATTTTTTAAGGCTGCAAAGGGGTATTTTTGGTCAAGCCCCTACTTTTGTAAGTTTTTGAAACTTGTGGAGCAAAATAACATGCTACAATTTTGATGATGTTTCCATTTTCTGATATTTTAAACCAAATGAATTGTTTATTCAAGTCTTTTCTTTATCACTGAATGAGACGACCTTTTTTTTTTCTCACTAAGGCCATGATACCCCTACATCCTTTACCATTCTCAATTGCCTTGTTCCACACTTCCATCTTCAAATACCCTTCAAACAGAGGTGTCTTGCACCCTTCATGCTCATGTGTCTCCAAGAGATAGATTATGTCTCTATCTTCTTTGATAGGCCCTAACCCAAGTCCCCGCCTCCAAGGATAACCTCTTCAGTTCCAACAAACTAGTCTTAAGGAAACCTGGGTAGAACCTAATTGCTATTTTTTTTGGCCTACAAGACTCAAAGTTGATTCTTCACCCCTATTCGCCCATACTGACCTTGTTTCATAGTTTCCTGCTAATGAATTTGTTGTCGCTTCTTGTCTACCACCTTGTTGTCATGTTTTATAATGAGAGACAAAAAATGTAATAAAAACTTTTCCTTTAAACAACCATGTCATTTTTCTCTCATCCCTTGTTGCCCTAACCTTTGACATATCTTCCCTTCTTTCCTCTTGATGTCTAATAGTTAAACCTTCATCTAGAAAAAAGCGAGAGCCCCTCAAGAGTTGCTTCTTGCTTAGGAGAATTTGCTTGTCATGTGTGCTTGAAATGATGACTTTTATGGGCCTATTTCTCTCGTCATTGGGCTTAGCCATCCTCCACGCTTGGCAAATTCGACCTTGCCAAAGCAGCTTTTCCTTCAAAAAGTCACTTGCAAGATCGACGATACATTCATTTTCTCCATAATATCTCACACCTTTGATAATTACGTTCGTTTCTCTGCCTTGTCTTTCTTTGATTTCTCTATATTTCATGCCATCCCCCTAGTTGTTTACTTATTTTTCCATATTAGAAGAATTGCTAATAACTTGTGCCCAAGTTTTGGATTTTTTTGTAAAACCTCATTTCTCTTCATCCCTTGATTTCACTCCCTGTGTGTTTGTTTGTTCAACTGCTTTCCCTTCAATATTGGATGTTTAAGAGCTCAGAACATCTTTAATTTCCACAGCATATTATTTCCTGATTTTCCAAGCATCCTTCATGCCTTGCCATTCAACCTTTCCTACTAAAATATATTCTTGCAACAATGTCACTTGATCTTTTAAAACTTTATTGCTTTCTTCTAAGCCTTGATTTTCTACTGTCAATAGATGGATTTTAAGGTCTCTCTCCTACTCTTTGACTTCCAAAACCTCAAATATCCTCTTGGCATTCAGTAACTCTTGCACATACAAGTCAGGTGACGAGGTGAGAGGTGTGGATGTGGGACTGTACATGACATAATAATTGTTGTTGTTGCTACACCCTTGTAAACAAGGCTTATTTGAAAGTTTATTACAAAGGGCCAATTTGTTTCTTGTCTGCTCCCATTTAGACGGGCAACTCTACCTTTCAAAATACCTCAAAATTGTTTAACATTGACTGAAACCCACTTCCCTGCTTTGTTTGAAGAGACAATTTTCACTTGAACTAAATGGTTTGTTTGAACTAAATGGTTTGTTTCACCAGAGACGGGTATCTCTTGCCCATTTTTCATGTATGTTGAATGCATTTCCATTGCCATAGGGAAAAAAGAAAAACACAGAATAAGGAACATGAAAATACCTGTCTTCTTATTGGGGACAATGGACTGAAAACCATCGAGATCCCACCTAAAGCTCTCGCAGATTGTTCCTCGCAGCTACAGGACAAACCCGTCACTGTTCCTCGCACACTTCTCTTGTTCCACGCACTGTTCCTTTTCCTTATCCCGACATTGTTCCTTCCTTCACTGTCACATCTAAATGCCAAAACCCAAAACCTCACAGTGTTCCCTCACTGTTCTGAGGAGGAAACTACCACATCAAATTGTAATCATAACATAGTCCAAGTCTAAATGTTGAGACAAAGTCCAAATCTAAACATAGACATATTTGTTTGGGTCCGCCCGGTTATTTCGCTCAGAACGGTGCTGCTGCAAGAGAAGCGAAAAAATTGAGCACACTTAGGCGAAGAGAAGATCGAATTGCAGCAGATTTACTGAATGGAAAGATCCCAAAATAAAAGGCGAGAGTGATTAGGAAATAAAAGCAGTTGGAAGCAACCAATCGAGCTTTGAGACGTTACTTGGAAGATCCCCATTACAGAGCATTGCTTGATCGAATTTCCCAGTTTTTCACGGATTTTTTGTCTAAAGAATTGAAGGCGTTCAAGTTGGGCAAAGTGAAAGACATAATCCAAGCCCAAAAGTGTTTCACTTCCTTTGATTCGTCCTATGATCGTTCCACTCTAATCTGTGAGAACATTGCACGCAGGCTCTTTCCCCGTAAGGACATCAACACTGACGAAGATGGGCATTGTTGTTACAGGGCCTGGGACAAGCTGAGGAAAGAGATGTTGGTTCCGCTCCTGAAGGCTCTTGTTGGAGGTGTACACAAGTTCCAATTTATGGAATGAGGTGCGTTATGAGAGAGTGGACTCCATTTCCATGAAAAATTACAAGGACATATTTATGAAGCACGATCCCCAAAGATCCACCCACTATTTGGAAGAGGTGAAAGCCGATAACAAGAAAGTTGCATCCAGGGCTCTCTTTCCCCATGAAATTATTGAACAGGCGAAGAATGGAGATTTTGTTGTTGCAAAATTGCAAGGGAAGCCAATGGTGGAATACATGAAGAAAGATTGTGATATATAATATATATTCTTTCTATTTATGCCCAAAGAAAAGATTCATGGTCACAACTATGATAGAGATATTAGAGTTGGCATTCTACCATGTCTTCCCTTGTCAACATGTGGACCTTGAGGGGTGGATATAGATATTGAGTAGACATAAATTTTTGGCATGGTCATGGACCAAAGTTTGGGTGCTAGGAGTGGTCATATATCATAACATGTGCATGAAAACATAGATGAAATTCCTCTAACTAATTAGTGAAGTGATTCATCTCATTATGGGATTTTATTTCCTTCTTGACATCACTAATAAACATTTCTTGAAAAATTCATTAGTCATTTTTTTTTTCTAATCCAAATGTTAAAAAACATCAAATATATTCTTCCACCATGCTTCTTTGATGCAATATGGTATGTAAGTCCACAAAATGAGTATGGACGATTGCATTTTCTATAGCTTTAGTTATAACATTGTCTATTGTGTAACTTATAACATTGGCTATAACATCTAAAAAATGTCATAAATAATGTCATGCATACTTTGTATTTCCCCATGAAGTCTCTTTGTCTATACACATAGAAACATGTGTGAGAGAGACATTGAGCTTTCTTCAAATTATCTAAATGGTTCAATCCACTAATTAATTTTATTTCTCATGGCAATAGAATAACCATAAGACCATACATTTAGAAAGAGGATATCAGATTGATATATATATATATATATATATATATATATATATATATATATATATATATATATATATATATATATATATATATATATATATATATATATATATGTTTACAAGTATATAGAAAAGGGGTGCATGCGAAAAAGTAAAAAGTGAAATGGTGGTTTCAAACCCATGGGTTTGGCTATTTTCCCATGGTATTTGGAAAAGTAAAACAAAAAAACTTGAGTTAATTATTTAATTAAAGGACATGTTCCTTCATGAAGGGTTATGAAAAAGTATAAAAAGAGATAGCATTGAGAGAAAGTATATGTGTATAATAAATCGTAACATTTGAAGAAGTGGATGAGCAAAGAGTGAATATCATTTCAAAATGGAAGAGTTGGAAAATCAATTTAAGGTCATTTTGGCATTTTCGCAATAAATTTTTTCTGGGAAATTTCAGACATTGAAATTTTGTAGAGATGGGGGGAATATCTATGGGTACATGTGGTAAAAATTTCAGATGTTGGTTCATTATACTTTTGGAGATATGCCTTGTGGAAGTTAGGGTTCATGAATATCCTTAAAATCAATTTCAAACAGGTCATCTTGGAACTTTCACTATAACTTATTTTCTAGGATGTTTTAAACCTTGAAAGTTTGTAGAGATGGAGGAGAGATCTCTTTGTACATGTGATGAAACTTTCATATGTTGATTAGATACACTTTCGGAGATTATCCCTGTGGAATTTAGAGTTTACGAATTCTCCTGAAATCAGTTTCAAATAGGCCATCTTGGAACTTTCACTATAACTTCTTTTCTGGGACTCTTCAGACTGTGAAATATTTACAGAACAAAGGAGACATACTAAAGTACCTTAGGTAAAAAAAATGATGTTGGTTAATTTTCCTTTCTAAGATATCCTATGTCGAAGTTAGGGCTTCTAAATGGTCTTGAGATCAATTTCAAACAAGTCAATTTGAAATTTTCACTATAATTTCTTTTATGGGACTCTTTAGACGATGAAATTTTTACAGAACATAGGCGACATACAAAAGTAACTCAAGTAAAAATTTTAGGTGTTGGTTCACTGTACTTTCTAATCTATGCTTTGTGGAAGTTAGGGTTCCTAAATTCTTGTTATAGGAGAATCCTCCTGCGGACAAGCAGATTCCCTCTTGGTATCTAGACTCCTAAAACCAAGACAGAAAGGGTGTTATCATTGGTCACTGACATCCTTTTAGATCTAATTAAGCTAATATACGAAGAGGAAGAAGAAAAATGTGTACCTTCCTAACGACATTTGTCCTCGCAAATTCCAAGTTGAGCTTCAATCCCAAGCTCCTCGATAGGTCCTGTAGAACAAACAAAGATACAACAAGCTTCCTGTTCTACTGAGATTAGCCCAAATACAGATCTATATACTAGAAACAAGTTTATGTGGAACAAACATAAACTTGAAAGAAACAGGCCAAGCATGTATGTATATTAATGAAAACAAATGAAGAGTACTTACAATCCTTTGATGAAGGTGCAACAACTTCTTCCACTTCTCCTTGTCCAACCCCTTTGCTCAAGTAATCTACATTGATTATGCTTCAATGGCATCTCACTTATGCGATCATAAGTTTGGTGTAATTCTGAATCTCCATCTATGCTTTCACCATGAGGAGGCCTCCTTATATAGGATTGGATAGGACTAACCACTTGAGAGATCTTTGGAATAATTTGAGGATTCCTCTCCTTCAGTTGTGGATCTCCCCTAAGATCATGCCTCGACCTTAGATTCGAATCCAACCACCTTCAGATATTGAGGGGATTCTTCCTTGATTTCCTCCAACAAACCAAATTCTGCCCAAAAAAGGCCACAACTCCCTAAAAAAGGGACACAGAGAATTGGAACGCTCCCCTAGAAGAGGGTACAGAGCACTAGTTTTCCCTGACAGTATGTAGGGGAGCACTTGCTTCCAAATTTGACTTTTGAGTGGCTTTTTCAGTGGCAAAAGGCTTGTACTCCTTGTCAATTAATTTCTCTTCTTCAAGACTAGTCTTGGAGGTGTCTTAAGTGTCTTTATGATTTTGTTATAGAGAAAACATAGACAACATAATGTTTGTGACACTTGTGACCAATATGCGACACTTGCGATATTTGTAATGACAACACTAGCCATCATTGCAATGAGTGATTTTGATGTGTAACAGATTTCCCCCCAATGTGCGAAGTCAGAAAACGATGATGACTAAAGTACTTTGTAGACTTTTTCGAGCAAGGGTATGGATGCAGAGAGGCTAGAAAAAGATTCACACAACCATCAAACAAATATTATGACATGTTTCAAACCCAAGGCGGGCATACCTATGCTTGAGTGATAAAGACTTTTTGGGTATGGCCACCATAAAATACATTGTGGATCCATAGTTATATTGATAAAAGGTATAGCCACTGAATATACAAAGTGGATGTATACTCCTATGACCTGAACTGATCGTAGCCATGAAGAATACACAGTGGATCTACGAGATGACAAGACATAGCCACGACCAATACAAAGTGGATCTATGTAATAGTGTATGTGCCATAGTTCAAAAGAACTCATTCGCAAACTTGGAAAAGTATATATAAGAGTGATAAATCAACCCATGGTCTTCTTACCTATCCCAATGTAGTATGAATCTAACCATGTGAATAAATGTCATGATGTCCAACATCGTAGAAACCACTTGATTACCTGTCAATGAGGTAAACCATTAACAAGTGCGAGGGAGATCACCATTGATGTCAATGATTCCCAAGGTACTCTAGTACATTCCGACGAATGTGAATGAATGAGCTGAAGTCAAACATCCGTGGAATCACCCAATCAGGGGTCAATGATGTAAACCCATTATTGGACACAAGGAGACCTGCCATTGAGGCATGCATGTCCCATGGTACTATTTGATTTCTAAGTCTAGTTCATGGATAACGTGCAGAAGTCAACAGGAATAGATTCGTCGTAGGAGGGCCTTGATGTGTCCCCCATCAACGACATGAAACAAACATAGAGATGTAATTGGTAGATCAAATGAACATGGACTGACACGGGTATTGAAATAGGATATTTGTGATGCCTGACTCTCGAGGCAGATACTTCCCTTGAACACTAAGGCACAACAACAAAAACGTGACATGGACCAAAACTTGATGATGCAGTGGATGTTGTGACTTTCGTCAGGTGACCCAAAGGAGTAAAAGAAACTCAAAGGATTGGCTCGGTGTAGAGGTTTAGAGAATTAAAATGCATGCAAAGACAAAGTGTCGTGTTCAAGGGCGACCGTAAGAATTACTGGTAATGTTCTCAAGAACTACTTGGCTTGCTTTCTTCAATTTTTCCTCCATCCAGATAGACAAGTACCTCTTTTTAATTTAATGAGCTCGAGGAGGGTAACACATGCTCGGTATGACTCACCTTCGGTAATTCCCTCTTCCTTTGTTTAGCGAACTGGAAGAAGTAAGGGTTCGATCCCGTATGTTCCCTTCAATGTAGGATTGTTTAATGAGTCCAGAGAAGGTAAACTCGGTGGTTATTCATATATAGAGAGTCTGAAAACAACTTAAAGACGACTCCAATGTTGTCCTTTTTCATAATGTTAGTCTTGTGAGGCCGAAAAAGAGATAAATTATTACTTGAAAGACACCCTTTCAAACCTTTTAACGAGTGGAAAAAGAAGCAAGATCACTCGACAATATTTTCCAAGGGGTTCCTTTTTCGTTTATCCATGCAGGTCCAAAAAAGAGATAAAATTTTACCCAATGCGTTCTTATATTTTTGAGCTTAAGAACGAACTAAGACTATGCTGATAAAAGTGACAAGATCAAAAACGAACAAAATTGCTCCGAAACTTGTCAATAATGTCAAAACTGCATTCCAGGGGATTAATAAGGCCTCTAAAATATTTTTAAAAAACCCAAAAACTATCTTTAGGCAAAAAATGAAATGTGTAATAGTAAAATGGGGTAAAAAATGTCATTTACCATTTCATTTGTGCCAAGATTTGTAGCAGTGGAGAATTTGCCATTTGGAGGTGAATCTTGTTTTTCTCGGTGCTAGATCTACGGGCAACCATTTTCCTCACCATTTGGACTAGGTTGGTGCTCTTATTCCCTTCTTTCATTTATACGGTTCACATTTTCGTTTAAGGCAATAAATATTTATAAAAAATGATGCCCTGGGTTAGCCCAAGTGCCCAAAACACTCGGCTCTCCTCTAAAATTCGTGGGGGAGTGCAGAAAGGCTTGGAAAATGCCCCTCCTAGTCAATGAAGGGCATGCCAACACTCTGATGTAGTGGCTATGAGGGTGCTGCCCAAAAAACCACAAGAAAAAATTGCCCAAAAACGGCTAGCGCGCGCTCAAAACGTGAAGAGGGTTTTTTTTTTTTTTTGGAATGCTTGATGGCTAATGTAAGGGTGTGTTGGTGCCCTGATGTTCATGAAAAGAGAGCATTGTTATTTTACAAGAGTAAACAATTATTTTTTAAAGTTTTGAAAATTGCTGAAAAATGTGATTTTTAATGAAAATTTTGATTGTTGATGCAGGTGATTTCAACAACAATCATGCTTGAGTGGAAAGAAAGACAGCATGAGCTCGATGATGTGACCGCTTTGAAAAGTCCTTGATCGAGAGCCGCATTGATGGATTGTGGTCTCCTCTAATATGTCAAAATGAAAAAAATGAAGAAAGAGGTCCTTCTTCTTGAGCATATGATCGAGTTGTGGAACATTGTGAAACAAGAATTCCAGATGGGAACGCAACTTCTTACCATCAAGTTGGAAGATGTGTACTTCATAATTGGTCTCTCAAAAAGAGGGGCTCCCATAGTTTTAATCGGACAATGGGCACTTCCCACGCCTGTGGATGAGTATCTGGCAAACCATTGTGTCCCAAGAGAAAGGCTAGTGGGCGACAGAATTGTGATCAAAGATATCGGGGATCTATCTCTTCGATCCATTTGTTTTCCATTACGAGTATAGCGGGAAGTACGAACGCACACCTAGTTTCAAGATCACAGGTGGCCTATGGTTTGTAGTGTCTAGAGCCAACACTGTTTAACTGGAGCGTAGGGTTTCTTCACCACGTGAAGGAACAGATTACGAGACGCAAATCAGGGCAGTAGAATAAGTTCGTATATGGGTCATTATTGGTTTCATTCTTCTTATAATGAATCCCTGGGATGCAACCTCAGATTGCATTGCCGGTACAGCCAGTGAGAGAATCATGTATGGAGCGGTGAACCAGCGTGTCTCCGAGACTAGGCCCAGATTCAGAGTTTAGATTCACCAATGATTTATTTGCTTGGCTGAGATGCCAATTGATTGTGATAGAATACTTTCCATACACCAGAGTAGATTTTCGAGGTAGCATGGACTTGGTTCTTCCAGAGGGGGAGGATTAGGATGCGTCAAGTAAGAAACCAAACTGATCTTCATGTCAAGTGTTTTTTTAATTTTTGAATGTTATAATTTTTTTTTGAGTACATAGAAGGGTCTTTAATAGACGTATCATTTCATCATGCAGATAGAGGGGCAACACGTCTAGCAAAGATGCCAGAACTGGGGCGTCACGGGGATGCTCAGATAGCGGTAGATCAAGGGGTAGCGGTAGGAGGTCTCCTGGAGGTTGAAAGAAACCTCCAAGGTCTCACGATGGGTATCCCTCCTCTCAGGAGGCGGGAAGTGCCACTACATCTACAAAGACACACTGTGGGAGTGTCTGAGAGTCTTAACTCTCTACTGATGTGAATATCCCGTGCAGTGATATGTTACTCGCAACATAACGTGATTCAGGGAGATTAGGATCTCCTTGATGATTGGAAAGTCTATATGATGATGTTTATGGGTGTGATGACCCACATTTTGCCTATCTATGTACCATTTTTTTATGTAATCAAACTTTTTCAATCACGCTGTATATATATACATTTCTGACTTTTTACAATGCCAAATGATTTTCAAATGATGATGTCTTTTATGTGATGTGTTTTAATTTACATGATGATATGTGATGTGATTCATTTCCTTTATGAAAACTTATCTATGTGCGAGATATCTATCCATAATGTAATTTGCTAACAAATCCGAAATGGTATTGAGTTCTCTTGGTATGTGTCGGTATTCGATAAAATCAAACGTTCGTTCAAGACGGTGAAATCGTAGGTCTAGTCGTAGTAGGATAGGATTGTGAATAGCGTAGATTCGATTGAGTTGACAGACCACAAGTTGAGAGTCCAGATTGACAATTATGCAAGAAATTCCTAGGGAGGATGCTTCGGTTAAAAGTTCGATGATAGCATGATATTCTGCCATGTTATTAGTTGTCGATCCTAAGCAAATACCTTTGGAACTCACCAACTCGTCAAAGTGGCAAATGACCCAAGCTACGGAAGCAACGTTCTGGGTGTGTCGACTAGCACCATCCGCAAACCCGACAAAGATAGGAAAGGGAAATGTCATCTACGCATGAAAACACAAGACACCGTATAAGCAGCTAAGGCAAAAACTCAAGCACACAAAAGAAAAAGGCACACCAAACTAAAATACAATAGCGTACAAAGCACATATGCTAGATGTCCTAAGCATAGTACTTCTTAAGGTAAAGCTCATTCCGAGGCTCACCTAGGAGATTCCTTCATAGTCCACTAACTCATAGGTGCCTCTATGTAGAACACATTTCATGATGTAAGGACCATGCCATAGAGGTTCTAACTTACCCGTCCCTAACTTGTCATGAGCCTGGTCATAAACGAGGATTAGGTCTCCTTATGAAAAAGTGTGAGGATGCACAGACTTGTCGTATTGATTCTTGATTCATTTTTTATATGTCTCATTTACGAGAGCAACATCACGATGTGTTTCATCCAACCTAGTCAAGTGTAAGAAACGTTTTTCTTCAGCAGAAGTGTGGGGCAAGAGTTCTACTTTGATTTTTAATGAAGGATTTTTTCACTCGATTGGTAAAACAACTTCTATGTCATATACTAGCTGGAAAGGAGTGAAATCAATAACAGTTTTTACTGAGGTTTGGTAGGCCTAGAGAGCGGAGAAAAGTTGTAGATGTCGGGATGTCTTGTTGGCCCCCACCATCCATTGGATCATAGTTTTGAGGACTTTGTTGATAGCTTCAACTTGTCCATCCACTTGAGGATAGTATGGGTATGAGTTCTCATGGCGAAAACCCAACTTGGCATGCAACTCACTCATCATCTGGTTTTTAAAGTGTGAACCATGATCAATGACAATGGCGTGTGGAACACCAAAATGAGTGATGATGTGGTTAAAAAAGAAAAGAGCTGCAGTACGACCATCATTCAGAAAGGTAGGCATAGCCTCATCCCATTTTGTAAAGTAATCGACGACAACAATTATATAATCGTGCCCCCCGGTTGAGGTAGGCTTACATTGGATGAAATCAATGCCCCATTTGGCAAAGGGGTTGATGGCAACAATGGAATGTAGTGGAGCAGGGTGGGTTCATGCCTTTTTGTGAAAAACTTGGCAAGGTGGGCATTTTTTGACTGCCTCAATACAATATTTGAAAATTGAGGGCCAAAAATAGCTCGCACGTAAGATTTTATGAGCGGTAGACATCCTAGAAATATGACCGCCACAGACTCCAAGGTGTCAGTCATTAAGCATGCGTTCATCCTCTTCATGAGTTAGACATTGTCGCAGGATAGTGTCAATGCTACGACGGTATAAAGTGTCACTGATAATAAGGTAACGATGAGAATGGTGGTAGATACGATGACACTCTTCATGAGAGATATCGGGATGAAAACATTGGGTCTGGATATAAAGAAGAATATCTCCATACCATGGATTGGACGTGCTAATGAGGAACAAAGTTTCATCTTGAAGAGAATCTCTGGGCTCAGTATCTTCATCAGCACGGGGAAGGTCTCAAATAATCTTTGCAAACACTAGGGACTTTTTAGCTTTAGATTTAGTGAACTCGAGATCGAATTCCTGAAGGATAATGATCCATTTCGAATATTTCCCCCAAGAACTTGACCTGTCAAAATGTGGTACATGGGGTTCGATTCCACAATAATCATGGTGGTGCGTAGCAAATGTAGTGACAAAATCTCTGGATAGCAATGACAGCTGCCAGAGCCAACTTTTCAACATGTGAATATCTGAGCTCTGGACTAGATAGACTTTTTCTCAAATAATATATCACATGTTCCTCGCCATTAGGGTCCTCTTGAACTAACACCATGGAAATAGTGGAAGTGGAGGCTGCTAAGTAAAGGATATAGTCCCTTGTGTAATTCAGAGGATGTAACAAAGGAGTGTTGGTTAATGCATGCTTAAGAGCAGTTAACGAGCATTCAGAAGTGTCATCCCAAATGAAAGGGGTGTCTTTCTGTAACAAGTGCATAAATCCTTTTGTAATTTCAATATAGTTACAAATGAAACGATGAAGAAAGTTTTCTTTCCCCTGCAAACTTTGGAGTTATGTCATATTGTTAGGTGGAGGTAAAGCCAAGATAGCCTTAATTTTTAAGGGATCCACCCGAATCCCGTCCTTGGAAACAACGAAGTCGAGGAGTTAGCCTGATTCGATAGCAAAAATACACTTATGTGGGTTCAAATGAATGCGGTAGAACCAACATTGAAGAAAAATAGCTCGTAGATGACCAAAATGGTCTGATCGATTGGATGAGTGGGCAGATAAGTCGTCGAGGTAAGGTTCCACAATATGTTTGATATTGTGGAAAGTGTGGGACATGGCTCGTTGGAATGTAGCATCAGCATTTTTAAGGCCAAATGGTAGCTTTCGATAGGATAAAGTTCCCCATGGGCAGATGAAGGTTGTCTTATGCTGATCAGCAGGTGAAATGTCAATCTGGTTATACCCCGAGAAACCATCCATGAAAGAGAAAATTACGCTACCAATGCAATTATCAATGATCTGGTCGATAAAGGGCATAGGGTAGTTGTCTTTTGGACACACCTTATTGAGGTCCCTATAATCAACACAAACATGAATGGTCCCTTGCTTCTTAGTAACCAGAACGATGTTCGAAACCCATTCCGTCAAAGGGACATGATATATGAAGCCAAATTTCAATAATTTCTCAACTTCTGCCTTAATAGCCACGGTCTTCTTAGGATGGACCGGGCGGAGTTTCTGTCGAAAAGGTATTACACCTGGGTAGGTTTTAATCTCATGCACAATGATCGAAGGATCGATCCCTGGCATCTCTTCATATCTCCAAGTGAAGACATTGCGAAATTCTTTAAACAAAGCAGTATAGGAAACCACTTCCTCAGGTGTACAATTAACGTAGAGATTAATATTTTCTACAATACCTTCCTTGATCAAAATATCTGTTTCGACTATAGAGGTAATGTTGCCTAAATTCCCTTCAGAAATAACATCTTGTGTAAGTATAGGTGATTCGAGAAATTGGACAACATCAGGGGGGAAGATAGAGTGTATATTTTCCTGGATTTCTTCGATAGATGGAAGAAAAGAGGATCGATGATGGCTATCATCCCAAGGTATGTTGTCAATGTTAATAATTTCCATTATTGATTCATCAGAAGGAAAAATTTGGGGAATGTAGTCGAGTGCAGATGTCAAAGGACTTAACCACGATGGCATCGAGTAGCTGTCGGGTGCCAATAGATGTTGGTCATCCGATGAGGGAGATGCAGATTGGATAGAAGCATATGAGGTTTCGGTTGGACTAAGTGGCATGGTGTCACCTAGGACATCAAACTCCAATGGACTAGGTACAATCCAAGGGTCAGATTATTCCAAGGATTGGTAAATCGTAGTCGAAATCATATTGATTGTCACAACATGATGTGTGGTGGGTGGAAGTGGTGTAGGGAAGGTACCCATAAGGCTAGAGTCTTTCAACAAGCCAACACCAACACTTTCATACATGATCTTGTGATATCCTAGAAAGGGAATATTGTTGGTAGTAGGAGTGCAAGCATCAGGTGTACAAAAATCTAACTGATCGATAGTGACAATTTTACCTTGATGAAAAAATTGCACACATCGAAATACTAACGAAGCAACGACAAAGATAGCATAGAAACAACTTATTCCAAGCAATAAGTTGTAATCGAGGGGAGCATCGACCACCTCAACATCAACAGAGAGGTATTTTACGCCCAATTGGATGGACAAGGACTGAAAAAGTCCATGGGGATGAAAACCTTGCCCATCGAATGCACATAGCATCGTTGGGGATTTTTTAAGTGTAGGTGATTTCAAGCTTTTCCAATAGGCTAAAAATGTGACACAAGTAGAGTCTCCTTCATCCAAGATAGTGTGGTGGATTTGCTGATTATGAGTAACAATGTCAACTTGGAAAGAAAGTTGATGAGAGAGGCGAGGCAAGAAATTATCCAGGTTAAACATGATATTGTTGGACGAATCTTGATCAAAAGCACCAATAGCAGCCAAGAGCATTCTATGTTGACTGGGGCAGTGTTGTATAACTTTTAACGTAGACATAACACATGGTGCTTGTGCTAAATATTCAACAATCTTGTAGTTTTGGGCGACACATGAACTGGGATTAAAGGTAGATTTACGGATAGTGCTCTTAGGAGGGCGTAAGATAGATTCGAATGAAAGTTTCTCAATCTAAAGTGGTCCAAATGCAGGACTAACTAATGGAGGACTAATGGAGGATGGTGATGGATCCGGTAAAGTACCATTAGTGACTTTTCCTTTGTCAGGTTTAACTAGAGTGTCGCAAGTCATAGAGAGAGTGGTTAAATCAATCTCATTTAAGAGATAGATATGGGCACTTATTGAGGCTTCATGATGAGAAGGGTGGCTAGAACTGCCCCCTGGAGAGGGGGTTTGAGCAACCATAGATTATTACCGAGGAAAATCCTGAGTAAGCATGGTGGGTTGGGAATTCCCTTTGAAAAGTTTGGCCACTTCATCACGATGTGGACAGTCTCGAGTGTAGTGATCATCACCACAAATAATACATGGGAATTTCGGCTTCCGTTGTGGTTTATTTTCGTTAGCAGGTGGTGGGTTTTGAGCTTTGGGTTGTTCATTATTGCTCTTTTTGGTTTTTTTCTTTGTTTTCTTCTTACCTCCGGTTTGTTGTGAAGGGGCAGATTGAACTACATTCACCTCAGATATTTGAGTTTGGGGGGAGGTAGAAGAGGGTGCAGTCGAACTGGAGGTGGATGGCAGAGAAGATCGAATAGTTGTTCCAGTCGACTGGGACAAAGATTGTGTTTTGACGGAGCCAATAACGCCATACGCATGTGATGAAGACAAAGGTTTGGATGGATCAAAAGTGGCACGGGTAACATTTGGGATTAACTCATACATAGTACTAGACTGTGAGTAAACCAGATCTAAGTATTATGCCCTGGAAATGGATTCCTCTTCTGTGACTACACCACCCATGGAAACATCACGAGCGATCGAGGGTAATAGTGATTTAGTGAACCATTCCACCAATAATTGGTCAAGAATGACTGCTTTGATCAACCTTCATCATCGTCTCCACTCATGAATATGATTAGAGATATGCACGGAGTTTGTCTGACGAAGGGAGGTCAAGAGTTCGGTACCCGTCTCATATCAAATGGGTAGTTGAAAGTGCGTGAGAAAGGACATGGCAAGGGAGTTAAAATCTTGGAAAGAACCATGTGGAAGTTCGATATACCACTTGGCTACTGAGCCCGTAAGTGTTCGCTGGAAAAGACATAAACGGATAGAGTTGTCCATTAAGGAGTTCGATGAACACCATAAATGGAAATTCATCACATGGTTATTTGGGTCTTCTCTAGGTTTACCGTCAAATTTTGGAATATCATAAGGCAGTTTAGCCAAAATCATTGGCCAGAAAGGATAATGATGTATAGAATCATTGGTCAACCGAGACAAGTCTGGGAGATCCAGAGTAGCAAGGAATGGTAGCTGTTAGTTAACCTGGGGGTGATACTGGTATGGCATAAGAACACCATTAGGACCATAAACTGGATTAGGTGGATAATTGTAACTAGTAGGTCCTCCTACATACGGTTGTTGCTGACCAGAATAGAGAGGATTCGAAAAGGGTTGAGAAACATTTGGGAGCGGAGGATAACCTGATGGGTTATGAGGATTATAATTCGGTTGATGGGTTTTTCCATAAAGGGTATAGACATTTCGTCCATAAGGAGGATAAGGTTGTTGTTGTCCTTGAGGATGTTTCCCCCCAGGGAATAGTGGATTTCCCAGAAACAGAGTGTGCCAAGGATTGGGCGTTGTAGATACATTCTATCCAGAAGGTTGATGATGGGCTCTAGTTTGAGGCTGCCCCACATCATGAGGTTTCCCTCCGCAAGGAGGTTTCCCCCTGAATGGAGGTTTCCCTCTGAAAGGAGGTTGCCCCCCATCATGAGGTTGAGTCCCTGGAATTTGGAAACCAGACGTAAACGACTGACCAGTGCCACTTGATGGATTAGAGCCACCAAGACTAGTTCCTCCGAGTTGTTGTAAAGGTATCGAGCTTCTGGGTATAATGTGGGTAGTGTTAACAACAGAAGTATTGAGTGCTATGTACCCAAGGGGAAGTGACGAAGAAGGCCTAGATGAAAGTGGTGTACCAATGGGAGCTTCGCTAAACACCAGATTATTGGTGGGAATAGTCGCAACGTGAGGAACCATCGTGGAATGAGCCATCTAGAGAGAAATAGTGGAACTTGGACCAACATACTGCATGTTTGGACCAACAGACGGTGTGGTTGAAATGATAGTTGTACCAGTAAAATGATCTAAAGGTACGGTATAGGTAATAGAGGTTTCACGTATTTGTGATATGACATGTATATCAACACCTATTCCTAATCCGTAAAGATCTCGCACCGTGCAAGGTGGGATTTGAATTATATCAGTCCAAAGTGGGTCTCCGACTTGCAGGCTTGAAAGAGACCCGGTCGGAATTTTAGAAGGATCAATGAAAACAAGTTCTCCAACTGAATTCATCTGGAGAAAACACCTTTCATATCCCACAAAATTGTGGAAAGCCTCCATAGGATCCGTAACAAGTCGAAAATTCTAGGAATCAAACCAAGCAAACAAAAATTCTCTCAATGATCGAACTAGTTGGTGGTGAAATCCAATGTCACGTGATCAAGTCAATAAGGGGCTATGATATGGTGGAACAGTTACAATGGCGACCTGCTTAATGGACTTTCACCTTGGTGCAAGCTTCCATGCAATAATTGTGGATTTACCCTCCAAGGAGCCCGAGTGAGTTTGACCAATGTCTGTTCCAGGTACAGTGAGACTTCCCTTCACCATCACCTCATGTAAGTACCTAAAGATTATGGAAACTAAGGAAACCAACTCGCAGTCATCCCCTGGGCGAGTATAGTCGACAGTCTAGTCTGAACGTATGAGTAGGATAACAAGTCTGAAATCCTTCAAGAGAACTAAGGACAAGTGGCCCGGTAGAACTCTAAAGGACCCCGAATGGATTCAGAGTTCACAAAGCACCGAGACCAAATGAAACCAGCTGAGCCTCAAGAAGAGCCCTCAATATACAATCTGACCACTACAAACAGTTGAACCACAGAGGGATAATCTCCATAATTCTCCCAAATGTGACCTCATGTGTAACCCCTGTGTGAGAGGGGGATCCCAGAAAGCCTATATGACAATTGGATTTTTCTCTCCCTACCGCAAGATGATAATGTTTGTTTTGAATACTTTGGAGAGTTGTACTCATTGCCTAATCCAAAGTGCTAATCCTAGTCTAATGTTGGTGGAAGATTATAAAAACAAAATGTTCTAGATAAATTTTAATTAGCGTTAATTTTGCAGTTGTTTTTACTCAAAGGGTGTATGACAATGAAATTGATGGTATTATGACTCAAATCCCAAAAAAATGCATAAGAAATGATAAGCAGTCCTTTCCTTCAATGAATGCCTATTTAAGGGAAAGAGAAGGGTGATCTTTTCACTTTCAAGCAGTAAGATGCAAAATCCTTAATCAATTTGTTTCTCAATCAAATCCAATGTAATGCTAAAACTCATAGCAATCCTTTCTAAAATCCAAAAACAATCATAAAAAGTATCCTTTTGTTTTATGTGTGAATGATAATCAATCCGATATAAAACTTCCTATGTCATCCAAATTGCAAAGTCAACAAGGGTCAGACAATTGGAATCAAATTACACATAAACAATGCACTCTTGTTGTGATAAAACAAGAAAGACAAAGATGACAAAAAATTGCAAAAAGAAAACCAAAAGCTCAAAAAGATTGAAAAAGGATTGGACAAGATGACCTCAAAGATCAAATGGAAAGGTGCATAGATCTTTGAACCTCCTCACGAAGGCTTCTACTCAGTCAGATAAATGAGAAGAAAACAACAAGTTGACTCTAAATTAGCAAAGACAAAGAGTGACTTCAACGCAAGGAAAGAAAATGTCAAAATTCCAAACAAAAGAGGATCAATTCTTAGAAAACAGGGTGTTGAAGGACAAGACCAAGATGAACTGAGATTGTAAAACTCTTGAGCCAATGCCAAAATCAAGAAATTAATTCAAAGAGTGAAAATCCTGAAAAACATTTCACAGAAAAGGGGCAGTGCTCTGGTGTAAAGGGCACCAGAGTGTTCCAACATTCTGTGTTAGGCCAATAGGGAGCACTAGCTCTCTGATAGCAAGGGAAGGGGAGAGTTGGGCTCTCAAAACTCATAAAAATACCCAGAAAGTCAAAATTCTAAGGAAACTCAGTCAATCAGGGTGAGTATGATGAAAGAAAGAGGAAATCAATCAGATCTAAGAATCAAAGATTGTATGGAGAAGGTCAAGAAGTGGGTAAAAGGCCAAAACACGATCTAGGAAAGGAAACAAAAATCAGAGCTCCTCCCCAGTGGAGTTGCCAATTTCGGTTATAGGAGAATCCTCCTGTGGACAAGTGGATTCCCTCTTGGTATCTAGACCCCTAAAACCAAGACAAAAGGGGTGCTATAATTGGTCAATGACAGCCTTTTAGATATAATTAAGCTAATATACGAAGAGGAAGAAGAAAAATGTGTACCTTGTTAACGGTGTTTGTCATCGCAAAGTCCAAGTTGAGATTCAATACCAAGCTCCTCGATAGGTCCTGTAGAACAAACAAAGATACAACAAGCTTCATATTCTACTAAGATTAGCCCAAATACAGATCTATCTACTAGAGACAAGTTTATGTGGAACAAACATAAACTTGAAAGAAAGAGGCCAAGCATATATGTATATTAATGAGAACAAATGAAGAGTACTTACAATCCTCTGATGAAGGTGCAACAACTTCTTCCAGATCTCCTTGTCAAACCCCTTTGCTAAAGTAATCTACACTGATTATACTTCAATGCCATCTCACTTATGGGATCATAAGTTTGGTGTAATTCTCAATCTCAATCTATGCTTTCACCATGAGGAGGCCTCCTTATATAGGCTTGGAGAGGCCTAACCACTTGAAAGATATTTGGAATAAGTTTAGGATTCCTCTCCTTCAGTTGTGGATCTCCCCTAAGATCATTCCTTGACCTCAGATTTGAATCCAACCACCTTCAGATATTGAGGGGATTCTTCCCTTATTTCCTCCAACCAACCAAATTTCGCCCAAAAAAGGCCAGCACTCCCTCAAAAAGGGACACAGAGCATTGGAACGCTCCCCTAGAAGAGGGTACCGAGTGTCAGCACTCCCTGACATTATGTAGGGGAGCGCTCCCTTCCAAATTTGACTTTTGAGTGGCTTTTTCAGTGGAAAAAGGCTTGTACTCCTTGTCAATTGATTTCTCTTCTTCAAGACTAGTCTTGGAGGTGTCTTAAGTGTCTTTACGATGTCGTTAGAGAGACGACATAGACAATATAATGTTTGCGAAACTTGTGACCAATATAGGACACTTGCAATATTTGTAACGACAACAATAGCCATCATTGCAATGAGTGATTTTGATGTGTAACAATGCTCCTAAAATTAGTTTCAAACATGTCAGTTTCAACGAACAAAGGAGATATATAGAAGTACTTCAGGTAAAAATTTCAGAGTTATATTTCCAAAATTGGATACATGGCATGTTTTACAAGTTCGTTATTGGGAAAATCCCCAAAACAATAAGCATTTGGAAAATTACTATTTGATAGTTCAAACTTTTCTCAGACCCGGTAAAGGATGAAGTAGTGAGTAGACCTGATGAAGGAAGAAGCAACGAGCAGACCTAGTGAAGGTTGAAGTAGCAAGAAGACTTGGTGAAGGTTGGTGTAGCTCACATAAAGAGATTAGTGTCTCTTTCTAAGTTGGTTCTTACCAGTGGGGGTTGGTGTCTTCAATATATTGGTGTCTATGAAGATCTATAAGAGTAGGTTGGTGCTACTCAAACAAAGAGATTGGTGTCTCTTGCTAATTTGGTGCTTAGAGGCAAGGATTGGTTTCTCCATTAGATTGGTGTCTATGAAGATCTGTAAGAATATATTGGTTCCTACTCGGATTTTTATTAGTAGATATTGGTGTCTCCAATATGTTGGAAAAATATTTGTAACAATAGATTGGTGCCTACAAAAAATTATAAAGAGATGTTTCGTGGTTCTCTCCCAAAAGGGTTTCCACGTAAATATTGTATTCCATGTTCTGCAATTAATAGATCTCATATGTGATTTTTTTCTTATGGTTGATGAATGTTTGAAAAAGTAAAAAAATATGTCTTATATTGATTCACCCCCTCCCCTCTTAGTATAAGTGTGTGCTCGACAATTTGTAGAAGAGAAGGTTCCTTTGAAAATAATATAACCACTAGAAGGTAGATCTCAGGAGCACATATGGAAATGGAAACGAAGATTGATAATTCAAAAAATGAATACAAAGGGAGATAAATGATGAATTTAAAAGAGCAACAAAATTCCAAAACAGGGGTGGAAGTATATCTTAAAGAAGAACTTGTTTGTGCCTTAAGTTAAATAAAGAAGCTTAAGAAAAATAATTTGAAACAAAAGGAGCAGTTGTAGAAATATGAATAGGAGTATTGTGGTGTAAAAATAAAATGTCACAAAGCCTTGAAGACATAGAGAAGACTATTATAAGCCTAAATATTCAACTGGAAGAGGAAAAAAGGATGGAATAAGTGGTGAAAATCCAACTGAAGGAAAATGAAGAAAATGGCGAGAAGTTGGACACTGAAATTATTTCCTTAAGAAAACAATTGGAGAAGTTAATTACTCAGTTGAATAGAAGCTTGAAGTTTGAAAAGAGCATTAAAATCTTAGATGATATCATCAAATGCCAAATATCACCACTCATTAAAAATAGTCTTCTCTATGATAAGAGTCAAATGACCACTAAAGAATATTCGAAAGATACAGACACACAAAAAAAAGTAAATGAAGGAAAAACTAAAAGCTATGTTGATGTACTCAAAAGCTCCATCAGTGACAAAGGAAACAAGAAGATAGAAAATGATGTTCCACAGAAAATTGACATTCCTCCCAAAGAAACCAAGGACATATTTAGAATACATTTCCCACCAAGATGGCCTTGCATAACTTGGTACCCAAAAATCTTTCCTTCATTATTGTTTTTCTTGCAATCACTTTGGTCATAAAGCAATAAATTGAAGAGCATATGCAAGAAATGATCATGTATGGAACAAAAGCAGAAGTACATATGGGTTCTCAAATAGAAACTATAATTCATTTGCTCCATTATTTGATTACAATGTTGTATGTTATAAGTACAACAACTATAGACACATAACACGTTTTTGTAGAAATGGCCTAGTGGAAACTTCTAGACAAAATGGGTAAGAAGATACACTTTCCAAAAAAAAGAAATAACCCATAAGAGTTTGGAAAATGAAGCAAGAGAAATAAAAGTATATGGAGGAGGAATCTATGCTTGTGCAAACCACCCTTCATGGTCAAAACAAAGGAAACAAATGGTACATTGAAAGTGTGTGCTGAAGCCACATAATAGGTGACAAGAACAAGTTTCGCACTTTGAAGGAAGTAAACAAAGGAAGTGTAACATTTGGATATAATACTACTACAAGGATATCTAGAAAAGGTACTCTTAATCTGAATAATGGAAAGACTAAAATAGAGAATGTCTTTTATTTTGAAGGTTTGGAACATAATCTTCTCAATGTTAGTAAAATGTGTGATCAAGGATAAACTCTCACATTTTATTCTTGTTGTGAGATCAGGAAGAAAGGCTTAGAAAGATTAGTTGAAAATGAATATAAAACCTCGAGTAATGTATATATCCTCAATATGATCAAGGGAGAAAAATTAGGTATGGGAAAAATAGATGAGAGATGTCTATGGCATAGAAGAATGGGCCATATAAACCTTGATAATCTAGTAAAAATAAGCACCAAACAAGTAGTGAGAGAGATGCCAAATATTGATAAACCTTCAAACAATCATTACAAACAATGTTAGCATGGGAAAAAGACAAGAGAAAGCTTCAAATCAAAGGAGTAGTCAACAATAAATCCATTAGAACTCATTCATACAAATCTGTGTGGGCCTACAAGAACAAAAAGTATACAAGGTTAAAATTACTTCATGTTTCTTATGGATGATTATTCTAGAATGACATGGGTTACATTTCTAAAAGAAAAATATGAAGCGTTTGAGAAGTTCAAAGCATTCAAAGCCTTGGTTGAAAACAAAACTGATTTAAAAATCAAGTGCTTGAGATCAAATAGAGGACGTGAGTTTATCTCAAATGAATTTGAAGAATTTTTTGAGCTTCATGGAATAAAGAGACATTTTTCATCTGCGAGAACTTCACAATAGAATGGAGTGGTAGAAAGGAAGAATTGAACCGTACAAGAGATGGATAGAACAATGTTGAATGAAGCTAATCTATCAAACACATTTTGGAGAAAAGCATCCAACACTACAGTCTACATTCCAAATAGAGCAAAAATCAGAGTCAACAAAAACAAAACACCTTATGAATTATGGAAGTGTAGACCAACAACAGTTAAATATTAAGGTAAAATATGAAGTAGATGTTGTAATATATTAAGGTAGAATATGATCATCCAATATCAATAATTTGTGACAACACAAGTGCAATAATATTTCAAAGAATCTTGTTATGAACTCAAAAACAAAGCATATTTACATCTTTTTTTTATAGAAAGCATGAAAAATTATCCCATGGACAAAGTTTAGCCCCTAAAATTCTATCATTGGTCCTTTTTTTGAAATGTTGAGGTATTTGACTTGGTTTGTATCTATACCCATCCTAAAATGTTCAAACATTTCAGCCCTATAATAAAAAATGTGTGTTAACTAGCCTTGGGCATTTGCAATAGAAGTAACCATAGTGTTTAGGGATGTGGCTAGTGACAATCATGAGGGACCTATGGTATTTATCAATTCGTGTATATGGTTTCTTAGAGGCCTCAACCCTACATCAATTTCAATGTTTATGTTTCCTAGTTCCAGATTAGGGTTTGGTGTGTCTTCATGCAGTGATGTTGGGTTTAGGTTTTCTCTGAGATCAATGTTATTTAAGTGTGTTTCAATTTAATAAAGGATTTTTATTTATTTTAATTTAAATAAATTATGAAATAAAAAAATCAAATTCAATCAGAATACTTACATGGAACAAATAGATGTTTGTGTTAGAAGAGTTATGTTCTCCTTCGTTAAGATCTCCTCAAATTCAACTCCTTAAATTTCTCAATAACCACTAAATTGTAGGGTGCAATCTATTGGTAACAAGGTTGTGACATTTTCCCAATTTAACATCACGGGAACATGTGTGTGTTCCTAGAGTGTGCACACATTCCTAAAGTATTCACATTCCTACGAATGCACACATGTTCATAAGAATTCTTATTTGGTGTTTATTTGGTAGCCTCCATGGCGGTTTAGGGAATGTTGAGGCTATAATCGCATGAATTCATGCACGTTTCAGAGAATATGAGCACATTCCTAGGCACTTGATTACCACTTTTTGGACCACCATGTTTGTGTAAGCATCCAATATCATTTTTTAATCCTTCCATATGATGCATTCTAAAGGATATAACATCACTAAATATGATGGGAATTCTTTCTAAGGATATAAATCAGTGTATGGTTCATAATATTATGAAGCTTCTAATTTCTTCAGATTCAGGTATATGTTGTTCTCTCTAAAATTTTGAGCCATTTGTTGTTACGTTTTACTTAGTACTCATTACTAAACGATTTAGAAGTAATGTATTTTATATAAACATGACTAAGTCAAGAATATGTTATTCCAACCATTACTTTAACATTTTGGCATTTGTTGTTAAGTTTTACTTAGTACTCATTACTAAATGATTTAGAAGTAATGTATTTTATATAAACATGATTAAGTCAAGAATATGTTATTCCAACCAATACTTTCTATAACATTTTGGCTTGCCTTTGTATGGTATCAAAAAAACCGAGACCTATTTTGTGTATGTCTTCTCCATCCTTTCACACTCATCTTCTTAAAGTCAAGAAATTGTGATTTCAACCATTACTATTTGACATTTTAGCTTGTGTTTATAATGTCTCAAAAACATGAAAGATCTATTTTGAGTATATCTTGTCCAACCTTTCGTATAGGACTATGAAACCATTATTATTAGTCCTTGCCAAAGCAGGACTATAGCAATGAGTTTGCTATTGATTTGATATTAATTCTATTGACTAACCAGTTTGACTAAAAATTTAAACAATTTTCCAAACATTATTATATTGAATTTTTTTTATTTTTTTTTAAATTAAATCATTTTTTTAAATTATGATTGGTGAAGAAATTTAACCCCTTATTGCAGAGGTGTTGGCCAACATTTAATTTCGTATTTAATATTATTGGCATTGGGTTGTGGAAGATGGGTGAAAATTTGATTAGCCAAAGATGGAGGCGCTCCCAACGGTTCATATAGCCGCCCAACTGGAGTCCTAATACACTTACGTGCGATAAACTAAATCTTTAAATCTTTATCTTTTGCCGATTAATTTGGGAGAAGATATGCACTCCGTGTAAATTTAATTTTGACGGGAAAATTGAAGTGATATTTCTTTGTATTTTTGTAAGATTTTCATGATATATCTTTGTATTTCAGTGTGAATTTAAAAAGTACATAATTTTTAAGACAAATTTGTTTTGTAATGACTAAACAACATGTCAAAGGTTTTAAAAATTGAAAATTATTTTTATATTTATAAATGGTTTTTGGTTTTATATGGGAAAACTTTCAAATTAAATTTATTTAGGATTTGCATTGATCTTATTTCATTTTTCAAAAAGGATTCAAAGAAGGACTATAGCAATGATTTTGTTATTGATTTGACATTAATTCCATTGACTAAGCAGTTTGATTATAAATTTAAACAATTTTCCAAAGTAAAACATTGTTATATTGATTTGTTTTTTATTTGTTTTTAAATTAAACCATTTTTTAAAATTATGATTGGTGAAGAATTTGAATCCCTTATTGTAGAGGTGTAGACCAGCATTTAATTCGGTATTTAATATTATTAGCACTAGGTCTTGGGGTGCACGAGTAGGCTCCATTTATTAATGCCTTCTTGAACCTTGGGTACTCTGCGCGTGTATTCCCATAGACTTTGTCGACCATTTTACCAAGCTAGTTGTTACGTGGTGATCAATATGCAGCCTACTGCAGAGTCTTTAAGATTGTGGTAGGTGGTATATACACCGTCAGATATATCCCGACGTATATACCAAGACAATCCGACGGTATATATACTAGCCGTCGTCGTCTTAAAGACTCTGCAACAGGATGCATATTGATCATCGTTGTTACATGGCCAAACAACTAGGGTGTACATCCATGTTTTCCCATACAAGCACCTTGGGTTGTTTCAGGAAGAGATTATAGACTCTATTAGTGGCCACTAGCTGGTTAGTTGGCATTGAAATAGCTTTGGTGTTGACATATAGAGCACGTCACTATCATCAACACTAACACACATTTCATTACACTTTGCATCTTCTGCGATATCCAATAGATATATGTACTGCATTAGATATATGTACTGCATGTGTACGGAGATAGAGGATACGTGACCTTACCTGGCAGGGACTACGCTGCCATGCAGCTCTTGTTTCAATAAACGTATGTATATATTATATTTTTGAAAGATTACATATATTCTCATCATATTAATTTATTTTTTCTATTTTTTATTCTCTTTTCATGATCAATTAATTTAGAATTATAAATTATAAAACTCAAAACAAACCTTTTCTAAATTCTTTAAATACCTTAGATTTATTTAAGCATATTTTATTTCTTTTTAAATTCCAAAATTATAATAAAAACCCAATGACAAAGATAATCTTCCTAAAAGACTAATAGAACTAAAATACTTAAGAATGATAAATTTCAAATGAAAATAATAATAAACCTTCTTCTTAATCTTTCATGTGTAATTTTTGCAAGGGAAATAAAAAGGGATGGAGAGGATTCAAAAGGTATATAAATATACAAACTTTCTTTTCACCTTCCACTTCCACTTCCATAAAATACAGCATCACACAAATGTTAATATGATCCAGGTAAATATTGGTGGCCACCCATCTATTCCAACTGGATCCTCATGTCCCTTTTTTGATCAGCACGTTCTTTTGTACTTCTTTGTAATTGTGGATTCTACGCTATTGGGGTTGTATAAATCCCCACACATCCTCTAGGTGGATGCGGGTGTCCTTCGCTTAATCCAACTAGCTTATTTTGTATGTTTTCATGTCAGCACATCATGTTGTACTTCTAGGGTCGTTTTGGGGCCCTAAATGTTTTTTTTTTGGCTCACCACATTCAAACCATTGACAAAGGTAGAATCGGATAGAGGAATGTGTATCTCTTTGAAAGACCTTTCCAACATTCTACCACACGCCTAAAACAGAAGTCGTATGCAAAAGTTATGACCCTTGGAAATTGAGGTACCAAATTACACCAACTTACCCATAGGGCCCACATGAATTTTGGTGTTTCACCTTCTAGGGTTAGGTTTTTTGATGTGTAGGGTTTTGGAATTCATGAGTAATATCAAAAAGGCCTCTGGATCCTCATTGTAATCCATTATGCTCATATGGATGCATGTAGAAACCACATCTCTTCTCAGAGATAGCTACCACCATTCAAGCAAGTGTTTGAGTTCTGCAGTTTTACAGTTTCAGCCTATTTCATTATTTAATAGAAGATATTGTTCACTGGATATTTGTGTTATTTTCCATATCTTTGTGTTTATTGTATTCAATCTGTTAATCAGTTCATCCTGCTCCTAAATATGGATCAGTGGTATCAGATCGATCTACTCTTCATTTATTTTAATGCATGTCCCCAACAAGATCTGGGTACAAGAAGTTGGGACTCGAATTAGTCGAGCCATTACAAGATCGATCATGAAGAGCCTGACAACAACCCATGAGGGACAAAAAGAAAGATGATGGAGCAGGAGATCCTATTAAAATGTTCCTCGAGGAAGCCCTTGCATGACAAAGGAACGAAATGATGGACAACTTCACACAGATCCTTCGACGACTGCCCACAGGAGAAGCATCTTCATCAAGAGGCCATGCAACCCCCTTCAAGGTACAGGTAAATTTTGATATTCCATTATTTGAAGAAATGATAGATGCAGATGTTGTAGATAAATGGTTGAATCTGCTCGAAGGATATTTTTTAGTCCACAATTTTTCCGATGGGGAAAATATCACTTTTGCACTCCTCAAGGTCATTCCCCATGTTAAAGATTGGTGGGATACTTACTTTGAGCAAAGGGCCATGGAGGAATCTACAATGTTTTTGGTGGCCCCTACATGGGATTCCATCTAGGACTCCATTAAATAACAATACTACCCTATTGGAAGCTATGAGGACTAGTACACCAGATGGAACACCCTACGTCAAGAAAGGGACCAGACAGTACTGGGTTTCACCAATATTTTTCATACCCTACACACCTAATGGGGTATCAAAGACTCTAAGTGTCATTTGGTGCTCAAATACTGTAGTTGTTTGCATAGATACATTCAAACAGAAATGGATTTTCTATACATCGCCTCATTGGGCACGACTTATAAATACGTTGTCAAGATTGAGCAAAAATTTAAGCAGAAAATGAGAGAGTTTGGATCTACAAACCCCTCACAGTCGAAGTAGGGAAAAGGTAGCCCCAACCCACACAACAAGGGACCAAGTCGACATGGTCTCTCTCAGGAAAACCATTCTAAGCCACAACATAAGAAGGGAAATGAGAAGACAAATAAGGACATGGGAAAATGGTGTGAGTACCATAAATGTTTGTGGCACAAAACCGAAGAATGTCTCTCCAAGCAGTCCCTCGTGGTTGAGTTGAAGACTTCTGAGTCAGAGGACAATTCTGATTCTGTGTCAAATCCTGAAAGAGGGGAGGGGATTATTGATGTTGAAATGATTATCTTCAAATTCACGGCTCTCTACCATGTGTCTTCCTGGATCTGGCGGTCCAGTTGTACTTCAGATTTCACAACTTTGTGAAATTTAACCTACTCCACACACAACTTCTTTAGACTTCTCTCTCCTAGATTTTATAATCCGTTGCCACGCATCCTCCTCACAGCCAATGGTTAGGATCTCTTTGTGACTTCGACGATCCCTCTTTTCAACACTTTAAACACTCCGAACTCCGAAGTGACGAAATCATTCATGACTAACCTCCGTGCAATTTTCCCTAGATCTGACAATCTGGAATGATCCCGATCCCTCCTGGATGGATATTGCTCATTAACTTTGGGAAACCTTAAAGGGATCCTCCCTTTGAATATTTCTCGTCACTCTCCCTCCTGAGCTTGTTCTTCCTCAAACTTTTTCTTCCTTATAGTGCTTTCTTCGACACTTAGTCGAATTTCAGCCTGTGCACGCCTTGCAATAGGTACTCCTCCACAAATTAGCTTCTTTGTGGATGAATTTCACTACTCCTCTTGAGATTTTGAATCAAAAGAATCTGTCATGTGCTCCTTACGGAAATATGCACTCTCTGCATGCGAAGCTCCAAGGTACCTCTCTTGGACTTACTTCTCTCCAACACTCTGAACTTCTTAGAATGATTTCTCGATACTTAGCCAAGTATCGACTTTGCACACTTTTGCGGCAAGATTCCTTCAATTTTTACTCTTGAAGGATGACTATGCACTCCTTGCAACAATCCTTCCATGCTCTATTATTCCCCCCGAACAATATGACTCCAAGTGCATTTGGTCTACTCACACCATCAAACTAACTCTCCTGAACTTTCTGAGTCAAAGAGGACCCTGTCACGCACACCTTGCAGACACTATGCACTCTTTACACATATAATGTTCATGTTATTTCTTCTGAGCTTATGATTTGAAATAGACTCTATCAACGCACACCTTGCAAACACTATGCACACTTGCACTTTCTCGTAGAAGAGAAATAATTGAAGCTTATATAAATCTTCACATATTCATACATTCAACCATGTAAATGCATTCATAAACACAAGAATGAGTGAATAACAGAGAATTATAGGTAAACAGAAAGGATACCATTCATTCATTCAGATAGACACAGTAATTGTAACACCAGACATTTGGAATAGTTATTCTCTGTTATATTCATTCAATTGGAAATATACATGTGTTTATACACTCTGATAAGCTTCAACAACTCTTAGCTACAATGAAAACAACCTCTACAATAGTTTCAACGACACTATTAGTAGCTAGAATGCCGACAACCTATTCTGGGCAAAAATACAAAAAATTATACAAGAGAGGCTCTTCAAGCCTTTCCCTCCAACTACTCTAGAGATATCCTATTGAATTAAAAGCTATCAACTACTAAGGCTTTATTACAATAAATATTTGTGACAGACAGATAAGATCAAACACATCGAATTTGTACTGCACGCAGCTTAATTAAAAGAAAATACATCCTCTAACGATCTCATGCAATCATCCAGCTCCAAAACATTAAAGATGTTCTTTAATTACAATCCTTTCAAAATATTTACGTGATATGCCATTTTAAAATTTAAAATTCACTTCAAAATGCATGTTAGGCACTGAGTTGTTCTCCACTCACACTTTGCTGGTGATGCTCCTGCATCATACTCTTCTGGCTAAAAATTCATGGACTCTTATCCATGAGCTCCTGCACTAACCTTCCATACTTCTAAATATTTGCTTCATTTACCCAACTGGCATCTTTTATTGGGTGTCCTTTCCATTTTACCAAATACTCAAAATATGTTTTCCTCTTGGTCTTTTTACCAATTCGTCGATCTACGATCTTCTCCATCTGCGGTTTCTCTGCTACATGCATCTTCTTTTCCCACTGAACCTATTTTTGATCTTCTGATCCTCTGGTTCTATCTTCCCTGTAAGGATATAGGTCTGCAATGTTGAATATGGGTGATATAGCCACATCTTCGGAAAACTCTATCTCATAAGAATTCTCATCAAATTTTCTTAGGATCTTGCATGGTCCTATCTTCTTCAACTTTAGTTTATTATATGTTCCTCTTGGGAACCTTTCCTTCTTAAGATGTGCTAGAATTTGATCTCCTACTTCAAATTGAAGTTTCATCCTATGTTGATGAGCTTCATGTTTATATTCACTGTTTCTCTTCCACAACTTCTCTTTGATCTGATTATGAAGCTCCTACATTTCTGCAACGAATTCTTAGGTTCCAGTGCTTCTGAATTCACTATGCTTTGGATCTCTTAACTCTGACACTCCCCTTGGCTTCATTCCATATACTATCTGAAATTGGCTCTTTCCGGTACTTCTATTTACTGATTCATTGTATGAACATTCTTCTTGTGGTAGAATTTGATCCCACTGACTATGATGCTCAGTGACCAAAATTTTCTGCAAATATCCTAAACTCTAATTCACCACCTCAGTTTATCCATTCATTTGACGGTGATATGTAGAACTAAAGGATAGTTTTGTTCCTAGTTTCTTCCACAACGTCCTCCATAAATTACCAACAAATTTGGTATCTCTGTCTTAAACAATACTCATAGGCAACCCATCAATTCTCACAACTTCCTTGAAAAACAAGTTAGCAATGTACGTTTCATCACTAGTCTTATGGCATGGGATAAAGTGTGTCATCTTTGAAAATCTGTCAACTACCACAAATATGGAATCACTTCCTCTTTGTGTTCTTGGCAATCTCAACACGAAATCCATGCTTATTGCATCCCAAGGCCTCTCTAGAATAGGAAATAGTCGATACAACCCAGTATTCTGTCTCTTCCCCTTTGCATACTGGAAAATATTACATATGTTCACAAACTTCTTCACTTCTTCCCTCATACCTGGCCAATAGTACGAATTTTTCAGTTGTGCAAATGTTTTTTCATGGCTGAAATGTTCGGCTAGACCTCCACTATGCTTTTCCTTCATCAAATTCTCTCTCATCGAGCACTTTGGTATGCACAAATGGCACCCTTTGAACAGTAACCCATATTGAATTAGGTACTCTTTCCACTGACTTATATCCCTAAGAACAAGATTCGCACATGCTTCATATGTCTCTTTGAAATCTATATCATCATAATACATTTCCTTAAGGTGTTCAAACCCCAAGGTTTTCACTTGAAATTCCTGCAGAATTAGACATCTCCTACTCAATGCATCAACAACTTTGTTAGTATTACCAAAAATATTTTTAATGAAAAAAGTGAAATTTTGCATAAACTCTATCCACTTAGCATGTCTCTGGTTTAACTTCTCTTGTCTGGTTATGAATTGTAAAGCTTGATTATCGCTATAGAAAACAAACTCTTTTAATATAAGATAATGCCTCAATTTATTCAAGGCTTGAATTATAGCATAGAACTCTTTATCATATGTGGAGTACTTTCTCTTAGTATCATTCAACTTCTCACTCAAATATGAAACAATCCTATTATCTTGTCTTAAGACCGCTCCAATTGCAACTCCACTTGCGTCACATCTCACTTGAAATGTCTTCCTGAAATCTGGCAAGACCAGAATCGGTTGTTCTGTTATCTTCTCCTTCAATATATTGAATCTTTTCTCACTGTATCGATCATTGAAGCTTTGAAAGACTTATGTCTTTTCTTCACTGTATCCATCATTTGTGCATCGATCTCACTTAAATTTCTAATGAACTTCCAATAGAAAC
Organism: Picea engelmannii; assembly: GCA_009831015.1. Classification (NCBI taxonomy): domain Eukaryota; kingdom Viridiplantae; phylum Streptophyta; class Pinopsida; order Pinales; family Pinaceae; genus Picea; species Picea engelmannii. The sequence continues at coordinate 619,145 of ML782983.1, forward strand.
TCTCTATTCCATGGAAGCTTCTCACCTCAAATATAATCCTTGGTGTCAGGCATTCTCTGATTTCTCTCACCTTCTTAGGATCCATCTTCAATTCATTTGAAGAGATCAAAAAACCCAAGTAAATGAGTTTTGTCTTCATAAAATAAGATTTCTTTAAATTTATCAACAACTTCTCCTGCTGCAACCTCCTCATTACTAGAGTTCAATTCCTCAAATGTTCTTCTTCAGTTTTACTGAAGACCAATATATCATCCAGATATATGATCACAAACTTACCACTAAAATATTTCAACACTTCATCCATCAACCTCATAAAAGTACTTGGGGCATTTGTTAAGCCAAATGACATAACAAGCCATTCATATAACCCCTCATTTGTCTTGAATGTTGTTTTCCACTCATCACCTTCTCTCTTCCATATATGGTGATATCCACACTTCAGATTTATCTTTGAAAAATAGTTCGCTCCACTCAAACAATCCATTAAGTCATCCATCCTTGGTAATGGAAATTTGTACCTAATGGTGATCTTGTTTATGTCTCTTGAATTTGTACACATTCTCCATCCTCCATCCTACTTCGGACTCAACATAGTTGGTAGTGCGCATGGACTCAATCTTTCTATGACCAATCCTTTGTCTAACAAATCCTGAACTTGTCTTTTTACTTACTCATTCTCTTGAGGTGTCAATCTATACGCTTCTTTCTTCGGAAGACTTGCTCCTGGTATTAAATCAATGTGATGGATAATACTTCTGATAGGTGACAATGAGCTTGGCAACTCATCCACTACTATGTTAGAAAAATTCTCCAACAGTTCCTGAATTTCCTCGGGAAGATCCTCTATAGAAGTACTTGTAAGGATAACTTTCGGCTTCCTCACTACAACAAACTGCATCTCCTGTTCCTTCTTAAATTCACTCAAGAGTTCCTTCCCACTCATGAGAAGTATACTTGTGTTGGCTTCTTCCTTCACTTTCTTTTCCTTAATCAACAACAACATGTGTGTCCTACCATTCTTCTCAAAAGTATAAGTCTTTTTTCTCCCATCATGAATGAAATTTTTGTCATACTGCCATGGTCTCCCCAACAAAACATGACTTACATCCATGGGAATCATGTCACACAGAATCTCATCTCTATATCCTCCTATTTTAAATCCAACAAGGCATTGTTTAGTTACCGTTACCTGGTGACCTTTCTGCAACCATGAAACTTTATACGACATTGAATGTGCAATTTTCTCCAGCTCCAATTTTTCCACCATCTCTGTGGATACTAAATTATCAGTGCTCCCCCCATCAATTATCACCTTCCATACTCTGTCTTTAGTATTTCAAGTTGTCCTGAACAAAATGTTCCTCTGCACTGGCTTTTCAACCTCTGGCTCTAGCTTTAATAGAACCTTCTTCATCATCAAAGATCTCCCATCTTCTATGCCTTTTGCTTCAACATTTTGCTTCTGCGCTTCCGAAATGTGAGCTTCACCTCCTTCTTTCTTTCTCTCGGGGTATTACCAAGACATGTGTCCTATCTATCCACAGGCATAACACCTCACTTGTCCTCCTCTGCCTCTTCCTCTTCCTTGAGGAAAGGAGTTTCTACCACCACTTTGTCTCCCTCGAGAACTTCCTCCTCTTTCAGAGTGACTATGTGGTTTCTCATTATCACCTTTGGACTTATGTGCCTTTTCATGGGAAATTCCCTTGCCTCTGTTTAAACTTCTACCTCTGCTTCGCTGACTCTTCTTTCTAGCCAACTTCTCTTCTGCTTTCATCACAATATTATAAGCATCCTCTACTGTCCTTACTGTCATCATGTTGATTTCATCTTGGATTTCATATCTTAGGTCGTTTATATATCTGGAAACTTTTTCCTCATATCTCTCTCTCTATCCAGCCCTGATGTTCAGTCTATAGAACTCCTCTGTGTACTCCTTGACTTTCATTCCCTTCTGTCTCAGGTTATTTAATCTCCTGAACAAATTTATCTGATAGTCCTTGGGTATGAATTTAGCCTTTAACTTGGCTACCATTCTATCCCAGCTCTTAATATTTTGTTTGTCGTTGCTTCTTCTGTCAGCCTGCAGTTCATCCCACCACAGTGTTGCATGTCCTTTCATCCCGGTGACAACATGTTTCACATTTTTCTCCTCATCAACATCTTCATAGTAAAAGTACTTTTCCATTGCTCGTATCCAATCAAGCAATTATTCAACGTCTAAATTACCTTCAAACATTGGGATGTCTATCTTTTATATACCTCCCAACTTGACAACCTCTTTCAGAAAGTGTTCTTCCATGACATACTCCACTACAGCTTCTTCAACTTCCACTTCTTCATTCTCTACATCACTGATGTCTCCAGTGTCAAGTTCTCTCCTTTGCATTGTTTCCATGGTGTCCAACCTTTCTCTTATTTATCGCATCTCCCTTTCCATAGCACTATTTTATACATGTGGCTCTGGACATCTCCTAGGTGGAATTGTGTTGATGTATCTGACACCACTCGATGATATCAGTCGATTTCTTTGTCACCTTTGCCTACAGAATTCAATTATGTGGCTCTGATACCACTTGATGCAACCCCCCTTCCCTCTTGGGGATTTTACGACCTCCTGGTCTTGGATCTTCAAACTCCTTGAACCGAATTGGTTCTTCAAGCCTTCAAGGGACCCTGAACAATTAATACACACATGTACTTTTGATGTTACCTGTAGGATCGAATTACTCGTGACCATACTCTCTGGCACTTTTGGCAACACCAACCTTGCGAGTGCTATCCCCACGCTAGACTCTTTCTCCTATGTGACCACGGATTGTGACCGTGGGTTAGCTCTTCGTAGCTTCGGGCTTCAGAAATATCATGACCTCTGTATTTGGTTCTTCCTGAAACACTTTCCTCCAAATTCACGGCTCTTTTCCACGTGTCTTCCTGGATCTGGCAGTCCAATTGTACTTCAGATTTTGCAACTTCGTGAAATTTCACCTACTCCACACGCAATTTCTTCGAACTTCTATCTCCCATATTTTCTAATCCATTGCCACGTATCCTCCTTGGAGCCAACGATTAAGATCTCTTTAAGACTTCGTGACTTTGATGATCTCGCTTCTCAACACTTTAAACACTCTGAACTCCAAAGTGTCGAAATTCTTCACGACTAACCTTTGTGAAAATTTCCCCAGATCTGATAGTCTGGAATGATCTCAATCTCTCCTAGACGGATCTTGCTCGTTAACTTTGGGAAACCTTAAAATGATCCTCCCTTTGAATATTTCTCGTCGCTCTCCCTCTCGAGCTTGTTCTTCCTCAAATTTTTTATTCCTTATAGCGCTTTCTTTGACACTTAGTCAAATTTCATCCTGTGCACGCCTTGCAATAGGTCCTCCTCCAAAACTTAGCTTCTCTATGGATGAATTTCGCTACTCCTCCTAAGGTTTTGAATCATAAGACTCTATCGTGCACTCATTGCAGAAATATGCACTCTCTCTGCATGTGAAGCTCCAAGCTACCTTTCTTGGACTTTCTTCTCCCAAACACTCTAAATTTCTCAGAACAATTTATCGATACTTATCTAAGTATCGACTCTGCACACTTTTTCGGCAAGCTTCCTTCAATCTCGACTCTTGAAGGATGACTATGCACTCCTTGCAAAAGTCCTTCCACGTTCTATTGTTCCCCCTAAACAATATGACTTCGAGTGCATTTGGTCTACGCACACCTTCAAACTAACTCTCATGAACTTTCTGAGTCAAAGAAGACTCTATCATGCACACCTTACGGACACTATGCACTCTTTACACATATAAAGTTCACGTTATCTCTTCTGAGCTTATGAGTCAAAATAGACTCTATCAACGCACACCTTGCGGACACTATGCACACTTGCACTTGCTCATAGAAGAAAAAAAATTGAAACTTGTCTAAATCTTCACATATTCATACATTCAACCATGTAAATGCATTCATAAACATGAGAATGAGTGAATAACAAAGAATTACAAGTAAACATAAAGCCTACCATTCGTTGATTCAGGTAGACACAGTAACTGTAACACCAGACATTTGGAACAATGCTTCTCTTTTATATTCATTCAACTAGAAATATACATGTGTTTATACACTCTGATAAGCTTCAGAAACTCTTAGCTATAATGGAAACAACCTCTACAATAGTTTCAACAACACTATTACCTGCTAGAATTCCAACAACCTCTTCTAGGAAACAATACAAAGATTTATATAAGAGGGGCTCTTCGAGCCTTTCCCTCCAACTACTCTAGAGCTATCCTATCGAATTAAAAGCTATCAACTACTAAGGCTTTATTACAATAAATATTTGTGACAGACAGATAAGATCAAACACATCGAATCTGTACTGCATGCAGCTTCATTAAAAGAAAATACGTCCTCTAACGATCTCATGCGATCATCCAGCTCCAAAACATTAAAGATGTTCTTTAATTACAATCCTTTCAAAAGATTTACGTGATATGCCATTTTAAAATTTAAAATTCACTTCAAAATGTGTGTTAGGTTCTGAGTTGTTCTCCACTCGCACTTTGTTGGTGATGCTCTTGCATCAGGGGATATATATGGAGAGACAACGAATTGTCTAACATGTATGCTAAATATCCTGAGAAGAGCATAGGTTTTTGATTTTATGTTTGGACCCTTCCATTTCAAAAATGATGAGATAGATATGGCCATAGCTAATTATGATGGCATAGCTATGGAACTGAAACTATTTGGCGAGAGTGTTTACCTAGACATTGATTTGCTTGCAAGAGCAACAAAAATTCCATGTAGAGGGGGAGCAACATTTAACTCCAAAAAAACCCCAAGGTAGAAAATATGGAGATGGCCAATAAAATATGTGGGCAAAAGGTATATGTTCCCAGGAACGGTTTAAGAATGATAGATGTTCCCCAGGGACTATACAAGTCTTTGATTCAAATTGTACTTGGGAAAATTATGAATCATCATAAGGCTTATATCTTTGGTGAATACATGAGTCAATTCATTTATTGGATTGAAGACAGGGCCATAGATGTCCCTCGTCTATTGGCTAAAAAATTACATCATTCCCTTGAAAAAAGTAAAAAAAAAAATATTAATTTCAATTTCTCGGGCACACTGCAGAAAATTATTGATTTATATCGACCCAGTGACCAAACGAGCCCTCTTAAAACCTACATTAGGAGATCAAATGCAAAGAAACCCATTGAGGAAGTACCTAAACAGAATACGGTTGACGGTGTGGAAATGATTTCTGATACATTTTTGACAATGAAGTTAATGTTGTCAAAAATTTAAGAGACCTACATGAATCTATTAATGAAGCCAAGGAGCAGGGAGGTAAGGGCCATTATATTGAGAAAGGAAATGATGATATTTGTCTTACTTCAGAAACTATAATTGATATAATTCCTCCTAAAATGACATTACTTGAGTATAATGTCCATGTTATGGGCGTTAATTCTACCTCTCCAAGTTTAAATGTGAACAGTCCAACATACATTTTTTATAACATATTTTTTGGGGGGGCATTGTATACAATGATGCATTACAGACTTCTTACAATGGAGGATTTTTCCTCTATATACACCTAGAAGGAAAAGAGTGAAATGTAGCATGTCGTTAATATGGAATTCTCGAAAAAAAATTGAAATTTGGAAAATGCAATTGCAAGGCAACTACAAGAATCAAGAGGAATAATACATGGAAAATATTGTATTATAGTTGGATTAAAAAATGAGGTATCCCTCATTATAGAGGAATGTAATAGGGATATGGATGATGTCAGGGCAACGTTCGAAATGTCATTGGCTACATATACAAGAACTATTTCAAATCTTGAAGAAGTATTGAAAATCATACCACAAGTTTTGAAAATACCTCCATTGAATACTGCAAGTAATCCGAAGGTGGATGAATTAAAAAATAGTTTGAAAGAAAAAGAGGGACTTATTCAAATTTTTAAAGCTGAATTTGAAAAAATAGTGATAGAGCTACATTAGAAGAATAATTCAGAGAATGAAGAATATAAGAACAAACTAGACAATTTGAAGAAAGAAAATCGTAACCAAGATAAAAAGTTGAATAAAAAAAAAAGTGGCACTTCTCAAATAAAATGGGAAGATTACGAACTTAAAAATGAAATACAAATTCTTACTCAAGAAGGTGGCAAGGGTAATGATGCAGGTAAACTTAAAAAATGAAATACAAATGCTTACTCAAGAAGGTGGAAAGGGTAATGATGCAGGTAAACTTAAAAATGAAATACAAATGCTTACTCAAGAAGGTGGCAAGGGTAATGATGCAGGTAAAAGTAAGGGTATGGATAAGGGAAAAGGTAAAAGTATGGGCAATGCAACAAAAGAGAAGAGTCCAGAACTTGAAAAGGAAATAGAAATTCAGAGAAAATAAGGTGTAAAACATCGGGATAAAGGTAAAATTCAGAGAAAATAAGGTGGAAAACATCGAGATAAAGGTAAAATTTAGAGTAAGGGTAAGGGTAAATATATAAGCCAGGTAAGTCTAGTAAAACAAATTCCTTCAAAACACTTGGAAAAGTCCATAGAAGAAAAAGAGAAGATACATAAGGAAGCTAAATTATTAAGTAGTACTCTAGCTTATCTCTATGCTCCATCACCAATGGTGGAATAATTGAAGATGACGATAGCTAAGAGAGATGTAAAGATTAAATAGCTCAGTAATGAACTATTGCAAAACCAAAAGGCACAACATTTGGGATGTGACGTGGACATACAAATGTTGAAATCTTGAATTGTTGATTTGCAACAGAAATTACAGAGTACAACAGTAATTGATGCGGTGCCAATTTTTTCAGTTGCATTAGAGAAACAATATTCAAGGGAACAAGAGATTGAGGATGAAGTACAAAAACTCAAGGGTTAATTGGTTGACATTCGATCCAAACTAAAAAAAGAAAGGGAAAAAATTCAAAAGAATCAAAAGGCCAATGAAGAGAAGTATTAGAAGAATACATATATGTTGAAAACACCAGCAGGAGAAAAAACAATAATGCAAGAAAGAATGAAAAATTATGCGAAGAAAAATCAAAATCTAGAGAAACAATTACAACATGTGTCTACTACAACTACAAAACAATCAGAAGCCTCTACAACATCAAAGAGAGGCTCTGCATATTTTTCTTCATCTCAAGAGAACAACTTGCAAAAACCTCCCAAGCAACCTAGGGTAGATACAAAATAACATTGGTTTATATACCATGTACTCCATCTAATTACATTTAAAGATGTAATATATATCATTATTTCAGTAGTGTATTAACAATGTATTTTATTTTATGCAATTAATGACATGTATGAGTGTGTATATTCACATATCAATGTTTGCAAGTCTTTAAAAGTTACTTGATATTGAGTTATATACACATACACCACCATTCTCATCTTTTTGGAAAGATGTTTGATTAAAACATAAGTAGTTTCTTGTACTTGACATTTTGATATAACAATGGTAATTGCACATATTTATCTTTGTTATAATGAATACGAAACCTATATGTATCAGGTATGAATATGTCTTGTAAAAAAATAATTGTGCATGCAAATTACAATACATACACAAGCTACAAATGCACCATTTTTCCAATTTTCTCCACAATGGTAATTTTAATACCATGATCACTCATAATCCTATATATATCACTTCCAAAGATTTTATATTTATATACATACATATACTTAAACCCTAATATGCAAGCAATCTTCCACAAATACCCTATTGGGTACGTTCATATACAACAACAGACTACAACCACAATATTTCACTTGAGGAATTGTTAATCTATCATCTATCACTATAAAGAATTTTATAGTTGTATTTATAACAATACATATTAGTTCATGCATGTAACCCCAAACAAAAATGTATATTTCACCCTACAAACTCTAGGGATCAACAACATATAGGCAACCTATATTTTTCCATAACAGGGTGTGCATTTTCCTCAATGCCTTGTTTTAATGTTCCATAAGGACAATGTGCATAATGTGCATAATTCATCATAAGACACGAATTTTCCCTAACATTGTGATTTAAGGAAGATATAATTAAAATCTTAACACAAGGATTGTCATCTTAACTCCAGGGTATGTTCAAAATTCATCTACAACAACAATCCACAACCACAGTATTTCACTTGTGTAATCATTAATCTATCATCTATCACTACAAAGCATTTTAGAGTTGCATATGAAACAATACATATTAATTCATGCAAGTAACCCAAAACCAAAATATATATTTCACTCTACATCATCTCAGGACAAAAAAACATATGTACAACCTGCCTTTTTCCCTAGGAGGGTGTGAATTTTCCTCTATGCCCCCTTTTCATGAAATTTCATAAGGACAGTGTGCATAATGTGCATAATTCATCTAATGATATGAATTTTCCCTAATATTATGCTTTCAAGAAGTTATCATACAAATCCTAACACAAGGCTTGCATTGTTTACTCAAGGGCATGCATTTTATAACATGCCTTGTTTTCAAGCAGAAAACACATAATTTCCATTTTTTAGAGTGCATTTTCTTATTAAGGAATACATATCTCATATTAAGGAACATATTATTCATTTTCCTATATATACATCATCTCATCATACAAAATTTAGCACTGTGAATTTTCTACAAATTGTGTAAAACCATGAAGCTTGTAATATTTCATATAATACTGACATATTCATTCTATATTTCATCAAAAGGTCATGAATCTTTGTTCATAAAAATCATCTTTTTTGGAGTGTAAATGAACTCCTAATTGTACAAACATGTTAAAATTATTGTAATAATCAAGTTACAACTTTAAAATTAAATTATGGAGGCTTCTCCACCTTTGGGCATGCACCTTCCTATAGCCAACTTTAACAAATTCTCCCTTCAGTTTTACAAGGAAATTGTTAGCCTTTATGCACATCAGGTAGGTGTTTGTATGAAACTTCCACTATAAGGCTATATACAGGCGTATAATTACAAATTACACCTTATTCAAGATGAACCACTCAATTTGGGTCAACATTAATACTAGGGCATGCATTTTACTCTAATGTCATTTACACTTCAGATTTACATGTAATTCCAAATCTAGATGCATGAAAGCAACCTATCATGTTCTTAAATTGAACTTTATATGACATGGGTAAAATTTCCATATATGGAACTCCATTTTAAAATTTATAAAATAATTTTTGGAGCTATAGAGAAGCTTAGACATGTGTTTTAATTTGGTCACCCAATACAATTGTGACCTTACAAATTACAAGGAAAAATGTTGATTAAGGTTGGTTTTCATTGATGTCAACCCTTGAAGAAATCCTCATAGCACAAAGGTTTGGATAATGGACCCAAGATTGTTTGATGTAAAGATGACTCATTATTGTTTTGTCATGATTGATAAGAAGTAAATATGGATTAACTACAAACTGGTCCCCTTATGGTGAAATCCCTCATGGGAAGACGCTTTGTAGAGTTAGAGAACCCATGCTTAATTGTGGAACAATGAGATGAAGGACATTGAATTTGTCAGTGAAACTATCCTAGGTGCATAGTGCTTGTCATGCCATTTCTGGTGGTATGTGGAACGTCACATAACTCATCACGGTTAGAGATTTATGACCATATGAAGTTGGAGAACCCCTCATAAGTCTTATAGAAGCCCCTAAGGGTCAAAGTTCTTTGCAAAAGAAATTATTTTAAATGAAGAATCCCTAAAACAAGGAAAGTGTAAAGCTACATGAAGATATAAATAAGAGGCAAAGCTCACTCATTAAACACACACTTGTACATATTGTATATCTATTTTCTTGTCTAAA
>ML782984.1:9288-19435 GCA_009831015.1 Picea engelmannii
TCATCTTGGATTTGAACATTTAAGTGGGGTAAAAGGAGGTTTCCCCCTCGAAGAGGCTTATTATCTGAAATTATCTCTTTTTCAAGGCGTTGAGTACTTTTCCTGAGGTTTTTCTATGCTATATTGATGTTTGGTTCTTAACACATAATACATAAAATTAATTGAAAATATCAGTTAGAGAATCAAATTTTATAGGCACCACGTGAGGGGATTTTTTTCCACATATGGAGCCACTAGCATTTTTATTCCCTAAAATTACATGTCAAGATTTTTAGAGATTTTCATATGCAAATATTGGAAATTCAACAACTCACCATTTTCTTCTCCCTACGTTTCCCTCATTCTCTCTCTCACGGTGCCCTCTATGAGTTGTGTCTCCTTCCTAATTCTGCCCCCAATATCTCTCTCCTAGCTAGTTCCCTCTGCAATCTCTCTCTCTCCTTTGTAACCATGCTCATGAGATCTCTCTCCCAATTACCTTCCTTCTCTATCTCCTTCATTCTCCAGCATTCCCTCCAACTCACAAGTCGCAGCGTGCTCTAGTCTCCTCGCGCTTGAAAGAAATGAAGTTTCATTGGAATGGTTTGATCGGCTCTCACTCGCATTGATGAAAGGGAGAAATGTATATCTCCCAATGCCCTTACTTCTCTATCTCCTTCCTTCTCCAACGTTCCCTCCAACTCACGAGTCGCAATGTGCCCTAGTCTCCTCGCACTTGAAAGAAATAAAGTTTCCTCAGGCTGGTTTGATTGGTTCTCACTCACATCGATGAAATGGATAAATGTATATTGACATGATATGGAAACCATGTATATTAACTATATCTTCTCCTTTTCATTATTTTCATTCCATAAAATATCCCTCCTAATTTTGAATCTATCACCTATAAAGAGGTGGAATACCATGTCACACTTAATGGGGTATGAAATTTTTGTGACTTAACAACCATTATGCAATTCCTTATTCAAGAATTCCCCTTAGAGGTGTGCTAGTCAAAAATGGGAAAATGATACACTTAGGGTAACTGTATCCTAGTGGAGACAATAAAAATTCCCAAATTTCATCGATCTAATAAGGCCCCATTGACAACCTAGAGAATAGTAATTATCCATTCTAGCTATAAGTATAAATATACATGTATTTGAACTCAGTTGATCATAGAGACACCTTTTACAGTTCAATATGGAGCAGATGTGTAATGTAACATAACTTTGAATTCAATGTGCATCGATCAAAAGTTGGGCCTGATTCACATTATAAACTAGCCTAGATGCATATTAACCTAGAATCTATCAATCATTGAGAGGGATCAAATAATTTTAAATGAAAACCTCTTTTAGAGTGAAAAAACCTGGGTAAATTTTTGTATGTCAAGGGATTTGATCCCTCTTGACACTTGATAAATACTAGGATATAAAGATAAATCTAGGTTGGTTAACAATAACAACACAATTGTGATAGATAATAACTAAGTTAGTTATCTTTTAATATTGAGTTCTTAGGAGATTTATCCAAACCAACAACGATGACATTATTGAAATAATATATCCTAGATAACAAAAGAAGACACTATTCCAACGCTTGATCCCATATAACAACTGATGCAGGAGCATCGCAAGAAAAGCATGTGTGGAAGACAACTCGACGCACTAGTGCGTATTTTGAAATATTTTGAATTCCAAAGATCAGTATATTAATGTAATATCTGACAAATATTTTTTGAGTTATGAACATATTTAATGATCGGAGGTTGAGCCATCGCACAAGACAGATGGGGGAATGTATTTTTCTTTAATGCGAAGGATTCCAACGTAGATTTGGATCGCCTGCCCTTATCTGTCTGACTCAATATTTATTATAATAAATTTTAAAGTAGTTGATAGAATTTAATTTCAATAGGATATTTGTAGAGTAGTTGGAGGGAAAGACTCAGAGAGTCCCTTTGTATAAAGCTTTGTATTTTTGCCAAGATAAGGTTGGTTGTTGTTGTTGTGGTTATTGTTGAATCTAATGTGCAGATTTCCATTGTAGTTAAGAGTTGAGAGCTACAGAGAAGTAGCATATTAATGTATGTAAAGTTCAGTTGAATGAATATAGCATAGGAGTATTGTCCCAATGTGTGTTATTATTGTGTCTATCTGAATGAGTGACTAGTAGACTTTTTGTTTGTTTCAATTCTCTGCTATTCCTTGTTTTTGTATCCATGAATGCATTTACAGGGTTGAATATATGAATCACTATGAAGAATGAATAAGTCTCAATTGGTTCTCTTCATTGAGCAAGTGCAAGGTGTGCATAGATTCCGCAAGGAGTGTGTGACCGAGTCTGTTTCGACTCAAAGCTCAGAAGAGGTGGTGTGAGACTTATGTTTGCAAGGAGTGCATCAACGTCCACAAGGAGTGTGTGATGGAGTTTCCAGATTCGAAGCTCAGGGGGAATAGCGTGATTTTAGTCACATAAGAGGGAAGTTGTTAGAGAGCAGTCGCAAGGAGCGTGAAATCATCCACATAGGAGTTGAGTGTGGAAGAAAACCTATTGCAAGGTGTGCACAGGTTGAGATTTCAACTAAGTGTCGAAGAAAGTGTCTAGGGGAACAAGAGAAAGTCGAAGAAGTTAAGCTCAAGAGGGAGAGTGGTAGAAATTATTCGAAGGAGGAAAGTCCCTGATGTTTCCATCAAAGTCAGTGGATGAGATTCGTTTCGAAGGGAGGCGAACAATTCCAGACAGTCAAATCTGGGAGAACTACGCGGAAGATAGTCGTAAGGTGTTTCAGCACTTTGGAGTTTGGGAATTTTGAAGGCTTGACGAAAGCAGAGTCACCAAATCTAACGTCACGAACTAATCTCAGTCATTGATTGTGAGGAAAGAATGTGGCAAAATATTAAGGAATCTGGGGAGACACATGGCGAAAGTTTGTAGATTCGGAGAAAAGTGTTTCAGGAAAACCCGAAGGAAGAACTCGGGATATCTCTGAAGTCTGAATCACAAAGAGATAGGCCCACGGTCATAACCGTGGTCACTTGTGAAAAAAGGGTCTATGTCTGCATAGTTTTTTTGGGTACCCGCAGGGACCCGAAGAGTCGCTCTGACTCGGTACTTCGAACGATCTAAGACTGGGAGGTCAAGCATCCCTTTGGAGAGAAGGGGATTTGCGTTAGAGTGGTATCAGAGCTAATAAAAAATTTATTTATGTAGGAAGAGAAGTAGACTGATATCGGCGAGAGGTACTAAGGACGTCAGCACAATGCCTCTTAGAAGACGTGCTGAGCGAATTGCGTGCAAGGCTGGATTCCATGGAAACAACACAAAGGAGAGTGCATGATGTTGGAGACATCAGTGAGGTATAAAATGAAGAAGTCAAAGTCAAAGAAGCGGTAGCTGAGGATGTTGTGGAAGAACGCGTGCTGAAAGTGTTTGTTAAGTCGGGAGCCAGAGTGAAGATCGACGTCCCAATGTATGAAGGAAATTTAGACACAGAGGAATTGCTTGATTGGATATGAGAAATGGACAAGTATTTCGACTATGAGGATGTCGAGGAAGATAAAAAGGTGAGCCATGATGTCACTAGGTTGAAAGGACATGCAGCGTTGTGGTGGGATGAACTATAGACCGACAGGAAAAGTAAAGGAAATTAGAAGATTAAGAGTTGGGATCGAATGGTAGCCAAGCTAAAGGAGAAATTCATGCCCAAGGATTACAAGATAAATTTGTTCAAGAAGATGTAGAACCATAGACAGAAAGGGATGAATGTGAAAGAGTACACAAAGGAGTTCTACAGATTGAACATAAGAGCTAGATAGAGAGAGAGAGAGAGAGACGAGGAGAAAGTTTCCAAATACATCAATGGCATGAGGTATGATATCTAGGATGAAATCAGCATGGCAATAGTCAGAATAGTAGAGAATGTGTATCAAATTGTGCTCAAAGAAAAAGAGAAGTTGACCAGGAAGCAGAGTCAACAAAATAAAGGTTGAAGCTTGAACAGAGGCAAAGGATTTTCCCAGGATAAAGAACAGAAGCCCAAAGACAAGGCGGAGAAACCACATAGTCACTCTGAGAGAGGAGGAAGTTCTCGAGGAAGGCAGAGTGGTGGTCGAAACTCTTTTCCCAGAGGAAGAGGAAGAGGCAGAGGAGGAGAAGTGAGGTGTTATGCCTATGGAAAAATAGGGCACATGTCTTGGGATTGTCCCGAGAAGAAGAAAGGAGGAGGCGAAGCTCACATTTCAGAAGTGAAGAAGCGATATTTTGAGGCAGAAGGTGCAGAGGATGGGAAATACTTGATGATGAAGAAGGTTCTTTTGAAGCAAGATCTAGAGACTGGAAATACAACACAAAGGAACAATTTGTTTAGGACAGCTTGCAAAACGAAGGACAGAGTTTGCAAGGTGATAATTGACATTGGGAGCACGAAAAACTCAGTATCCACAGAGATGGTGGAGAATCTAGAGTTGGATATGACTTCGTACACCCGACACCGTATAAATTCTCATGGTTGCAGAAATATCATCAGGTAACAATCACTAAACAATGTCTGGTTGAAATTAAAATAGGTGGTTATAGGGATGAAATATTGTGTGACGTGATTCCCATGGATGTATGTCATGTTTTGTTTGGAAGACCTTAGAAGTACGACATGAATGTCATTCATGATGGGAGGAGAAACACCTATACTTTGGATAAGAATGGTAGGACATGCATGTTGTTTCCCATTCAAGAAAATAAGGTGAAGGATGAAGCTAACACGAGCAGACTTCTCATGAGTGGGAAGGAACTCCTGAATGAGGTAAAGAAGGAACAAGAGATGCAGTTTGTTTGTTGTGAGGAAGCTGAGGGTTATCCTTAATAATACTTCGATGGACGATTTTCCTAAGGAAGTTCAGGAACTATTGGAGAATTTTGTTGATATAGTAGTGGATGAGTTTCCAAACTCATTTCCATATATTAGAAGTATCAATCATCACACTGAATTGATACCAGGAGAAAATCTGCCAAACAAAGTAGCGTATAGGTTGACACATCAAGAGAATGAGGAGGTGAAAAGACAAGTTCAAGATCTATTATACAAAGGATTGGTAAGAGAAAGCTTGAGTCCATGTGCAGTGCCAACTGTATTGAGTTAGAAGAAGGATAGAGGATGGAGAATGTGTATAGACTCAAGGGTCATAAACAAGATCACCATTAGATATAGATTCCCATTACCAAGGATGGATGACTTGATGTATTTCCTAAGCGCAGGGAACTATTTTTCAAAGATAGATTTGAAAAGTGGATATCACCATATAGGAATGAGGGAAGGTGATGAGTGGAAAACAACATTCAAGATAAATGAGGGGTTGTATGAATGGCTTGTTATTCCTTTTGGCTTAACGAAAACCCCAAGTACTTTTATGAGGCTGATGAATGAAGTGTTGAAGGATTTCATTGGAAAATTTGTGATTGTATATTTGGATGATATACTGGTATTTAGCAAGACTAAAGAGGAGCACTTGAGACATTTGATGTTGGTAATGAAGAGGTTGTAGCAAGAGAAGTTGTTGATTAATTTGAAAAAGTCCTCTTTCATGAAGACAGAACTCATATATTTGAGTTTTGTGATTTCTTCAAACGAATTGAAGATGGATCCCGAAAAGGTGAACGCAATCAGAGAATGGTCGTCACCAAAGAACATATTTGAGGTAAGAACATTCCATGGATTGGAAAGTTTTTATCCGAATTTCATCAGAAACTTTAGTGGGATTAATGATCAAATGATGGATACAGTGAAGAAAAGACACAAGTCTTTCAAGTGGACAGAAGAGGTTGAGAAGAGCTTCAACATATTGAAGGAGAAGATAACAGAACAATTGATTCTGGTATTACCGGATTTCGGAAAGACATTTCAAGTGATATGTGATGCAAGTGGAGTTCCAATTGGAGCGGTCTTAAGTCAAGAGAATAGGCTTGTTGTGTATTTCAGCGAGAAGTTGAACGAATCCAAGAAAAAGTACTCCGCGTATGACAAAGAATTCTATGCCATAATTCAATCCTTGAAGAAGTGGAGGCATTATCTTTTTCCAAAGGATTTTGTTTTGTATAGTGATAACCAATCTTTGCAATTCATAACCAGATAGGAGAATTTAAACCAGAGACATGCCAAGTGGACAGAATTTATGCAAAATTTCACTTTTGTTATTAAACACATTTCTGGTAATGCTAACAAGGTTGTTGATGCATTGAGTAGGAGAATTTGATTCTTCAAGAATTGCAGGTCGAAACCTTGGGTTTTTATCACCTTAAGGAAATGTACCACGATGATCCAGATTTCAGAGAGGCATATGAAGTGTGTGTGAATCTTGTACTCAGAGACGGAAGCCAGTGGGTCGAATACCTGATTCAGGATGGGTTGTTGTTTAAAGGGTGTCAGTTGTGCATACCAAGATGTTTGATGAGGGGGAATTTGTTGAAGGAAAATCATAGCGGAGGTATAGCCGGACATTTCGGCCACAACAAAAGATTTCCCAAATTAAACGGTTTGTATTATTGGCCAGGTATGAGAGAAGAGGTGAAGCGGTTTGTGAACAATTGTTAGATTTTTCAGTATGTCAAGGGGAAGAAGAAAAACATTGGGTTGTATCAGCCATTGCCTATTCCAAAGAGGCCTTGGGATGCAATAAGCATGGATTTAATGTTGGTATTACCAAGGACACAAAGAGGAAGTGATTACATATTTGTGGTAGTGGACAGATTTTCGAAGATGGCACACTTTATCCCATGCCAGAAGACTAGTGATGCAATGCATGTTGTGAATTTGTTTTTTAGAGAGGTTGTGAGACTCCATGGATTTCCCAGGAGTATAGTTTCAGACAAGGATACCAAATTTGTTAGTCATTTTTGGAGGACATTGTGGAAAAATTTGGGAACAAAGTTATCTTTTAGTTATGCATATCATCCACGGACAGATGGACAGACCGAAGTGGTGAATAAAAGATTAGAATATTTGCCGAGGAGTTTGGTCACTGAACACCATAGTCAGTGGGATCAAATTCTAGCACAAGAAGAATTTGTGTATAATGACTCAGTGAACAGAAGTACAAGGAAAAGTCCATTTCAAATCATGTATGGAATAAATATGATAGGAGTGAGGGAGTTAAGAGATATGAAGGAGAGCGAATTTAGGAGAGCTGGAGTCAAAGACTTCGCTGCAGAAATGTAGGAACTTCATAATCAGATCAGGGAACAGTTGAAGAAGAATAGCAGTGAGTACAAGCACAAAGTTGATCAGCATGGGAGGAAGCTTGAGTTTGATGTTGGAGATCAAATTTCAGCACATTTGAGGAAGGAAAGGTTCTCGAGGGGAACATATAATAAGTTGAAATTGAAAAAGATAGGGCCATGTAAAATCCTGAGAAGATTTGGAGAGAATTCTTATGAAATATATTTGTAGGAAGATGTGGGTATATCACCCATATTCAATATTGCAGACCTATATCCGGAAGAAGGAGCCGAAATATCAGAAGATCAAAGGAAGATCCACTGGGAGAAACATATGCATATAGCAGCGACGCCGCGGATGGGGAAGATCATAGATAAACGAGTTGGTAAGAAGACCAGAAGGAGAATTTATTTTGAATATTCGGTAAAGTGGAAAGGATGACCAATAGAAGATGTCATTTGGGTTGTTGAAGGAGACATCCAGAAGCATGGAAAATAGTGCAGGAGATCATGGACAAGAGTCCATGAATTTTTCATCCAGAGGAGTATGATGTAGGAGCATCGCCAACAAAGCGTGTGTGGAAGACAGCTCGATGCACTAGCGCATATTTTGAAATATTTTGAATTCCAAAGATCAGTATATTAATGTAATATATGACAAATCGTTTTGAGTTATGAACATATTTAATGATGGGAGGCTGAGCCATCACACAAGACTGATGGGGGGATGAATTTTTCTTTAAAGTGAAGGACTGCAACACAGATTTGGAGTGCCCACCCTTATCTATCTGACTCAATATTTATTGTAACAAATGTTAAAGTAGTTGATAGCATTTAATTTAGATAGGATAGTTGTAGAGAAGTTGGATGGAAAGACTTGGAGAGTCCCTTTGTATAAAGCTTTTTATTGTTGACGAGATAAGATTGGTTGTTGTTGTGGTGTTTGTTGTTGAATGTAATGTGAAAATTTCCATTGTATTCAAGAGTTGAGAGCTATAGAGAAGTAGCATATGAATGTATGTAAAGTTCAATTGAATGAATATAGCAAAGGAGTATCATCCCAATGTGTGTTATTATTGTGTCTATATGAATGAGTGAATGGTATACTTTTTTTTGTTTCAATTCTATGTTATTCCTTGTTTTTGTATCCATGAGTGCATTTACAAGGTTGACTATATGAATCACCGTGAAGAGTGAATAAGTATCAATTGGTTATCTTCATTGAGAAAGTGCAAGGTGTGCATAGTGTCCGCAAGGAGTGCGTGACTGAGTCTGTTTCGAATCGAATCTCAGAAGAGGTGGTGTGAGACTTATGTATGCAAGGAGTGCATCGACGTCCACAAGGAGTGCAAGACAGAGTTTCCAGATTCGAAGCTCAGCGGGAATAGCGTGATTTTAGTCACAGAAGAGGGAAGTTGTTAGAGAGCAGTTGCGAGGAGTGTGAAATCATCCACAGAGGAGTTGAGTGTGGAAGAAAACTCGTTTCAAGGTGTGCACAGGTTGAGATTTTGACTAAGTGTCGAATAAAGTGTCCATGGGAACAAGAGAAAGTCGAAGAAGTTAAGCTCAGGAGGGAGAGCGGCAAAAATTCTTCGAACGAGGAAAGTCCCTGAAGTTTCCATCAAATTCAGTGGATGAGATTCGTTCCGAAGGGAGGCGAACAATTGTAGACCGTCAAATCTGGGAGAACTACGCAGAGGATAGCCATAAGGTGTTTCAGCACTTCATAATTTGGGAAGATTGAAGGCTTGACAAAATCAGAGTCGCGAAGTCTGAAGTCACGAACTGATCTCAGTCATTGATTACAAGGAGAGCACGTGACAACAGATTAAGGAATTTGGGGAGATGCATGGGGAAAGTTCGGAGATTCGGAGAAGATTGTTTCAGGGAAACCTAAAGGAAGAACTAAGGATATCCCCGAAGTCTGAATCAAGAAGAGATATGCCCACGGTCATAGTCGTGGTCACTTGTGAAAAAAGGGCATGTGTGTGTATAGTTGTTTTGGGTACCCACAGGTACCCGAAGAGTCACTCCGACTCAGTACTTTGAACGATCCAAGACCGAGAGGTTGAGCAGCCCTTTGGCGAGAAGGGGGTTTGTGTCAACAAAAAATACATTTGTTGCAATGATAAATTCTAGTGAACATTTGTTGCAATAGTTTATCCTGGAGAGAAAAAATGATAAACTAAATTTACTTTACTTAGGTGGACAAGGTCCTGGTCCCAAGGCTTACTCAAGCAAGGTCTAGGTCCCAAACTTTGTTTATATAGGTAATTATTAATGTGAAACATGCCTATTATATAATGAGTAACCACCATTGGATATTTGGCCGACATATATAAATGTCATAAACATTGACAGTGTCAAAATCCATAGAAGGTCTATATTCCTTTGTGGAGTAAGGATCATCCTCATAAAAATTTCATTTACAAACTAATGCCACTAATGTCTTCCTTCTTCATTGATGAATTTTCATGAGCACTGCAATGTTGGAAATATGGCTACAGCAGAGATGACGCAGATGATCAAGGTTGTCATTGATGGCAATCGATTGTGTATGGTGAACACAGATGCTGAATCTCAGGTGTTGAAACGTAGATGCTGAAACACAAATGTTGAATCACAGATGTTGAAACGTAGATGCTGAAACACAAATGTTGAATCACAGATGTTGAAACGTAGATGCTGAAACACAAATGCTGAATCACAGATGTTGAAACGTAGATGCTGAAACACAAATGTTGAATCTCAGATGTTGAAATGTAGATGCTGAAACACAAATGCTGAATCACAGATGTTGAAACGTAGATGCTGAAACACAAATACTAAATCACAGATGCTGAAACGTAGATGCTAAAACGCATGTTGGAACACGACTGCTGGAACACAGATGCTGGAACACGACTGCTGGAACACGACTGCTGAAACACAAATGCTGGAACACGAATGCTGGAAC
>ML782984.1:19535-61930 GCA_009831015.1 Picea engelmannii
TAATACTAATATTTTGTGTGTCACTATCATGGAATGGTGTTACAACTCATCACATGGGAATGGCCCCAAACAATATTTTTTGGCTCAAAATTTGGAACATGGAACTCCTTATCATCATATTAGGAAATTGCCTTTTTTTTTAGATAGGGGTGTGCAAAACCTCCAATTGGGGGGTAGTGATGGGCCTTCTCATACCCCTTCCCCAACATGACTCTAATGAAATTTGGGGTTGTAGAGGCATTTCATCAACCTATGTGGCCACCTATTCTTTGACATTCATCACATATGCTAATGTATTCTCTAACATCCTTATGAAGGGTTGGCCAACAATATCATGCTTGTATAACTTTGAGAGTTTTTCTTTTGGCTGCAAAATCTAATCCATTATGTTCATTATGCCATGCCCCAAGCACATCATAGATAATATTCTCTTAGGCATCAACGAAGTACATGATCAAGTCCCATTTTGAATACATGACCCTAAATCTAGTTGTATGGAGCAATTTTCCTTGTGTTTTTGTAATGTTCATTATGGGAGAAGTGCTATGAAAACTTGCTAAAGGTGAGGTAAACTTCAGTATCAACAAACCACGAGGTTTGCAAGGACACTGCAAACAAGTATTCATCAAGAAAAGTGTCATCCACCAAGCCTTTTTTCGTAAATATCATCCACTAAGACTTTTTAGTATCATCCACTAGAAATGCAGTCTTAGCTGGCTATAAAGAGATAAGTGTAACAATCATTTGTATGCTTCTTGTTGCTGTAAATTACATTGAAGGACAGTCATTGTTTACACACATATTGTTGCTGGGATTTACACGTAATCTTTAGATTTGATTTGTCTCAAATTAAGACATACATTGAAAGTCATACTATAGAAATCAATACATGTTTGGACAATCATTTACATTCCTCGCTTGTTGGAAATTACATCTTGAACAATCATTGTTTACATATATATTGTCGCTGGGAATTACACACAAGCTTGATCTTTGACTTGTCTTAATTATACATTGAAGTGGTAACAATAGAAGCTTGATTGGACAATCATTTATATGCTGGAAATGACTCTTTTCACAATCATCTTTCATGCATCCATGAGCTATAAATTACATTGAATGAAGTGTAATTATGTGCTCTTGATTACACCTTGGAGAAGTAGCATTTGAATTACATTCCTGGGAAGTCATTAGTGATACTTTATTACTGGAAATCATTTACATATTGACAGTCTTTGTACTTGAAAGATACCATTGTATTTGTTGTTATATGCTTGTTTCTCATGCACCATTGTTAATGTACCTATCTTGACTAGTGGAAGCGTATATTGTTTCATATAAGAGTTTGTCCTTTCCTTCAAGTTGTATTGGCACTTATACTTGTTGCAAGAACACTTTTACTTTGTCATATAACTTCTATCTTGCCTTGTCATCGAACCTTGTCGCTTGACCCATCATTATATGAGGCCTTAGCACCCTTGGGATACCATTCATTAATTCTAAAGCATCTATATTGCCGAGTATCCTCCAACCATTCATTAATTCTAAAGCATCTATCTTGGTGAGTATCCACTAAGCCTTTTTAGTATCATCAAGAAAAATGTCATCCACTAAGCCTTTTTAGTATCATAGACCCTAAATATCGTCATTAAGGCTACATTTCCTTCATCACCCTATATACATCAATTCCCAAGCCTAATGTTGGGACTTTAATGCCTCTTTCTATCCTAACAAATTTCATACACCTCTCATTCAGTTGATTATACAAAAGTGTATGAAAATGAGAGGTACAAATGGATGTCGTAAGAAGAGTGAAGACCCTCAAGTTATGAAGAAGCCAATTTCAAAAAAAGATACCTTATTATAACAAGCCAATTAGGGAAGTATTGAAAAATGTGTCAAGAATTAGGAAAGCCTTATTGAACTCTTAAAGTTCTTCAAGAGCATGTTTTGACATATCCATTGTTTGAAATAAAATAAGAAGTAAATGAAGGTATAACACAAGTTCTGATAGTGCTAAGTATGGAATTGATTTTGGATTCAAGAATGGCCTAGATTGTAAGATTTTTCATTCAACCTTTCTTAGAAGAGGAAGTTCAACGATTGGGTGCCTTGGAGGGTCATCGAGAACCTTTTTCATCTTAAATTTTTCCATGGTTTTCACAAATCTTACAATCTAGGCCATTCTATAAAAGAGAAGACTCACACCCCAAAGCATACCAAGATAACAATAATGGGATGCCAAGTATGATATGAATCAAGTAAACAAGGACCCCAATAAGTTTCTTACATATAATAGAATCAAGTATATTCTCCAAGCAAAACATGGGTTCCCTGAATATTTGCTCGCTAACTTATCTTCTCATTTTTTCGAGTGTTTGTACCACAAACTTATATTTGCACAATAACTTATCTTCTTGTTTTAACGAGTGTAGGTTCCACCAAATAGGTATCTTTAGGATCTATCTTCCTTGACTGATGATCAAGATATACTTAGAGAGGTTGAAAGTGAGACGTGTTGTACTAGATCTACTGGTTCTAGATCAACTAGATATGAAAATGTAAGGAAAATATTTCATATACGCATGCAATTTTTTATTGCCAATGGAGGGTCATGTAATTATGATGCTAAGAGCATAGGTGACATTGAGTTTCCCTTGAGTTATAAACATCTAGTGCAATGATGGGTACCTAAGGAGCTACCTAAAGTGGACACATATTTCTTCATCTGTGGGAGGATGTATCATATTGCTCCTTCGTCCTTACATGGATTGGGGTTATTTTCCATGGATGGCATTAAGGTCGGTTATGGCACTATAACTGAATTGATGGACTATGTCGAACCATTATACAAATAAAATCACTGGTTGATGTTGGTCCGATATACGCAAAGTATGTGGAGATACAAAGTTGTCGCAAATTATATACAACTAGTAGATAATAATCAAAATAAAGGGGCGACTATGAATATTGATGGAAAGCCAAAATCTTCTGGAAACATTGCAGGCTTTATAAATAGTACACGACCAGTGACAACAACTAAGCAACCGAATTGCATATTTGAGGGATGCGAAGGAAATCATATATTTATATGTGCAACAAAAACAATAGTTCTAGGTGAAGAGTTGTTGATTGATTACAACTTAAATTGAATAGATGGAGGGGGTACAACTATGGGGGTAAATATCTTACATACCATTCAACTAAACCTTTGATCAATCATTGTTATAATTTATCACTGCAATATTTCAATTTTTTACTGCATATATTTCATTTTTCATTATTTATTTTATGATATTACTGCAATATTTCATTTATTTAATGTTACAATTACTTTCATAACTTTTGTTGATTAATTTATTGTGTCAACATCTGTCCAGGGTAATTGTGGAAAATCACACGCTACATCTGTCCAGGGTGACCATGGAAAGGCACTCGCTGTGCCTCAGCAGGTAAATGTTAAATATAGTAACAACTTATGACTACAACAACTAAATTTCTGAAATTTCATTATTTATTTTCTGATATTACTGCAATATTTCATTTTTTAATGTTACAGTTGAATTTCATAAATTTTGTTGATTGATTTATTGTGTCAACATCTATCCAAGGTGACCATGGAAAATCACATGCTACATCTATCCAGGGTGACCGTGGAAAGACACGCACTGTGCCTTAGCAGGTAAATGTTAAATATAGTAACAACTTATGACTACAATAACTAAATTTCTCAAATGTTAAAGTTCATCTCATTAATTTTATTCATTAATGTATTGTGGCATGGTCACTGTGGGAAGTCACCCATTTGTAGTAGATCATAACAGGGTGACCGTGGGAAGTCATCAACTGCACAACAACATAAGGTAACTGTTAGTGCTTAATAATAACTAAATTTGATTACAATATCTAATTGTTTTTTTATGTTTTTATTTATTGTTTGATGTTTTTAGTCCAATACAGTCCATTTGGATGATGAGGAGCTTGAGGATGAAATATTTTATTCCATTGACCCAATATCAATTGTCATGAAGGCCTTGAAGAAGGCAAACATAGAATATCTAGCTTTGTTTCACAAAAGACCCCTGACACAGGAGGACAGAGAAAGAATTGCAGAGCTACAAAATCTAATAATTTTGTTTTTGGGTAAGTGGCATCTTCACATATTTTTATCAGCTATGAAAATTTCATATCTGTTTTTTTGTTTTATATTTTCTATATGATCCGATAAAGTAAAGTTTTCTGTTTGTAGGAGTTTTTATACCCCGTGCCTCGGGAACCTGCTAAGCCTGCAACTGCTATAGGTAGCAGTGATGGTCCAATGCAATAAAAAATTCGACAAAGCAAAGTACAAATGAGGCTTTTTGACCCTCCTGAGGTTCCCCTCGAATCCATTGATGAGGGCACTAATGTTGACCGACATGACATGCCAGAGCATGATGAGCCGGAGCCTGGGACTCCACATGACTCTGAAGATGAACATACTGTAGATGGCGAGGAAGTTATTCATGGAGCAACATGAATTAAAAGCACCATATCACTAGATCTCACATTTCTAGTGGATGACACATGTGTTCCGATCAAGATTCATAAGATTGTAGGTATTTGTTAATTAATTGATTCATTTTTATCATGAAATTGAAATGGACATTTGTTGAGATTATTATAAATTAATGGAGAACAAATTTCTGCAGGAAACGATGTTTTCTACAGAACATTGAATGACAAAGCATTGGAGATGTTTGGCCCCACCATTTGCACACTGTGAAATACCCAAGATAGCGAAAATAAAGATGAATTGATAGGCCACATGGTAAACTTGTTCGAAAATACATTCAACAAGAAAGTGGCTACAAAGTTAACCGACGAGAATTTAAAATATACTAGGGCCTAATATAGGGAGAAATTGAAATTAGACCTCAAGCATGAGCACCCTCCCATGGTTATGGAGAAAGAGTGGAAGACCTTGATAGAGGATGCAAAGGAGAACTTGTTTAAAAAACAAGGAAGACATCCATGACCTGGTAAAGAAAGGTACAACACATGTCAGCTTCTTAGTGAAATATGCTCATTTATGTTTTTCTTTATTGTTTTAAGTAACAATTCCGATATCTAACTTTTTTCAAAAATTCCATATATAGGCTACTTGACACCTCCAAAGAAACCAAGGCTAGAGTGGAAAAGCATGAGCAACATAAACTAGGCCAGGATGGCTATGGAAAACTAAATTTCTGAATCGTAATAATTAAATGATTAATTGTGGTGAATATTTATTTAACAGTAGCGAACAAATATCTATTTTTGTTATTGGTAATTTTAATGGTGTTATGCATTGCAGTTAAATACGTTTCAAACTGCTGCCACCGAGGAGGACCTAAAGATTGGTTTCAAGTACGATTTTAAAAGTGTGATTTAATATCGAAGAAGCTTGGGGCAGAATGCAATCTCCCCATCCACGCAAATGCAGGTAAATAAAATGAATAAGAAAACCACAATAGCATGCTTGTAAAGTCTATTCATACTTTATTATATCACCCTTAACTTAACTAAGTATTTATGTTTTCATTCAAGCAACAGTGAATCTAGTGGTATTCAGTAGACACCACTTCATACTAGGGAGCACATGTCCAATGATAGTGGGGAGCAGAGTACCCATTCCAGTATGTATGCTTCATAATTAGAAATATTTACTGTGATTGTAGATATTTATTTCCTTACTTATACTTATATATTATCTTCTTTAAATGGAAGAGCATGTAACTCACGAGGGTGAACTGTGAGAGGAACCAAGTGGACAAGAAATTAACACACCAACTGTCACAACTACACATACAGGTAAAGATCAATATTGTAATGTTAATCAAAATAATGAAATAGTTATTTCAATTATATTTCAACATATCAATATGATCATTTTCGTTGTTGTATTTCACGCCCCTGCACAACTGCCTCCACGTCCTTCTCAGCGACGTACCAAAATTATGGTACATGAGCGCATGGAAAAACAAACAATAGAAGGACAGGGTGCAAAAAATACAGTGTCAGAGGATGATTATGATACCCCAATCGTCAATTTTATGAATGTAAAAAAACAGAAATCAAAGAAAAACTAGATGTATAAATGCATGACTTGTATTTGGATGTTTATCGATGTTGCTAGTATGAAACATTGTTTATTTGAATTACCACATTATGCTTCAATGTTTATACGTTCATATGTTTTGATGACTAGCCTAGTTATGCATGAATGTATATATGTTTTCTATATAAACAAAATCATTTATTGGGTATGGGGAATTGAGAGCGATGTGAGGGGGGAGGAGGCACCATATGAGATTCCACCTTCACGTGGTTGGCCCTGTTCAATAGAGAATAACCTATTCTCGAAACAAAGATAAGCTCATTAAGGTATGTGACCATTTACGCTTTTTCTAGAGTATTTTACATAACTAAATGCATGTATATTTGCTTATATATTATTTACTCATATAAAGAATTTGTCTTTTATGATTCATGCAAGTTTTGGTTATGGAAATGCATCTCGTGGAAAACTCTTATCAAGTTGTATGGGATAATGGATATGACGAAAGGACAATGATAAGGTAAAGGTTTTGACGTGTTTTTTAAAGTATTGAACTCAATGTAGAACTTATGGAGACATAGAAATGTAAAAATACAATTTTGATTATTGTTAAGATATTCATATTTTCTAGGAAATTACTAGCATCAAATTAATGTATGAGACCCCTATGTTTGTGGGATGCATAGAGGGTTTATTGATTGTCCCACGAACAAGCGGGTCTCATACATCAATTTGGTGTCTCGCTAGGTTGTGACCTATCAGTATATTTTTGAGATATAAGTGATTTTATAAGTCGATGTGAAATAATATATAAACACATAAACATATTTTGATCAACCGTTGAAATATTTCACCTACAAATCTACTTTGACATGTTTCTAGGACCATTTATCTCTCCATGTATATTTTGATCCTTTTAGGGGCCAAAGGGTAATGCTTAACTTATCTTCCTTGATTTTTTCCTTTCCTCAAAAAAATCTTCAATGAAGCTCTTGCCCCTCCAAGTGGGCCAAAACCCTCACTATTAGCCAATAATAAATATCCAAATGACGCCACTACATCCAATGCTTGTTCAACAAGGGGCCCTAAAATATGTATTATGTAAAGAAGCTCACAAGGTCAATTCAAAACCCAATGTACTTCATTGAGGGATACTTTATACACCAAGTGTTATGCCTCCTAAATTCTAATGTATGAAGTGTTTTTCATGTGTGGGCACATACCCAAACATGTGCGATGAATCCTACATCATAGGCCCACAAACGTGACTCCAAAACTCTCATGAAAACAAATGTTTGATCAGTCATGACAACAACCTAACAACTTGCATAACTTGCCAATGAAAACTTGGTGAAAATGTCATCCTAGTCTCAATGCTCCATCAAAGTTATACTTTTGTTTCCATGGCACAATATTGCATATTTCAACATTAGTTCATTTGTTGCATGTTGTCAATAGGTACAAAGTGACAACCCAAATCTTCAAAAAATTCTTGATTGTACCAAAGACACAATGGAAAAGAAGAGACCGAAATATACTCTCAAAGTGTGCTTAGGTCTGAACTAGTGATGTTGTATGTGGAATTCATTCCCAGCTGTCATAAAATATCAAAATATGGAAAGAGAAAGTTCAAAAAAATGAATGTAAAATGATGTGTATGTTTCTCATAAGCCTCAGAGATAGTAGAGATACCAAGGAGGTTTTGTTTATCTCAAACATGATGGTCCATGCCTCATTTGTTTTTAACCTTAAATCTGTTCATAATGCAGCCCCAAATTCATCTCTTAGGTTGTTGTTTTGGTGTAGGTGTTGGAGGAGTATCACTACTTGTACAATCTGCCCAACAATCCAACCATAAGCTACCACAAATAAGTTAATTGTTTCACCCTTCAATATACCCTCTAGTTTGCTAAGAATATGCCTTAATTTAGGGAAATCCTGGGTTTATCATCCATCCAATCTAGGGCACCACAATTTTGCTGAGAATATCATTTTGGAGGGCCAAAAACATATGGAAGAGATGTTGGTTATACTCTTGTTGGATCATGTTGTCATTGATGCCAATGGTTTGATTATTTGGGAGATTGTTGGATCATGTGTCATTGATGCAAATGGTTTGATTAATTGATGCCATTATTTGATGTCAAGTAATTGATTGATTGATGACTGTCCTTGATGAGAATGATAGATGTCAAAGTGGAAACCAATTGATAAAGATAGATCATTGATATGATGTATATGATGTAATGGTGAATTGATGCAAAGATGAATAATTATTGTCTTATAATGATTGATGAGGTGCATAAATGAATGAACTCCAAAGTGGTTCCCTTATGGTGAAATCCCTCATGGGAAGGTGCTTTGCGGATCGAGTTATCCTAGAAGAATGGTTGGAGGACCCATGCTTGTATGTGAAATAATGAGATGAATATCAATTAAGTTGTTGGTGAAACTATCCTATATGGATAGTGTTTGTCATGCCATTTCTGGTGGTATGTGGAATGTCACATAACTCCTCACGGTTTGAGAGTTATGGCCTTACGAAGATGAAGGACCCCCATATGATGGCTTGAAGCCCCAAAAGGTCAAAGAAGTCAAAGTGATTGAAAATAAGAAATCATTATTTAAATGATAAAGTAAAGTGACAAAGTCAAGGTGGATTATTTAAATAATAAAGTAAGGTGGATTATTTAAATAATAAAGTAAGGTGGATTATTTAAATAATAAAGTAAGGTGAAAAAATCAAGAAGGAATATTTAAATGATAAAATATTGGAGAACTTTCTATTTATGGAAAGTGTTTAACCCTAAAATAAGGGAAATGGGTTAAGTGACCTAAAAGATGAAAGTATAAATAAGATAGCTATGGTCTCTTGTAGATCATCCTTTTAGTGGATCAATGGAGAGTTTCTTGTGAGAGCATCTTATTGGTGTGGATCCCTTGAGCATGATTGAAGATCTATTTTGAGGAAGAAAGCGAGAGGAGGATCTCATGGACGCATCAAAGTTTCAGTAATTTCGAAGATATTGACGAAAAAAGTCTCAAAGCTTAAGAAACCCTAGTTTCTGAGGTATACGTGGGTTGTAATGGGCCAACGCGCATGCACAGGCAGGCTGTATGAGGACATGGTGCGTATGGTGGATAGAATGATGAAGACTTGTGTTTGGGATGGTTCCAAGCTCCCATATGATGAAGCAGGTTCCATATATGCATTCTATGGGCTCAGATCTATCATTGAGACACTGACATGGTTACATTATTATCTTGATGGATACTATTGTTTAATGTGTTGTGAATGCTTAGGGAATTCTTGGTATGGATTCTATGATATGGTTCAGTTTGGATGATTTGGTTGATGGAGTGATCAATAATATTTTGATTCAGTGGTGACATGATTGCTATGGTATACTAGTTATTTATACATGATTGAGATAACATTCATATTGATTTGTTGTGGAGAATGAGCAAGCTATTGGAGAGCTTGGATGTGTTGTGACTGGATGGTGATCAGATTGGACAGTCATAGATAAAAGAGAATGATATATTGATTGCAGAGAATCTTAGTTGATCTTGAAGGACAGACCCTAACAACTCAGAAGGTATACACAGGTTGTTGTATACACTGGCCGCGTGCATACGTGGGCTGTAGTGATCCAAGGCACGTGCACACGCTGGCTGCACTACTGACAGGTCGTGTACCTGTTGACAGATTGATATATGTTGAGGATTGTTGCCTCATCTTAGTTGGTGCTGAGGGTGTAAGCTGAGTCTTTCATTATAGAGTTGGTTCTCTTGTAGAGTTTTACTCTATTTAGTTGTTGTTGATAAACCCCTGGATTGTTGTCCATAATAAAAAGAAAAAATGTACATACATCTTGTGTTCTTTGTGTTCCTTATGGTAATGACTTGTTGATGATATATTGTTGATACATGTTCTCATCTAACTGGTTATAAATGATAGCAATCGGTAATGAATAAATGTTGAATGTTAACTAAGGAGTTTTTGTGTAAGAGGGAAGTTTTGGGAAAAAGATCCCCACACTCATTCACCCCCCCTCTAAGTGTGGTAGGTGTGTCCAACAATTGCTATCAGAGTGGGCCTTCACTACAAGCCTTGACAAGCTTGAAGGAGATCCATAGACACACAAATGGATGATGAAGTTCCAATCCTTGATGAGGAAAACTATTTCACTTGGAGAATAGAGATGAGAGTGTATTTGAAGACAATGGAAGCAGCTATTTGGAAGGCAGCCATTGGTGGATCAGTTCCTTTGAAGAACAAGTCAAAGTTTGCATCTCAAAGGGAAGGAAAGAAGAATGACGCATTGGATCTCAAGACCATTCTTAGTTGACTCTCAATCCCTATCAAAGAGAGCATGGGACAATGAACTTCCGCCAAGGATCTATGGATAAAGCTAGAGGAGACATATCAAAGCAAGAAGGTGAAGGAAGAAATTGAAGACCACTCCATCAAGATCATCAAAGGTAAAGACTCATCAAAAACTCTTGAATGCATTATTTCTAAATGTGATTTTGAAAACATTTCAAGTGAAGATAAAGAATCAAGTGATGATAGCACAAAGGAAGATCTTGAAGATGAAGGCAACAAATTATGTGTTGATGTTGGAAAAAATGAAGATAGTGAAGATACTTCAAATGAAGGTAAAGAACCCTCAAAAGAACTTGATTGAAATGATGATGATGATGAATTTTTATCTACAAGTGAAGAAGAAGATATAGAAATAGTTTGTGTAAATTTTGATGGTAATTATCCCATGAAAAGAATAGAAGAAAATCTATTAAAACTTCAAAATGAAATTGAAGAAGGTTTATATAGATATAGAAGTGATCATTTTTATACACACTATAACTATCTTTTGGATAACACTAAGAAGTTTCGTAGGAGGAGTCAAAGGCACATATTGAAGTTAAAATAAATGATCAAGGAACAAGAAGAGAGCAATAAAAAGGAAGAAGAAATCACAAGACTAAAGAATGGAAAAGAAGACATGAATATAGATGATGAGATTAGCAAAAGTTTTGAAACCATTGTTCATCTCAAGACCCAAATTAAAGAAGCCAAAAGAATAGAGGAACTATTGAAGATTCAAATAAATGAAAAGGAAGAGTCATGTTGTAAGCTAGAAGTTGAAATTGTTAACCTTAGAAAGACGGTAGAGAAGTCAAACAAATTCTTGAACAACTCAAGAATCTTGGATGAGATATTGGAAAGTCAAAGATCATCATGTGATAAATCAGGTCTTGGATACAAAGGAGAAGATACACATGTTGACGCAAGCACCTCAAAGAAGCATGAGTTAAGTCCATCAAAGAAGGAAGACAATGTTTCAAAACAACCATCTACACAAGACAAATAATATTTCAAAATAACAAAGCAAGGAAGACATCAAGAAGCTACTTTTGGGACACCAAAGCAAAGGTATGGAAGTATTTTTCATGTGCATTGTTATTCATGTAATGGATATGGTCACAAAGCTTTTGAATGTAGATCTTATGAAAGGAGATATAATGGAAGATTCTATAACACCACAAGGTGTTGGAGATGTGATCAAGTAGGAAATATTGTTGTTCACTGTAACTCCATGATATGCTACAACTGTAGTGGATTTGGCCACAAATCCCAAGAGTGCTGGAACACAAGAAGAATGTCCATGATAAGGAATTCACATAGCATAGCTAGAAGAAGAAATAAAATAAGAAAGGGAGACATCTTTGAAAAGATGGATGCTCAGAGCTCAATTTCTGAGGAGAAGGGTCATCTAAAAAAGTGGGGGAAGAAGACAGAGCAATCAGAACAGGATGAAAGACTGAAGGGAAGCTCAAGTAAGTCATCTACTGAGGCATATGCGAGTGACAGTGGTATTAGTTGCGTACATACATTGGCTGACCTTGCATAGGTCGCGTACAAACATGCTCTGTTGTGAAACAAGCCATGTATATGTGGTAAAGCCTTGGGGAAAAGGCAATGCACATGGGTTGTAGCTTGATGTGATGGTATAACTCTGCGTTGCAGGTTATGACATTGTTTATTGCAGATTCTGACACTGTTTGCTACATGTTTTCATGGTTCTAAGTTATATCACGCAAGGTTATGATATAAAATAAATCTTGGGTGCATGACACTAACCCATGAGTATGGATTGATGTTGATCAAATGCTCATCTATTGGATTATGTGAAATAATCTGTTGGGGTACATGGCTGGTACATAATTGAAGTTTCATTGATATATCTTATGATGTGAAGCATATGGTATTGTTGGATATCATGATGCATGCATTTTTCATGTGGTTGGACTACATATTGGGACATGTAGTTGGTGAGTTGAGTTGATAATCATGTTGTACATCATTGGGGAGTCATATCTTGTTGATGCATGGTTGACATACTTGCTTGGTGCAAGTGATGATGCATGATGGTACACTCATAGATGGTATTTGTTTGGCATATTGATAGATGCACATGGTTTGCATATTGATAGAGACACATGGTTGGCATATTGGTGGATGCACATGGTTTGGATATTGGTAGATGCACATGTTGGCATGTTGATAGAGGCATATGGTTGATATATTCCATGGATGATATCTTTTTGCACATGGTTGATGTACATGGGTGTTGTGCATTGTGGGAACATTTTGGTACATGATGTACTTGGTTGATATATTGTCCATGATTCTTTATTTCATCATTGACATATCTTTTGCTTCATGATGCTTGGAATGGCATGAGTTTGATACATGAACAGGTCCAAGGATCGTCATATGGTAGCATATTGTTCATCTTGCATAGAATAAAGGGGGAGACATGCCCTTAGGAGGAGTCATTCTTCTTCCCATGATTCTAGGAGAAGATATTTATCAGATGCATACCTAGAAAAGAACCCTATATTTGAAGAAAGAGCACATAGGCATAATTCCAGGAGGAGCGATGGTCACAGGGGGAGTATGTTTGATGTATCTTCAACATTACATCAGAGTGATATCCCTTGTTCAAAAGGGGAGATATTATTCAGAGGAATATCAAAGGAATTCAAATAGGGGGAGCAGCCCCAAGGAGAGTTCAAGCAGGGGGAGCAATCCCAAGAGGAGAATGGCCCTTTGCCATTGATGTCAAAGGGGGAGAGTTAATCACATTGATGTGATTGATGTCTATTGATGGGGAGATATTGATGTGGAGAGATAGTCACATTGACTATTAATGTAGAGCATGCCTTATCTACATGTTGACATCAATAATTGGTAATTGGTGTTGACATCAATGTTGGTATTGCCATCAATGCCAAAGGGGAAGATTGTTGGATCATGTTGTCATTGATGCCAATGATTTGATTATTTGGGAGATTGTTGGATCATGTTTCATTGATGCAAATGGTTTGATTGA
Organism: Picea engelmannii; assembly: GCA_009831015.1. NCBI lineage: Eukaryota > Viridiplantae > Streptophyta > Pinopsida > Pinales > Pinaceae > Picea > Picea engelmannii. The sequence continues at coordinate 33,018 of ML782984.1, forward strand.
TTGATGTCAAGTAATTGATTGATTGATGATTCTCCTTGATGAGAATGATAGATGTCAAAGTGGAAACCAATTGATAAAGATAGATCATTTATATGATGCATATGATGCAGTGGTGAATTGGTGCAAAGATGAATCATTATTGTCTTATCATGATTGATAAGGTGCACAAATGGATGAACTCCAAAGTGGTCTCCTTATGGTGAAAGCCCACATGGGAAGATGCTTTGTGGATTGAGTTGTCCTAGAAGAACGGTTGGAGGACCCATGCTTGTATGTGAAATAATGAGATAAATATCAATGAAGTTGTTGGTGAAACTATCCTATATGGATAGTGCTTTTCATGCCATTTCTGGTGGTATGTGGAATGTCACATAACTCCTCATGGTTTGAGATTTATGGCCTTATGAAGATGAAGGACCCCATATGATGGATTGAAGCCCCAAAAGGTAAAAGAAGTCAAAGTGCTTGAAAAGAAGAAATCATTATTTAAATGATAAATTAAAGTGACAAAGTCAAGGTGGATTATTCAAATAATAAAGTAAGGTGACAAAATCAAGAAGGAATATTTAAATTATAAAATATTGGAGAACTTTCTATTTATGGAAAGTGGTTAACCCTAAAATAAGGAAAATGGGTTAAGTGACCTAAAGGATGAAAGTATAAATAAGATAGCTATGGTCTCTTGTAGATCATCCTTTTAGTGGATCAATGGAGAGTTTCTTGTGAGATCATCTTATTGGTGTGGATCCCTTGAGCATGATTGAAGATCTATTATAAGGAAGAAAGTGAGAGGAGGATCTCATGGACGTATCAAAGTTTCAGGAATGTCGGAGATCTTGACGAAAAAAGTCTCAGAGTTTCAGAAACCCTAGTTTCTGAGGTATACGCGAGTTGTAATGGGCCAGGGCGTGTGCACACGAGGGTTGTATGAGGACAGGGTGCATATGGTGGATAGAATGATGAAGACTTGTGTTTGAGCTAGTTCCATTATCTTGGATGATGAAGCAGGTTCCAGATCTGCATTCTATGGGCTCAGATCTATCATTGAGACACTGGTATGGTTACATTATTATCTTGATGGATATTATTGTTTGATGTGTTGTGAATGCTTAGGGAATTCTTGGTATGAATTCTATGATATGGTTCAGTTTGGATGATTTGGTTGATGGAGTGATCAATACTCTTGTGATTCAGTGGTGACATGATTGCTATCGTATATTAGTTGTTTATACATGTTTGAGATAACATTCATATTGATTTGTTGTGGAGCATGAGAAATATATTTGAGAGCTTGGATGTGTTGTGACCGGATGGTGGTCAGATTGGACAGTCATAGACATAAGAGAATGATATATTGATTACAAAGAATTTGAGTTGATCTTGAAGAACAAACCCTAACAACTCAGAAGGTATACACGGGTTGTTGTATACACTGGCTATGTGCATACATGGGTTGTAGTGAGCCAGGGCTTGTGCACACGCTGGATGCACTATTGACAGGTCGTGTACCTGTTGACAAATTGATATCTGTTGAGGATTGTTGCCTCATCTCAATTGGTGCTGAGGGTGTAAGTTGAGTCTTGCATTATAGAGTTGGTGCTCTTGTATAGTTGTACTCTATTCAGTTGTTGCTAATAAACCCCTGGATTGTTGTCCATAATAAAATGAAAAATTGTACATACATCTTGTGTTCTTTGTGTTCCTTATGGTAATGACTTGTTGATTATATATTGATGATATATGTTCTCATATAACTGGTTTTAAATGACAACAATGGGTAATGGATAAATGTTGAATGTTAACTAAGGAGTTTTTGTGTAAGAGGGAAGTTTTGGGAAAAAGATCCCCACACTCATTGACCCCCCCTCTAAGTGTGGTGGGTGTGTCCAACAACTCTTTCATCATGGAAAGATAGGACTCCATGAATGGAGCATTTTATATTGCCCATGTCTTCATCATGAACTGATGCTGGTTGGGACTTCATATAGAACACAAATGACAAGTCCTCATGTATATTGACTATGTATGCCAAGTAAATTATGAATCATGCCACAATGATGCTATATAACTATTGCCCCATGCTTCCAGTTTAGACTATCAAATGGCATGTCAAATATTTGTTTTGGATCTTCCAGAAAGGTTGCATCAAAAATCTGTGTGATGAAGGAATCAAGTCACCAATGGTTATGCAACATGAAGATGAAGCCTATGAAGCATAATGATCTTGGATATAAGTCTCCAGGTGCCCTCTTGGCTGGTCAATTTAGACCAGAAATGATACCTCCCACAACGTTACCAGTAGATTCCAATATGTTGAATATTGATTACAACAAGCTAACCATGCAATGTATGATTGTTCTTTCATATGTGCTTATGTAACATCATCAAAAAAATTTGGGATGCTAGCTGAATGTTTTCAACTAATCTCCTAAGCATCAATCAACAATAATGTTCTGTTGATAATAGTGTGAATAATGAAAATTAGAGTTCTTACTTGAATTAGATGAAATATTAGGATCAATATTGTGGAAAAGTTGATACCATCCTTACACTTGAACAAACAAATGTAAATAATACCCATAAAATAAGAGTTAATGATATGACTTAAACTCATAAAACAAACTCTGCATAGTTAGATACAATCTTGTTAGAGCGTAGGATTTGGTGTTGTGGGTAGAGTATCAGATGTAGGTGCGGTTTTATTATTTTCCTAATTGTTGTTCATAGGATTGTGCATGGAGCAAAATATTTGTAAAAAGATTTGGGATAAATAAAGAAGACACAAAATGTAAATGACCATTGATTGAATAAACTTATATCAAAAGGAATTATGCTAGAATAGAAGTGCTGAGACTTGGGAGATCAGGAACTCTAGATACACAACTCATTTTATTCATCAAAGTTCAAGATTGAAAAGGAAAGATGAATTGTTACGAGTCACATGACACTATGAAATGGGACACAAAGGACTAAAATATACGAGTATCCGACATGGGACACATGGTCCATAGTGAATGGGCACGACCTCTATGGAACTTAAGTAATAATAATAATAATAAATAGTAATAATTGTGTTAATTAGGTCCATTACACGTTGTCCCTCCTTGAAAGGCTCTATCCTTGAAGTAGGATAAGAGATTGGTGCTAAACATCAAATTTGTGCATGAATCAACAATAAATCATATTCTTCATTGGGTACAATAGTAAGGCTTCTGTGTATCATAAAGATGGGGACTTCTGTAGCATATCATTGTAAGGCTTCTTTAGCATATCATTGTTTTCAAAGACTAGAAAACTATCAAGTTTTTTTTTTTTTTAAACCTACAAAAGATGTCGCTATAGAGACGTATGTTCGTCGCAAGTATGGCATCTGTGTCGCAAGCCATTGGTGGGTTTTCTACTCTTCCATGAAATTTCTTTTCTATTTCCACGCGTCGTCGTCTCTATAATGACGCAAGTTCGTCGCAAGAAGGTGTACATCTCTTCTTCTTTCCATGAATATGTAACTCCTTGCGACGAACTTGCATCTCTATAGCGACGAATTTTCATGGAAAGAAGTTAAATATTTTCTATGGGATTCCATATTTCTGACGTATGTTCATTGGTCTACTGACGATAGTTTGTCGCAATTACGACGATGTGAAAAAAAAAATTTAGCATAAAATATTTAGGATGATGACACGTGGCGACCTGATTTCATTGTTGTTTCCACGAATAACCTTAGTGCGTAGATATAGTGACGTAAAAATTTCCACGAAAAATATTGTTTTCCTTCGTAGAAAGTGCGATGGATATACGTGGCAATAGAAACGAAAAAACGTGGAAAATTTGGTCATATGTAGTAGTGTGAGGATGTAGGAGTGCTGGCATGAAGGGATTTATTGGTCCCACAAAATCAATGGCCCATTTTTCGAAAGGTTCTAACACCATTTGTGGTTTTAGTGGCATTTTATCTATTTATACAGGTCTACACATGCGTTGGAAACTGTCGCACCTCTTCACATACTCTTTGGCGTTGCTGAAAAGTGTGGGGCAATAATACCCCTGATGGAGTACCTTGTACCTAGTACTTTTATTTTCAAAATGCCCCCCACATGGCCCATTGTGATAGGCTTTTAGTATTTCATGGACTTCTTCCTCTCCTACACATCTTCTGATAATTAAATCAAGACTAGTGTAGAAGAGGAAGCCGTCAATCCATGAAAATATTTCACTTTTCTTGACTATAGTTTGTCGTTCTTTGGGAGTCAGATGATGCAGAAGTTTTCTTGCAACCAAAAAGTTAGCAATGTCTGCAAACCAAGGTGAGTTAGTAGACACTGCAAAGAGGTGTTCATCTGGGAAAAAATCTTATATTGGAGGTTCATTCTCATTATATGTTATTCTAAAAAGGAAGTCAACCACTGCATTATCTTTTCTTGGTTTATCTAGAATGGTAATATCAAATTCTTGCAATAAAATAAACCACCTAGTGACCCTGGTATTGGTGATTGGTATTTTCATTCAATATTTGATGGCAATGTGATTAGTATGTAATATGACAGGATATCCGGTAATGTAGTGTCTGAATTTGTTTATTTCATGAATAACAACAAGAAACTATTTTTTAGTTACCAAATAGTTCCTTTCTACAAGCGAGAGATTCTTATTGACATAATAAATTGCATATGGGTCCTTTCCTTCAAGTTGTACAATAACATATTCGATTGAAATGTTTGATGCATTTGTGAAAATGTGGAACGAGAGGGTCCAATCGGGCCCTCTTAGTAGAGGAGCTTTGAATACATTGGTTTTAAATTCATCAAGCGTAAGATGGCATCTCTCTGTCCATACAAACTCAATGTCTTTGTTAAGTAAAGAAAATAATGGACGAGCAATACGTGAAAAAATTTCAATGAACCTAGGGTGATAACCATCATATCCTATAAATATTCACACCTGCTTCTATGAAGTTGGAGCTGGGAAATTTAGTGTTATCTTTATTTTTTCTAGATTGACTTGAATACCTTTTTTTGAGATACGATGTTATCAATTTCCATCATAAAACACTTTTCATTACCGAGGGAAACATTTGAATCTTTTCACCTTATTAACGAATTTTCCAAATTGGTTAATGCCTCATCAACTTCGTTCCCATATGTTGTGAATTTTCCCATATATATTTCCATGCAATCATGAACTAGATAAGAGGTATACCTATAAAAACTCGTTGAAAGTTTGTGGGGTCGTTGCATAACACAAATGGTAGAACACAGTAGGATAATGTCCCCCAAGGATAGGTGAACATTGTTTTCTTCTGGTCTTCGAGTGCGATTTGGATATGGTTGTATCCACTGAATCTATCTGGGAAGGAAAAATATTTGTTTCCTGCTAACGTGTCCATGACCTAATCGATAAATGGTAATGGGAAGTGATATTTATGTGTTTCTTTATTTAGTTCTCTATAATCTACACAAATTCGCATTTTACCATTTTTCTTTGGTACCATGAAAAGAGGGGAGACCCACTCGCTATTAAAAAATGGGATAGATGAAGTTAGATGTAATCATTTTCTGTAGCTCTTCTTTGACTATGTCTTTCATTGTCAGCTTCATCTGGCATTGGGGTTGGAGAATGGGTCTAGATCCTTCCTTCATATATATATATATATATATATATATATATATATATATATATATATATATGATGTGTGCATAGGTTATGATGGATTACCTTCATGTCAGAGTAGTCCCAAACGAAGGCATCACTGTGCTTTTGCAACACTTGAACCAAACACTCCTTTTGTTGTTCAGTTAGTCCTCGATTGATTTTCAAGGTTTTCCCTGGACTAATTTCTATGGTTTATATAAGGTATCCTTGATCTTTTTATGGCACATGTTCATGTTATGTGGGTGAAATGCTTATTGAGGATAAAGAAACCCGAGTTTATGGTTTTGGAACATGCTCAAGAATATGTGAGTTTCACGAGGAAGAGGAAGAGCCTATAAAATCGTTGATTTCATCATCCTCTATTTTATCTCCAATAGTTAAGTATTTATTTATGGAGAGGACTTGATGGGATTCCCCTTCTTCATCACTCTCATCTCCATCAACCCAATGTGGTGTTTAGTGGGAGGGTAAGGGTTAATTGTTTGGTGAATGTCCCATGGGAGACAATCATGTTTCTTGACCAAAAACCGATGTAGGCATCGACAATAGGAAGCCAAGACCATCCCAAGATTAGAGGATACCCGTCCAGAGAGGTTTTGTGTTGTAGGACCATGAAGTAAGCGGGATATTCCCACGGATCCACATAGATCATTACATATTCTAGAATTCCATTTGGATTAATGGTTGATCTATTAACGAGTTTAAGTACAATGGGGGTCTCCCTCAGGCCTATAAGACCTAATACTTGCATGGTATCACATGTCATAACGTTGATGGCAGCCCCAAGTTCGAATAATGTGTTACTAATACATGTATTTTTGATCTGCACATTAACGACTAGACTTCTAGGGTCAGAGTATTTAGGTGCGAGAAATCCCCCCATCATTAGGTCTGATAGTTTTCCCATGACATGAACATTTTGGGGATCCTTTCATTTTCTATCGGGTTTCCTCACACAATTTTCTCGTACAGATTTTCAATAAATAGGTATGTCGTTAAAGGAGGAAAATGAGACACCAACAACAACTATCCCATATTATGTCTGTCTCCATCACCCACTTTTTCTTTCTAACTCCCTCATTTTATCTCGCAACCCAAATTCAGGATACCCTAACAACCACTCTCTATTGATTTACAATGACAAAAAAAATCTCCCAATACTTTTTATTCCTGAAGAGTTAAGAAATGAGGTAAAATCCTTGCATGATGAAAACGATGAGCGTGTATATTCCTTCACTTCGATCAATGAGAACGACCAAAAAATGTACGATGTGAGCGTGTATGATTTAAGAGAAAGAAGCATTCAGTGGAAGAAACTCCTACCCTTTCCTATCTTGGAGGAACAATCTATGGTGAGTCGTTGTTCTTTTGACAACGATGGGTGTTCTACAAATATAGTGTGGCTTCAAAGAATTGTCTATGACTCGAGAGAGGACTTCATTGTGTGGGACACTCACCAGAAGAAACGACGTAACATAGTGGCTTTGGCTCCTTTTACCAGCTATGAAATGATATAATTATAACTCAAGTACAATAAAAATCAAGCATGCAAGTGAAAACAATTCTATGTGTGTGAAAAGGAGGGCGACATATATTCAGAAGATTCTAATAAAGAATCCAAAATTCAAAAAAATCTAACCATAAAAATAATGATTCCTTGATAACAATGCTTAGAGGACGAAGCATTTGAAGGAGAGATGACTTGTAATATGTATGTTACAATGTCATTAATTACTATTTAAATCATTAATGTAAATAATTATACTTTTATTGTAATGTCATATCTTTTAGACAAAAAGACTTGACTCTACTCATGCATGTGTATTTATACACATTCTTGTACATTTAACAAGGAAACGAATAATAAATTTATTAAATAATAATATATATTTTATATATATCAAGTCTTAAGATTCCAAAATCTACCTTGTTGATCTCTAGATTTGGGCATAGAAAAGATTAGAAAAACATCCTACAGATCGCTGAAAGGAAATCATAACATTTAATCTACTGTAATGAAGGAAATCCACACATAAAAAAAATAACTACCTTATTTTGAAAGTTCCCCAGCAACAACACCAAAAATGACGGACTTTTCAATTACTTTCTAATTAATTAGCGAACAACCAAAAAGTGTACATTTAATTATCAATCAGAGGTTGTATCTTACTTACGAACTGTCATGCACGATATATGCAAGTTGTAGTTTTGTTTTGATAAGGGGTTGTATTACTTTGAATGTTACAAATCAAATGTTCAAGATACTTAATTAAGTCACCAAATTAGACTACTCCCTAAGTTGCAGAAGAATAAATATTGCACTTGCAGGAAAGAAAAGTCACACTTTGCGAAATTGAAATCACTCTTGCAGGAATTGAAATCACACTTGCGGAAATTGAAATCACACTTGCATGAATTGAAATCACACTTGCGGAAATTGAAATCACACTTGCAAGAAATAAAATCACACTTGCGGAAACTTAAATCACACTTGCGAAAATTGAAATCGCACTTGCATGAATTGAAATCACACTTAAGAAAATTGAAATTTATACTATGATCTATTGGTGACTTACTCAAGTATAATGAATATCTTGGTTTGTTGGGAAAATTAAGTGTTCACTCATCCAATAACAATCCAATAATGCCACAAAATTCCATTTTTTTTCGCTCTTTGATGCGCGTCCACCCCCCCTTTCTTGCCATGCATGCCCTCCATGCCTGGAGGGGCCTCGGGGCCCCCCGAATCCCAACTGCCTCTCTCCCCCTCCTCCCTGGATGCTGCAGCTTTTGCATCTCTTTCGAAGATGAACAAGAAAACCCCTCCAAAGTTTGTGAAAAAGCTTAATCAAATCCCCTCGATATAGATCCAAGGTACCTCTAGATCCCTCACCCTAAAATTTGCAGAACATGCACTCATTGGGTATTTTACGGGAATTTGGCCCTCTCCACGGGCTATGGCGATTTGGATCGACAAGAACTGGAAACCCCACCTGAAGGGTAATCTTTCGCACTTTCTATGTGGAAGAGGCTTCTTTGCCTTTCTCCTCGAAGATAAATCAGACCGAGACCTCATCTTCAGAAGCATACCGTACTTCATGGGCTCCAGAGGTATGTATCTCAATAGTTGGACCCTAGATTTCATCCCCAAGAACGATATTCCTAATGCAATCCCAGTCTGGGTTCGCCTCCCCTTCCTTCCTCTGTATTGTTGGAATAATGAAACCATTCGTTCTATAGGTAATACCCTTGGGAAATACATAGATCGAGCAGAACCTAAAGATGGTCTTCAATCCTGTGCGCGGATATGTGTAGAAGTAGATCTAGAAAAATGCCTACCTGAAGCTATTAATATCACCCTGGATAAATCGACATATCTGCAACAAGTTGACTATGAACAACTGCCTTTCAAATGAAAAATCTGCCATGAGTATGGGCATTTTGCGAAGCATTGTCCCAAGTCCCCCACTGAAAACCCGCTTGAAGAATCTGAACAATGCCAACAACCCCCCCAAAAAAAATAGCAGCGTCATGGTCCGAACCCTAAAGCCATCCCCACGCCACCCCCACCTAATCCATCCCAAGATCCAAAATCTTCCATCCAGATTTCGACTCAAGATTCACCCAGAGTGGAGTCGCCCCCCTTGCAAACTCAGATCGCTCCTCTGCATATCTCCCCTCTAACCCATCCCCCTGAGCCTCCTCTCCCTCCCTCGACACTGTATTTGCCTCCTCACCTGTCTTCTCTTTCTGAGGACAAAGAACTAGAACAAATCTTGAAAGAAGGCTTAGACTCAGACACCCATGATTCCCCCATCAAAAAAGTAGGAAGAAAGTCAAATCTGCACAAGAGGGAAGCTTCTGCCAGGAAGGAAATAGAACTCAGGAAGCAAACAAATTTGGATCAACATGCCAGGAAAAAAACAAGGCAGACTAGGAATCAGAATGGACCCAACCGCCAGAAAGGGGGAAACTCCAAGCCTTCTAAACGATAAAAGCAATCTCCTGGAACTGCAGAGGTCTAGGGAGCCGACATAAGCTCTCACTAATACACGACCTAATCAAAGCAGAAAATCCACATGTACTTCTACTCCAGGAGACTAAAAGGAAGGATACTAATATCCTTCAGGAAAGCAACTACATATGACGATCATGCAAAGGCGTGGCAGTTAGCGCAAGAGGAGCCTCGGGGGGAATTTGTACCCTATGGAATCCCACTGTCTTCTCTCTCCAAAATTGGCACTCTACAATGCACTGGATCAGAACTTCAGTTCTTCATATTCCCACATGTAAGAATCTGAATGTTATTAATGTGTATATGTCTGTTATTTATCAAGAAAAAATTGATTTCTGGTCCTCCCTTCAAAACCTTCAAGGGAGTCCTGATTCCAAGGATCTCATAATAGCTAGATACCTCAACACAACCCTCCAACCTAAAGGTAAAAAAGGGTTACCTGAGTATGGGACCCCACACGTGAGCATCTCGAGGATCTCATATCCTCTTTCCATTTAATTGACATAAAGCCTTCTAGCGACTGTTTCACTTGGTCGAACAGAAGACTAGGACCCGAGCACATCACTGCTCACCTGGATCGTTTTATCTTAAGCAGTGCCTTCCTTGATGAGTCATTTCCCCCCTCCTCTCTCATTCTCCCCTAGACTGTCTTTGATCACCGACATGTCACCCTTACTCTTTCCCCTCCTGATAAGTTTAGCCCCATCCCATTCAAATTCAACCCTCTTTGGATCTTAGATCCAATTTTTTTTGATATTGTCATAGATTCTTGGAATTGTTGGATACAAGTCTCTCCAAACTACATTTGGGAACATAAACTAAAGAGAGTCAAATTGGCCCTCAAGCACTGGGTGAAAAACATCAAAGAAAAAGAGCAGGAAACAAAAAACAAGAAAATCAAGGAAATGGAAGAAAATAGATTGGCAATGGAAGAGGGACTTCCCACTCATGATCTTCTTCTCAAAGAGAAACATGACTTCATATATTATCAAAAAATCCTCCACTTGGAGGAGGAAACTTGGAGACTCAAATCTCAGAGTCTTTGGTTCAACTCAGGGGAAAGAAACACAAAATTCTTTCAGAGACAAACTAAAGCTAGACTCTGGAGGAACAAGGTGAAGGAGATCACAAATAAGATGGAACAAAAACAAATGACTTCCAACAAATCCAAGAGGAAGCCAAAAATCATTTGAACAACTTCTAACTGAGGAAGGCAATGCAAATCCCAACATACAAGAAGATTTGCTGCTAAATATCCCGAAAGTTGTCAATCAGGAGGATAATGCCAAGATAAATCAAGAAGTTACAGAAACAGAACTCTATGAGGCCTTATTCCAACTTCATCCAGACAAAGCTCTAGGTCTAGATGGCTTCAGCGCTCATTTTTATCAAAATTTTTGGCACATAATAAAAAAATATCTCTTGAGGATGATTTAGTATGTCCATAAATCTACAAAGCTGGGAGGCAGTACAAACTCCAACTTTTTGTCCCTTATTCCAAAGGAATCCAATCCTTCCTCCTTCTCTAGATTCAGACCCATATCCTTATGCAATGTCTCCTACAAACTCATCACTAAAGTCATAGCCAATAGAATCAAGCCTCTCCTACATAAGCTCATCTCCCCAAACCAAAGCGGATTTGTTGAAAAGAGGAAAATGATTGAAAAAATCATTTTGGTTCAAGAATCCATTCACTCCAACAGGGAGTGATGAGACCAAGGAATGATTATCAAAATCAATATGGCCAACTCTTTTGATAGGGTGCGACACACTTTTTTGTTTGCGGTTTTGAGGAAATTTGGTTTTAGTTCAGAATTCATCGCTTGGGTCTCAGCTTGTATCTCCGTGCCTTGGATAGCCCCTCTGATCAATGAGCGTCCAACAAACTTCTTCAAAATTTCCAGAGGGTTGAGGCAAGGTTGTCCTCTTTTCCCCCTCCTCTACATAATTATGGAAGAAACCCTTGGTAGGCAACTGGAAAAGGATCGAGCCTCCAAATCCATTCCCGACATCAAAATTGCTCGAGGGACAACGAGAATAAACCACTCCCAATTCACTGATGACACTCTCATTGGAGGTGCCTCCATTTCCATGGCTAAGAGATTCAAAATTTCTCTGGAAAATTTCACCCAAGCCTCGGGAGCCCTCATAAATAGTTCCAAATCCAATGTCTATGCTTGTAACACTCATGCAAGAACAACTCACCTAATAGAAAACATTTTCCGCTTTCCTCTCATTGAAAAATGGAAAACCTTCAGATACCTTGGCATCCCAATTTGTCTCAAATCTACTCCAAATTCAGCTTGGAACAAAATCCTAGACAAGTTCAAAAGAAAGCTAGATCATTGGGGAGCCTTTTGGCTCAATCTGGCGGGTCGAACTGTGCTAATAAAATCAATCCTCTCTTCTCTCCCCGTATTTCAATTCTCCTCTCTCCTTGCACCTCAGAGGATCAAATCCTCAATCTCTAGTCTCCTACGACACTTTCTCTGGGAAGGAGGAAAAACATACACAAAAAAACTCCACCTTGTAAATTGGGATATTGTAAAACATCCTCAGAAAAATGGAGGTCTGGGCATCAAAGATCCCGCCTTTTCCAACTTGGCAATGGGAGCAAAATTTTTATGGAATCTTGTTTCGGGAAGAAAAGATTGGTGAAAAACAATTCTTCTGAAGAAATACTTAGCAGGGGACAGACTCAGGTGTTTAGACCAACAACACTCCCCGAGTAGTGGATCGCTAATAGGGAAGCTTATTTCTGCCTCCATTCCTTTGATTCAAAGTCAGCTCACCCGGATCCTTGGAAATGGTCAAAATATCCTAATTGGGACATATATCATCATGGGAAAGCAGCCTCTCTGGCAACACATGCATCTTCGACCGCTCATCAACTGGCTTGAATTGAAAGGTAAAAATATATATCTTGAATATCTCTTCCCGGATCACTGACTCGGGAGAATGGAGATGATGGAACCTACAAAATATTCCAAGCAATATTCAGGATGCATCCCATCAACTGCAAAGTCTTCTTAGAGGTTGTGCCCCCATATGCAATACACTAAAAGATAAGAGAGGATGGGGAAATGGCATTTACTCTGTTAAGCAAGGATATTCACAACTACTCTCCCAAGTGAATCCCCCCCCTAAAGACAGAATTTGGAATTCCATCTGGAACAATGATAGTCCGCCCAAGGTCAACTCTTTTTGCTGGTTAGTGGCACATGGAAAATTACTAACAGAGGAAAATCTTCTCAAAAGGAACATTCACGGGCCCTTCAGATGTGAACTTTGTTGCAATGAGATGGAGACCTATTAACATATCTTCCTTCTTTTCCCCTGTGCTACTTGTGTGTGGAAAACATCTCTACAAAGCCTCCATGGAAAAATCAGATGGTCGTCTCAACCCAAGGAACTCCTCTCAAATTGGATTTCCCTTTATCGGGGATCCTCCAAGAATAACCTGCTCTTTAAAAACTTAAAAAATTATTCAAAGCCTTACCCAAGTACATTTGCTGGAAAATTTGGCTCGCCAGAAATAGAACCATCTTCTCCAACCTTCTCTCCCCCCCTGACCTTGTAGCTAAAAGCGTCGTAGGCCTCTTGGTTGAATTCTTTCTTTCCAAGCTCAAAACCTTCTCCTTCACCCCCACCCCCACCATAGAATTTGACTGGACTTTTTCCTTTTTCCCCTCCATCCCCACCACTAGTCATGCCCCCTCTCCTTCTAGATCCTCCTGGAAGCTTCATAAAGACTCAGATTTCTTACACTGGCGCAATGAGCAACAGACTCACATTCTCTACTTCTATGGAGCCTCAAAAGGAAACCTCGGGGTGGCAGGAGCGAGAGGGGTCATCATATGCCCACGAGGAATTCAAGCACTCTCCTTCCATTGGAATCTTGGCATCACAACTAATAACCAAGCCAAATCTTATGCCCTGTACCAAGGACATATTCTCGCCAAAATCCTGAATATCCATTCTCTCTCAGTGATCGGTTATTCTAGGATAATTACAAACCATGCACGCAAAGAATCTCACCCCCCAAATTTTCACTTAAAGGCCATACTCCAACGAATATCGAAAACTCTCAAACACTTCCCCATTATTTCCCTCTTCCATGTCCTCCGACGAAACAATCAATTGGATGACACCCAAGCAAATCTGGCCATCACCCTGGAGCAAGGCTCATCAGTAGTCAATGGCCTCACACATTATAAATTTATCCCATGACCACGTCACACTTCAGTCAGGCTCTTGACACATGGCATGAAACACACCTACACACTCAGCGCGACATGTGGAATTGAATCCTGGTCTGGGTCGTGAACTCATCCCATCATAATGCCTCCCCTCTGCCCCCGACACCCAACACACTTGGCAATTTCCACAAGCTGCCTCACTCACCTCTCATCACCTAGACACCTCCCCCCTCACCTCAGCACGTGTCACACTGCTCCTTTTAACCAGATCCCCCGACTTTGGAGGTCATTTCGACGTCCCTATGACTACTCTTGCGCGTGGATTCAAGACCTGAAGTGGGAAGAACATATTCATCATGACGCCTTGGGCGTACTACGCATTGATTTCAGGTAATGTGAACAATACCAACACCAACAATGGGTATGGTTGCATCTCGTGGCTAAATTCGGGAAATCAGATCCATTCGTTGAATCCAACAAGCATGATGGAGCATATCAGAGGAGGAGTGGCTCATTTCGTACAACAGAGCGGAACAAATCTCACTCCCCCCTTGAGCACATACATTGATCCTCGCATAATTCAGACAGACAGTGCAAGGAATTTTGGCAAAATGAGAAGACAAAATCAACACGTGGTTTTAGCGGAAGAGCATGACGAGTTGGTCAGCATGGTTCAAAACTTACAGATTCAACTCAGAGCTCTCTCAGCCCAAGTGTTATCCATAACTAAAATTACCATTCAGGATCGGGGAGAACAACAGAGGAACAATGATGAGTGTGAAGCGTTAAGGCAACAGATAGAATCTCTTCAGTTTGTGGCTGGGCTTGCGTCACCTTCGGCCTCCCCGAATACAACCATCTCCGACGAAGCTTCTTGGCCAGGACCTCAACCGCGCCAGGACCTCAATCTGCGGCCTCCAATAGAGGAATATTCCCCTGCACCGGACCGAAACAAACTCTAAGTGTATGTTGTGTTTCACTGTGCTTTTATTAGGGTCTTTTTGCTTGGTTTTCACTGTAGCAGTTCAAACAGGCTTTAGCATACTAGAAAACACTACCCCTGTCCATTACTTCCTTCAGGGATCATACATGGGAGTGATTTTTTTTTTTTAATCCTATAGCACAGATTGTACTCTTCTTGCGTTTACTCGTAGTCCTTTTAATATAAATTTTACCCGGTTTCTGTTATAAAAAATAAATAAATAAAAAATCTAATAATTCCAATCTCAAATTGTTGAAGACTAATGCTATCAAAAATTAAGAAGCAAACAAAATAAAGTGCAACTGCAAGCGGAGTTGCAAGAATGAAATTGCAACACAAAAATGAATCACAACGATGTGAGTTGTAGCAACGTGAGTCGCAACAACATGGATTGTAGCAATATAGTTACAATGCGAGAACATTAGTGAGGCGAATGTCAGCAATTAGGAGCTGCAACACATGCAATTATGGCTTCACGAAAATAGAACCAATGCAGAATCGTAGCTTAAGAGATTTGATTATTAATGATAAGATATTAAATATGAACCACACACGAATTGCAGTGACTATTCTACCAAATTTTAGAATTGTAGTAGATTGAAAAATAAAGCAACTATGAAATTAAATAAACAAAATTGAAAGGATAAATCCTATGCTAATATATAGGTAGTACCTGACTAAGGAGGGGGCCCTACACCCTTAAACAAGGCATTGAGCTATGAAATCAAAACCACACGATCACCAACACACTAAAAAGAAAATGGAAGTAGGAGCATAAATTATATTGCAGAGGTTTGAAAGTACAATAACAACAGAACGCTTATCACTAGAATAATTTTCTTCCCCTCAGCTATGGGGAAGCTGATGTTTTTATACAATATGACTAATGTATAAAATGATAGAAAATGATGGATGGACAACCGTGAGAATCTAAATGTTTATCTGGTAACATTTATTCTGTCAAAATTTAGTGAGAATCGGGCATGTGCTGACTTGATAGGAAAACCGATTTCTTCTTTTAGTCGCCTTGCCTCCTGTCACTTTCCTCTATGAAGACCATTTCCCAACTGCCAGTTGTAGTGTTGAATTTTGTGCCAGCAAGCCTTTGTACTTGGAATCGTAGCAATGGTAGACTCAGAGTCACGACAACAAAGTTTATTCTTGGAGTTGCAGCCGTTGTCTGGAGTCATAACAACGACGAGTGCACTTAGAGTTGCAGTAGTTGGTTTGTGCACATAACTGAAACAACATAAAGTGTGCTTGGAGTTGCAGTAGAGAGGTATAGCAACCATTGGGAGGAGTTGAAACTATTGTATTACTCCTATGTAGTAGTATTAGTACATGAAAGTAGCAAGTTCATTTAAGAAATATGCAAGAATAACATAATAATGGCATATGGGGAAAGATTTGTACCTTGATGATAAATGCGAAAAAAATAGATAAGGAGAGTATCAAAAGGAAGTGATTAATGGAAAATGGTGAGAAAAAAGTTATTAGATGAGTGCTAAAATTATGTCAATTTAGGCACCTGTCAATGTGGACAAAATCTTCTCCAAGATAACTCACCCTCATCCCAAAGTAGGAAGAATAATACAACAAAAAAATCCAAGAGAGGGCATACTACCAAAAATAGGCATGATGATCAAGTCAACATGCAAGAGGTACACATAGAATTTTCCCTCCAAGATCGATGCATGAAAAATATAATTAAATAATTTTCAAACAAGGAGGATGTATTCAAGGGTCCACATAGAAAAAAACACAAAACGTTCCCTCCAAGGTGCATGAGAGATAAAACAATAAAATAATCCTCCTAGTGTTATAGCAATATTTGCCTTACCATTGCTATCTTGCACAGAGGGTCTTTTTCTATTTCCCTATGCAGACTTATCAACCCCTTTTTGATAAATCCAGAGCCAAAAATATATATTTTTCCATATATACGCTCCCTAACTGCTTTGCAAGATACGTATATGCTTGTTGCTCCACTACAACTCGCGTATATCAGGATTTGTGCCAAAAAATACAAAATGAGGTCGGGTTTCCATGTCACGACATAAGATCTTTGATCTTTGGCCTTCCATATACTGGAAACATTTCGACTCGGCCCTTCAGTTGTATTCTGGAGGCTATAAGAACACAATTTCGAGCTATGGAAAAAGAGGAGAAAGCATTCAACTTTGAGAGAAAAGTTACTATGGAGAAATTACTTCATATTGAGTCTGCATCCCTTTGTCCCTCAAGTCTGAACACAGTGTTTAGCCCCCAAGCTCTTTCCTTATTGTTGAGAGGACCTTATTACCTCTTTGCTATGAGCTTGCCTTTGATGGAGGATTGAAGTGGTGGAGACCCAGTTGGAAGGAACTTGGTTTCTTGGTTTCGAACCATGATGACACAAAAATCTGTAATGTTGATACTTCTGTTGATCAATTATTAATAGAAATACTCCTTTCCCGTCCTATCGATATCTTGAAAATATATGATTATTATCCATGGGAATGTTTGTAATGTTTATTAATGGATTGTGTTATCTGACGTGCTAACTCATTTTATATATTGTCACTATATACTTGCATCGCTTGTTTGTTGAGAACTTCTTGCAGGTGTAAAGCTTTGGGTCAAAGTGCTCAATGGTGGAACAACATCAAACGATTGGATCGAGGTAGGCTTCTTCCTCGTATTGCACATTAGTTTATATAGCACATGTTGGAATTGAGTTGATTTCTGTAGTCATACTTGTCTGTTGTGGTTTACCCTTGACCATAGAGAGTTTTTCCCTTGTAACAGAATTGGCGACTCCATTGGGGAAAGATTTTCCTTCTAAGGGTTGAAGTATTTTTTCTTCTTACATTGCTCTTTTTCCTTTGTGTTTCTTGTCGTATCACAGTTGGACAAAGTCTGTTCACTCTGGGTCCAAGTTTTTCAGCCTTTTACCCTTGCCTAGCCTTGTTTTGAAAGATATACGCCTGTTTTTCCCTGACAACTGCGTATACACACTTGTTGTCCCACTGCAAGAGGCGTATATATGCCCTTTTCTCTTGAATAGTCGCGTATACCACTTCCCCTTGCTTGCTTGCTTGGTTTAGTGACTATTGGGTAGGTTTTGAAGATCACTGAGCCTTCTTAGGTCTCTGTGGTGTCTGTTAAGATTATCTGGGATGACAAGAAACCTGTTTGGAGTTGAATTTTTGGGCGACGTCTTTCTCTTTGTTTTCCGTTTTTGATTTGTCCTTGGTAGTTGAGATGTCTACTTAGCTACTTGGTATTCTTCTCGAGTGATTGCTTTTATACACAGTAGAAGTTATATATCAAGTCGCTTATCAGTCCATGTATTTTCTTTTTAATACATTGAAAAAAAAAAAAAAAGGTATTTTGCATTGGTTGGTATTTTTGTCTTGGAACCTTTATCATTAGCTTAGCACATTTAGCGAAAGATCACATTTTACTTCTGAGTTGCAGAGTTAAAATTGAAGATTGCACTATTTTTATTTAGCATATCATTCATTGAAAAGTTAAAGTTAGGCTTTGCATTATATCTATTTTTATTTTTATGCAGAGTCATAACACCATGAGTTTCATTTCCATACCTTTTTGAGTAATCACGGCCAATAAAATTTACGCTTTAAACTAAAATTGATTAGTAATGATTTTATTGTTTAGGGTGCACAAATTAGCCTAGGATTTAGTGCCTTGGAATAGGATTTTGTGAGTAAACTTTTCCAAGGAAATTAAATCAACATGTGTCTGAGACAGGGAGTTGAGAAATCCATTGTATAATTGGTAATATCAGGAGGCTCCGCTCACACTGGAGTTAAGCACGAGGTCGCGCAAAGTTTTTTGAAGGGATAACCCCTGGATACTCACCTAGTGTCAGAGATATTTCTGTGGATTTATTCGTATTTGGGGATCTTGTTAGTATCCATGCCTCTGTGAGAGGCGATACTTTCAAGGTTTTGGGCTTTGCTACCCCGCCCATACGGTAATCCAGACTTATGATTGTTTGTTTGTGCATCGGTTATACAGTGGTTGATTAGTTGCTTGACTTAGGCTTCTCATAGGTTACTTGTAGGGGTTATTCTGCTTGTATCCTTGGTCAAATAGGGGTCGGACAAAACAAAACCTTTATGGAAGATTACCTCTTCGGGGGGATCTGACCGACTGGTTGTTAAGCCTACGAGGGCCCTTATAATTGATTATGTTACCTCCAAACTTTACCAGGGAGTCTCAGGTCCCTCCTGGATGAGGCATACCTTCTTTAGCGAGGGAGGCCACTCAGCCACTTTATCCCGTTTGCAAGCATATTGGCCGTTTGAATTTTTGGTATGCTCTTTGATTACTAGTTGGCCCTAGGACTCTGGTTTTTGGTTTCATTATCATGGATAACAGAGTGCCTTTTACTCCTCCATTCACCACTACCCCCCCCATGATGCCTCCTCATTTCATGGGGGTAGACCCTTCTATTTTTTACAATGGTATGCATGATTACAATGCTCAATCCGCGCCTTGGGTCTCTAATCATTTTTCTCATGGTATGTCTGATATGTCTTCACACTTGCCATCCTCTGTCTCGCCTCGTTATGAAAATACAAGTTATGGGTCTGGGGGCATGATGCCTCCTTCTTATCCCTCTCTGTTTGGTGGGAGTCATATCCTGCAAACACCTCTTCTGGTAGGAGGTTGGAATCTTCCTTCCTACAAATCCACTATGCGAGAAGTAAGTGCCCAATTAAGCAATCCTTCCATGTGTTACACTCCTTCCACTTATCCTTCTTCCGCTATGTCAGTTCCTACAAACACTTTTCCCATGGAGGACCTCAGTTTTCCCTCTGGTGTTTCATTCAGGGGGAATTATTTTTATAGTATGGGAAACCCCCCTTACGAAGTTCCTTTGTCTAGGGGCAACATATATCCTCACATGAGTAACCCTTGTCATGTCACTTTCTCTTCGCAAGTGGCTTCCTCAGTGTCAATGCCCTTACAACCCTTTATGAATAAGTATGGAGGATGATACTATCATGTTGGACAGGGACAGGGTGTAAACCAAGATCCTTCCTGGCCTGCAATTTCTCAAAACCAATCTTTCCTTGGACCTTGGTCTCCAATGCCGCAATTCACCACTGCCACAAGTCTAGTCATTGCGTGTCATACTGGCATTATATCACCAACCACTGCTAGTCATGTTGGAGATTGATCGACAACCTCTGCGAGTCATGTTGAAGACCTGCAACCAACCACTGCAAGTCATGTTGGGGGCACAAGTCCAGTCATTGTGTGTCATACTAGCATTATATCACCAACCTCTGATAGTCATGTTAGAGATTGGTCGACAACCTTTGCGAGTCATGTTGAAAACTTGCTACCAGCCGCTGCAAGTCATGTTGGGGGCACATGTTTGGTCACTTCTAGTCACACTGCACATCCATCACCAACCTCTACTAGTCATGTTGGGGATTCATCACCAACCTCTGCTATTCATGTTGGAGATTCACTACTAGCCTCTGCAAGTCATGCTGGGAGCATGTCACCAGCCACTGCAAGTTATGCTAGGGGAATTCATATGATTGAGAAGCCTAGACATCTCAGACGTAAGATTATATTCCTTTGCAGGACTTGCGAAGGAAGTCACCTTACGCGTTTGTGTCTTGTCACTTCTAGGATACCAGAAGTGTGGGGCTCACCTAAGGGCCCTTCGGGTTCTGAGGCATCTATGGTTTCACAACACTCTGTTCATTCTTTGGTTGATACAACAGTCATGCCGATACAATCTTCAACTGACACCTCTTTTCCTTTAGGGGTTGATTCATCATTTGACCTTATTGTCTCACATCCCATTCAACCTGTGGTAGTGTTGATGCAATCTTCGACCGACACCTCTCCTATGTTCAGGGGTGATGCATCTCTTGACCTTGTTGTCTCGCATCTTGTTCAACCAATGGTCATGTCGATGCAATCTTCGACCGACAATACTCCTGTTTTTTGGGATGATGCACCTCTTGATCTTTTTGTCTCGCATCCTATTCAACTAATGGTTGAGGAAGTGGCCGTATCGATGCAATATTCGATCAACCTCACTCTTCTCTTGGAGAGTGACAAGTCTAAGGAAGCGGTCGCGCCATTGTAATTTTTGGTCGATCCCGATCTTCTGGTTCTGGTTCTACACCTTCTATGCCATGTCCTTAGCATTTCTATTCCTTCACCTTCTGAACAAGAGAGAGTTTTACTCTTCCCGAGTTCTCTCCCTCCAAGTCTTGATGAGGTTCCCTTTGATTGGGATGGTCTTGTGGGGTATCCAATGCCTTCGCCTATGTATTTTCCAGGAAGAGACATTATCCGACATAACACAGAGATGATAACCTTCGTTAGCACTTTTTCCTCCTCGACTTGGAGAGCTTTGGGTCTTCCTGAGCTTGTGTCGGTTCTTCGTAAGATACTGACATTCCACAGAAGATCGGTACGGGAGACTTGGCCTCCCCCATGGCTTTCCGCCTAGAATCTTCCAAATGAGTCTCAATTAAGCTCTTTTCTGACTCGTCCAAAAACTGAAAAGATCGTCGAGTGATTTGTCCCTTTCACACTCGTTAAAATTGGATTTGAAAGATCACGAGTCCTAGTTAATCTCTTTTCCGACTCGTTATCAAAAATGGAAAAGATCGCCGAGTGAACTTGTCTTTTTCACACTTGTAAATTGGATTTGAAAAGACGTCTATTTGGCACAAGTTTACCCCTTTTTTACACCAAGTAGACTAAAAGATATAAAAAAGGATATTTTTTGGCGTTAAATTGTGATTGCATCTCAAGCCCTTGCTTGCAGTATTGAGCCTTTAGTCGGTTCTCGCTTTGCGTTATAAACCATGGCCCAAGCAGTTCACATCCTCAACCAAGCATAGCCTTGTTTATATCCTTCGCAATTTGACACCCTATACCCTAGAGGGAACATCACCCTGACTGTCCATCTCCCGAATGCATTTCCTTGCATTGAGCACAGGTACGTTCCACTGTTGGAACTAGTTTTGCTTACTTGCAACACTCGTTCCCTCCTCTGTATCATAGCATTCACTTGTTATGAAAAAACTAAAAAAAAGATAGATGGGAAGGGAGTATTATATTGTAATTGGCAGCAGTCGTGTCACCTTTGAACATAGCACAAAGTTATTGAGTCCTTGTGTCATCATAATTTTGGGTTTAGCATTGCCTTAGGAAGCTGATCTCGTTACATAATTTTCTCTACCGACTGGTTAATCTTCCAGTCACTATAGAGAACATTATGGATGCCTCCTGCATCTAGTTGTCACATCATTAAGTCTATGCTGCCGGAGTCCACTGTATGCCTCATGCTCTTGTTCAAAGGAAGTCTATCAACCTGTGTCGGCCACTCCTAAGAAATATTGACTTTGCATGTCGTCCATACCCTCAGTTTGTCTCAGAATCACATGATACTTTGGTCTTATGATGCACCCTGGCCCTACTTTCATCATTGGTAGGTCACCTTGAGCCCAACAATCAACATTTCATCATGGGTCATTGACTAGGTGGTTTCCCTTGTGTTTGACAGCAAGACATCTATTCACACTTTGGGATTTGTGCAGTGTCTTGGATGCCATTAGCCTTATTGGTGGTTTCCTCACCTTTGTCAATAGTTTTCATCATTGGCTGCTATTCAAAGGGTCTTTTTTGTGTACCGCTTGCATTTGGCACACGCGAAAGACGCATAGGGTCGTTGGTTCGTGAACATGTTCTTTGTCCGATCTCCACCAAATCATGAAGCTCTTGTTTTGTTCCTTGTGCTGACTGATAAGAGATGCCTTAATGCTCTCCTTTCATCGAGTCTCTTTCCATCGACTTTAGCTCATGTATTCTGGATACGAGACCTAGAGTTTTATGAGTACCTTGAGGCTTGCAGTCATTAGTGGCAGGCTCTCTTTCCATTGATAGATGGGAATACATCAATGACTCCTGATCAATGGATCTCTCAAGTGTTCGATACCAGCTCCTTTACTCACATTTGTAGAGATGTACTTGGTGCCTTGATACCTACTTTCATCATTGGTAGGCTATCTTGCGTTTGTTAACGGTATACCTGAATGACCAGTAATCAAACGATGTCTCATCGTGTTCGACCTCAACTCATTTATTCACATGATATAGACTTGCACCATTGGCGGATTGTATTGAAGACTTGAAGACATCACTTTGTGTACGCAACTTTCCTGAGTTGTTGCTTCCATTTCATTGGACCCGTACCTATTTGACTTCAACGATCATGGGAGATTAGATTGTACTCCATGGTATACAAATATCTTCAGATTGATTTTGAGACTGGTTTCACTGGGCCTTGTTCGTGACTATGATAACTATTTGCATGTAACCACATTTATACTTGCCTACTCATGGCCATGAACACTTGTTGGTATATTTTCCACATGGATCTGCATTGTATTCTTGGCAACCATGTATGCAAAGTTAATACATAATGTAATGAGAAATTGATTTCGTCCAGCTGGTTCTCTACCACTCCACTTTTGGGTTATTTATAATGTATTTTGGCCATCGCAAATACTCCTTTGATCTCACACATTAGGGGGCATATGTTATAGCAAGATTTGCCTCACCATTACTATCTTGCACATAGGGCCTTTTTCCATTTCCCTATGCAGACTTATCAACCCCTTTTTGATAAATCCAGAGCCAAAAATATACATTTTCCCACATATATGCTCCCTAACTGCTTTGCAAGATGTGTATACGCTTGCTTCTCCACTACAACTCGCATATATCAGGATTTTTGCTAGAAAATAAAAAATGAGGTCGGGTTTCCATGTCACGACAAAAGATATTTGATATTTGGCCTTCCATATACTGGAAACGTTCCGACTCGACCCTTCAGTTGCATTTTAGAGGCTATAAGAGCACACTTTCAAGCTATGGAAAAAGAGGAGAAAGCATTCAACTTTGAGAGCAAAGTTACTCTAGAGAAATTACTTTATATTGAGTCTGCATCCCTTTGTCCCTCAAGTCTGAACACAGTGTTCATCCCCCAATCTCTTTCCTTATTGTCGAGAGGACCTCATTACCTCTTTTCTATGAGATTGCCTTTGATGGAGGATTGAAGTGGTGGAGACCCAGTTGGAAGGAACTTGGTTTCTTGGTTTCGAATCGTGCCGACATGGAAGTCTGTAATGTTGATACTTATGTTGATCAATCATTAATAGAAATACTCCTTTCCCATCCTATCGATATCTTGCAAATATATGATTATTATCCATGGGCATGTTTGTAATGTTTATTAATGGATTGTGCTATCTGATGTGCTAACTCATTTTATATATTGTCACTATATACTTGCATTGCTTGTTTGTTGAGAACGTCTTGCAGGTGTAAAGATTTGGTTCAAAGTGCTCAATGGTGGAACGACATCAAACGATTGGATTGAGGTAGGCTTCTTCCTCGTATTGCACATTAGTTTATATAGAACATGTTGGAATTGAGTTGATTTCTGCAATCATACCTGTCTGTTGTGGTTTACCCTTGGCCATAGAGAGTTTTTCCCTTGTAACACCTAGGAGAATGATCCAAAATTAGCAAGTGGTCCACAAGATGCATGCAACCAATCCGCATGTGTGAATCCAAAACGCGTGCACAACAACCTCCCAATTTTCTTGTCTTAGCATCTCTCTAAGACAAGAAATTCCCCCCACCAATTCTTCCTACTAGGACCCTCACACACACTCTCTCGTGTAAACGACTAATCTCGAGTTTTCCCCACACTCTCCCTACTTTACCATTTCTAGTTTTTCCTCAGATCTCTCTGACCCGTCGATATGCACTTCAACGAGTTCCCTCTTCATGCGTTGATACATAATGTATCGACAAATGCATCATTTCTTCCTTTTACACATTTGTGCACCAATGATTTCTTTGTCAATACATCACCCACTTCCCTATGAACTTGAATGATGCGTCAATGCACTCCGCTAATCCTCATTGACACATGTCTATATCTCCAATGAAGTTCACATGATCAACGTCAATGCATCGGTAATGTTCACGTGATTACTTTTGTTGTGCATATGCCTTTCACCAACCAACTTTCTTCCACTCTCGTCGATGCACTGCTTGTTGATAATCCTTCCCTATCTCATCCTCGATGCACCAGTAGAAGGATGTCGACTCCTCATCATCGCCAAGTACGTCGACAACGATATTCTCCCTCTCTCCAACATCGACTAGGTCAGGGTGACCCACCTTCGTTATGAATCCTATTTCATCCTCTTAGCTCAGATCCTTCTTGCTACACTTGTTAGTCAGTCTCCTAGACATTTCTGGTAACTAAGCGCTCCATGCCTATTTAGATAGTTGGTCACTGATTTCCTATATCACCTGATCCACTTCATATTGTGATTGTAATTAAGTTTGTCGTGCCACCGATAAATTTAATCGCAAATGCAATACTAGCTTGTTTGGTTTGTGTTTCCTGAATTTATGAGGAAATATTAATTGTGAAAGTGTTTTTTAGCATCAGATGAGTTAACCACAACATCTGTAGGTATTTTGTTGGATTTGAAATGCATCTTCACGAAAAATTGGTTCTCCCAGCTCCTACTTAGTGCTAAACGCACCGAACGTCAATTGACTGTTTTGGCAGATTTATAACTTTGTGATACTGACACATTACCTTAACTTCGATGGATGAACTCAAAGTATATATAGCACAAATGATACATAAACAGACGGAATTAAATTTGGTCGAAGCAGCAACGAAAGCGAGACTTTAACTTTCATTAAAAAATGTCTTTGAGCACAATTTTTCAGCGTCCGTTAAAGTGAAATTTTCATCCCCGAAAAAGGCTAATTGTATGATTTTTTCCCTTATGATTCCAACATAACTCATGGAATCGAAATCCATTTCTCGGAACTGTCGAAACGAATCGCCTAGGGTTTCTTGCTCGAATCGAGCGCATCGATTCTTACACAGATGAAATGTTCAAATAGCATGGTTAGTCAACTCTCCAGAAGCACCTCTTCATGTTCTTCCCTTTGATTGGGATGGTCTTGTGGGGTATCCAATGCCTTTGCCTATGTATTTTCTAGGAAGAGACATTATCCAACATAACACAGAGATGATAACCTTCGTTAGCACTTTGTCCTCCTCGACTTGGAGAGCTTTGGGTCTTCCCAAGCTTGTGTCAGTTCTTCGTAAGATACTGACATTCCACAAAAGATCGGTACGAGAGCTTTGGCCTCCCCCATGGATTTTCGCCTAGAATCTTCCAAACGAGTCTCAGTTAAGCTCTTTTCTGACTCGTCCAAAAAATGAAAAGATCGTCAAGTGATTTGTCCCTTTCACACTCGTTAAAATTGAATTTGAAAGATCATGAGTCCTAGTTAAGCTCTTTTCCGACTCGCTATCAAAAATGGAAAAGATCGCCGAATGAACTTGTCTTTTTCACACTCGTAAATTGGATTTGAAAAGACATCTATTTGGCACAAGTTTACCCCTTTTTTACACCAAGTAGACTAAAAGATATAAAAAACGACATTTTTTGGCGTTAAATTGTGATTGCATCTCATGCCCTTGCTTGCAGTATTGAGCCTTTAGCCGGTTCTCGCTTTGCGTTATAAACCATGGCCCAAGCAGTTTGCATCCTCAACCAAGCAGAGCCTTGTTTATATCCTTCGCAATTTGACACCCTATACCCTGGAGGGAACATCACCCTAAGTGTCCATCTCCTGAATGCATTTCCTTGCATTGAGAATAGGTACGTTCCACTGTTGGAACTAGTTTTGCTTACTTGCGACACTCATTCCCTCCTCTGTATCATAGCATTCACTTGTTATGAAAAAAAAAAAAGACGGACGGGAAGGGAGTACTATATTGTAATTGGCAGCAGTCGTGTCACCTTTGAACAAAGCACAAAGTTATTGAGTCCTTGCGTCATCATAATTTTGGGTTTAGCATGGCCTTAGGAAGCTGATCTTGTTACAGAATTTTCTCTACCGACTAGTTAATCTTCCAGTCACTATAGAGAACATTATAGATGCCTCCTGCATCTAGTTGTCACATCATTAAGTCTATGTTGTCGGAGTCCACCGTATGCCTCATGCTCTTGTTCAAAGGAATTCTATCAACTTGTGTCGGCCACTCCTCAAAAATCTTGACTTTGCATGTCGGCCATACCCTCAGTTTGTCTTAGAATCACATGATACTTTGGTCTTATGATGCACTATGGCCCTACTTTCATCATTGGTAGGTCATCTTGAGCCCAACAATCGACATTTCATCATGGGTCGTTGACTGGGTGGTTTCCCTTGTGTTCGACGGGAAGACATCTATTCACACTTTGGGATTTGTGCAGTGTCTTGGATGCCATTATCCTTATTGGTGGTTTCCTCACCTTTGTCAACAGTTTTCATCATTGGCTGCTATTCAGAGGGTCCTTTTCGTGTACCGCTTGCATTTGGCACATGCAAAAGACGCATAGGGTCGTTGGTTCGTGAACATGTTCTTCGTCCGATCTCCACCAAATCATGAAGCTCCTGCTTTGTTCCTTGTGCTGACTGATGAGAGATGCCTTAATTCTCTCCTTTCAGCGAGTCTCTTTCCATCGACTTCAGTTCATGTATTTTGGATACAAGACCTAGAGTTTTATGAGTACCTTGAGTCTTGCAGTCATTAGTGGCAGGCTCTCTTGCCATTGACAGATGGGAATACATCAATGTCTCCTGATCAATGGATCTCTCAAGTGTTCGATACTAGCTCCTTTATTCACATTTGTAGAGATGTAGTTGGTGCCTTGATACCTACTTTCATCATTGGTAGGTTGTCTCGCGTTTGTTAACGATATACCTCAATGACCAGTAATCAAACGATGTCTCATCGTGTTCAACCTCAACTCATTTATTCACATGATATAGACTTGCACCATTGGCGGATTGTATTGAAGAATTGACGACATCACTTTGTGTACGCGACTTTCCTGAGTTGTTGCTTCCATTTCATTGGACCCGTACCTATTTGACTTCAACGATCATGGGAGTTTAGATTGTACTCCATGGTATACATATATCTTCAGATTGATTTTGAGACTGGTTTCACTGGGCCTTGTTTGTGACTATGATAGCTATTGGCATGTAACCACATTTATACTTGCCTACTCATGGCCATGAACACTTGTTGGTATATTTTCCACATGGATCTGCATTGTATTCTTGGCAACCATGTATGCAAAGTCAGTACATAATGTAATGAGAAATTGAGTTTGTCCAGCTGGTTCTCTACCACTCCACTTCTGGGTTATTTATAATGTATTTCGGCCATCGCAGATACTCCTCTAATCTCACACATTAGGGGGCATCTGTTATATCAAGATTTGCCTCACCATTGCTATCTTGCACAGAGGACCTTTTTCCATTTCCCTATGCAGACTTATCAACCCCCTTTTGATAAATCCAGAGCCAAAAATATATATTTTTCCACATATATGCTCCCTAACTACTTTGCAAGATGTGTATACGCTTGCTTCTTCACTACAACTCGCATATCAGGATTTGTGCTAGAAAATACAAAATGAGGTCGGGTTTCCATGTCACGACAGAAGATCTCTGATCTTTGGCCTTCCATATACTGGAAACGTTCCGACTTGGCCCTTCAGTTGCATTCTGGAGGCTATAAGAGCACAATTTCAAGCTATGGAAAAAGAGGAGAAAGCATTCAACTTTGAGAGCAAAGTTACTCTAGAGAAATTACTTTATATTGAGTCTACATCCTTTTGTCCCTCAAGTCTGAACATGGTGTTCATCCCCCAAGCTCTTTCCTTATTGTCGAGAGGACCTCATTACCTCTTTGCTATGAGATTTCCTTTGATGGAGGATTGAAGTGGTGGAGACCCAATTGGAAGGAACTTGGTTTCTTGGTTTCGAATCGTGTCGACATGGAAGTCTGTAATGTTGATACTTCTATTGATCAATTATTAATAGAAATACTCCTTTCCCATCCTATCGATATCTTGCAAATATATGATTATTATCCATGGGCATGTTTGTAATGTTTATTAATGGATTGTGCTATCTG
>ML782984.1:74352-91786 GCA_009831015.1 Picea engelmannii
TGTATGATCCCTGAAGGAAGTAATGGACAGGGGTAGTGTTTTCTAGTATGCTAAAGCCTGTTTGAACTGCTACAGTGAAAACCAAGCAAAAAGACCCTAATAAAAGCACAGTGAAACACAACATACACTTAGAGTTTGTTTCGGTCCGGTGCAGGGGAATATTCCTCTATTGGAGGCCGCAGATTGAGGTCCTGGCGCGGTTGAGGTCCTGGCCAAGAAGCTTCGTCGGAGATGGTTGTATTCGGGGAGGCCGAAGGTGACGCAAGCCCAGCCACAAACTGAAGAGATTCTATCTGTTGCCTTAACGCTTCACACTCATCATTGTTCCTCTGTTGTTCTCCCCGATCCTGAATGGTAATTTTAGTTATGGATAACACTTGGGCTGAGAGAGCTCTGAGTTGAATCTGTAAGTTTTGAACCATGCTGACCAACTCGTCATGCTCTTCCGCTAAAACCACGTGTTGATTTTGTCTTCTCATTTTGCCAAAATTCCTTGCACTGTCTGTCTGAATTATGCGAGGATCAATGTATGTGCTCAAGGGGGGAGTGAGATTTGTTCCGCTCTGTTGTACGAAATGAGCCACTCCTCCTCTGATATGCTCCATCATGCTTGTTGGATTCAACGAATGGATCTGATTTCCCGAATTTAGCCACGAGATGCAACCATACCCATTGTTGGTGTTGGTATTGTTCACATTACCTGAAATCAATGCGTAGTACGCCCAAGGCGTCATGATGAATATGTTCTTCCCACTTCAGGTCTTGAATCCACGCGCAAGAGTAGTCATAGGGACGTCGAAATGACCTCCAAAGTCGGGGGATCTGGTTAAAAGGAGCAGTGTGACACGTGCTGAGGTGAGGGGGGAGGTGTCTAGGTGATGAGAGGTGAGTGAGGCAGCTTGTGGAAATTGCCAAGTGTGTTGGGTGTCGGGGGCAGAGGGGAGGCATTATGATGGGATGAGTTCACGACCCAGACCAGGATTCAATTCCACATGTCGCGCTGAGTGTGTAGGTGTGTTTCATGCCATGTGTCAAGAGCCTGACTGAAGTGTGACGTGGTCATGGGATAAATTTATAATGTGTGAGGCCATTGACTACTGATGAGCCTTGCTCCAGGGTGATGGCCAGATTTGCTTGGGTGTCATCCAATTGATTGTTTCGTCGGAGGACATGGAAGAGGGAAATAATGGGGAAGTGTTTGAGAGTTTTCGATATTCGTTGGAGTATGGCCTTTAAGTGAAAATTTGGGGGGTGAGATTCTTTGCGTGCATGGTTTGTAATTATCCTAGAATAACCGATCACTGAGAGAGAATGGATATTCAGGATTTTGGCGAGAATATGTCCTTGGTACAGGGCATAAGATTTGGCTTGGTTATTAGTTGTGATGCCAAGATTCCAATGGAAGGAGAGTGCTTGAATTCCTCGTGGGCATATGATGACCCCTCTCGCTCCTGCCACCCCGAGGTTTCCTTTTGAGGCTCCATAGAAGTAGAGAATGTGAGTCTGTTGCTCATTGCGCCAGTGTAAGAAATCTGAGTCTTTATGAAGCTTCCAGGAGGATCTAGAAGGAGAGGGGGCATGACTAGTGGTGGGGATGGAGGGGAAAAAGGAAAAAGTCCAGTCAAATTCTATGGTGGGGGTGGGGGTGAAGGAGAAGGTTTTGAGCTTGGAAAGAAAGAATTCAACCAAGAGGCCTACGACGCTTTTAGCTACAAGGTCAGGGGGGGAGAGAAGGTTGGAGAAGATGGTTCTATTTCTGGCGAGCCAAATTTTCCAGCAAATGTACTTGGGTAAGGCTTTGAATAATTTTTTAAGTTTTTAAAGAGCAGGTTATTCTTGGAGGATCCCCGATAAAGGGAAATCCAATTTGAGAGGAGTTCCTTGGGTTGAGACGACCATCTGATTTTTCCATGGAGGCTTTGTAGAGATGTTTTCCACACACAAGTAGCACAGGGGAAAAGAAGGAAGATATGTTAATAGGTCTCCATCTCATTGCAACAAAGTTCACATCTGAAGGGCCCGTGAATGTTCCTTTTGAGAAGATTTTCCTCTGTTAGTAATTTTCCATGTGCCACTAACCAGCAAAAAGAGTTGACCTTGGGCGGACTATCATTGTTCCAGATGGAATTCCAAATTCTGTCTTTAGGGGGGGGATTCACTTGGGAGAGTAGTTGTGAATATCCTTGCTTAACAGAGTAAATGCCATTTCCCCATCCTCTCTTATCTTTTAGTGTATTGCATATGGGGGCACAACCTCTAAGAAGACTTTGCAGTTGATGGGATGCATCCTGAATATTGCTTGGAATATTTTGTAGGTTCCATCATCTCCATTCTCCCGAGTCAGTGATCCGGGAAGAGATATTCAAGATATATATTTTTACCTTTCAATTCAAGCCAGTTGATGAGCGGTCGAAGATGCATGTGTTGCCAGAGAGGCTGCTTTCCCATGATGATATATGTCCCAATTAGGATATTTTGACCATTTCCAAGGATCCGGGTGAGCTGACTTTGAATCAAAGGAATGGAGGCAGAAATAAGCTTCCCTATTAGCGATCCACTACTCGGGGAGTGTTGTTGGTCTAAACACCTGAGTCTGTCCCCTGCTAAGTATTTCTTCAGAAGAATTGTTTTTCACCAATCTTTTCTTCCCGAAACAAGATTCCATAAAAATTTTGCTCCCATTGCCAAGTTGGAAAAGGCGGGATCTTTGATGCCCAGACCTCCATTTTTCTGAGGATGTTTTACAATATCCCAATTTACAAGGTGGAGTTTTTTTGTGTATGTTTTTCCTCCTTCCCAGAGAAAGTGTCGTAGGAGACTAGAGATTGAGGATTTGATCCTCTGAGGTGCAAGGAGAGAGGAGAATTGAAATACGGGGAGAGAAGAGAGGATTGATTTTATTAGCACAGTTCGACCCGCCAGATTGAGCCAAAAGGCTCCCCAATGATCTAGCTTTCTTTTGAACTTGTCTAGGATTTTGTTCCAAGCTGAATTTGGAGTAGATTTGAGACAAATTGGGATGCCAAGGTATCTGAAGGTTTTCCATTTTTCAATGAGAGGAAAGCGGAAAATGTTTTCTATTAGGTGAGTTGTTCTTGCATGAGTGTTACAAGCATAGACATTGGATTTGGAACTATTTATGAGGGCTCCCGAGGCTTGGGTGAAATTTTCCAGAGAAATTTTGAATCTCTTAGCCATGGAAATGGAGGCACCTCCAATGAGAGTGTCATCAGTGAATTGGGAGTGGTTTATTCTCGTTGTCCCTCGAGCAATTTTGATGTCGGGAATGGATTTGGAGGCTCGATCCTTTTCCAGTTGCCTACCAAGGGTTTCTTCCATAATTATGTAGAGGAGGGGGAAAAGAGGACAACCTTGCCTCAACCCTCTGGAAATTTTGAAGAAGTTTGTTGGACGCTCATTGATCAGAGGGGCTATCCAAGGCACGGAGATACAAGCTGAGACCCAAGCGATGAATTCTGAACTAAAACCAAATTTCCTCAAAACCGCAAACAAAAAAGTGTGTCGCACCCTATCAAAAGAGTTGGCCATATTGATTTTGATAATCATTCCTTGGTCTCATCACTCCCTGTTGGAGTGAATGGATTCTTGAACCAAAATGATTTTTTCAATCATTTTCCTCTTTTCAACAAATCCGCTTTGGTTTGGGGAGATGAGCTTATGTAGGAGAGGCTTGATTCTATTGGCTATGACTTTAGTGATGAGTTTGTAGGAGACATTGCATAAGGATATGGGTCTGAATCTAGAGAAGGAGGAAGGATTGGATTCCTTTGGAATAAGGGACAAAAAGTTGGAGTTTGTACTGCCTCCCAGCTTTGTAGATTTATGGACATACTAAATCATCCTCAAGAGATATTTTTTTATTATGTGCCAAAAATTTTGATAAAAATGAGCGCTGAAGCCATCTAGACCTAGAGCTTTGTCTGGATGAAGTTGGAATAAGGCCTCATAGAGTTCTGTTTCTGTAACTTCTTGATTTATCTTGGCATTATCCTCCTGATTGACAACTTTCGGGATATTTAGCAGCAAATCTTCTTGTATGTTGGGATTTGCATTGCCTTCCTCAGTTAGAAGTTGTTCAAATGATTTTTGGCTTCCTCTTGGATTTGTTGGAAGTCATTTGTTTTTGTTCCATCTTATTTGTGATCTCCTTCACCTTGTTCCTCCAGAGTCTAGCTTTAGTTTGTCTCTGAAAGAATTTTGTGTTTCTTTCCCCTGAGTTGAACCAAAGACTCTGAGATTTGAGTCTCCAAGTTTCCTCCTCCAAGTGGAGGATTTTTTGATAATATATGAAGTCATGTTTCTCTTTGAGAAGAAGATCATGAGTGGGAAGTCCCTCTTCCATTGCCAATCTATTTTCTTCCATTTCCTTGATTTTCTTGTTTTTTGTTTCCTGCTCTTTTTCTTTGATGTTTTTCACCCAGTGCTTGAGGGCCAATTTGACTCTCTTTAGTTTATGTTCCCAAATGTAGTTTGGAGAGACTTGTATCCAACAATTCCAAGAATCTATGACAATATCAAAAAAAATTGGATCTAAGATCCAAAGAGGGTTGAATTTGAATGGGATGGGGCTAAACTTATCAGGAGGGGAAAGAGTAAGGGTGACATGTCGGTGATCAAAGACAGTCTAGGGGAGAATGAGAGAGGAGGGGGGAAATGACTCATCAAGGAAGGCACTGCTTAAGATAAAACGATCCAGGTGAGCAGTGATGTGCTCGGGTCCTAGTCTTCTGTTCGACCAAGTGAAACAGTCGCTAGAAGGCTTTATGTCAATTAAATGGAAAGAGGATATGAGATCCTCGAGATGCTCACGTGTGGGGTCCCATACTCAGGTAACCCTTTTTTACCTTTAGGTTGGAGGGTTGTGTTGAGGTATCTAGCTATTATGAGATCCTTGGAATCAGGACTCCCTTGAAGGTTTTGAAGGGAGGACCAGAAATCAATTTTTTCTTGATAAATAACAGACATATACACATTAATAACATTCAGATTCTTACATGTGGGAATATGAAGAACTGAAGTTCTGATCCAGTGCATTGTAGAGTGCCAATTTTGGAGAGAGAAGACAGTGGGATTCCATAGGGTACAAATTCCCCCCGAGGCTCCTCTTGCGCTAACTGCCACGCCTTTGCATGATCGTCATATGTAGTTGCTTTCCTGAAGGATATTAGTATCCTTCCTTTTAGTCTCCTGGAGTAGAAGTACATGTGGATTTTCTGCTTTGATTAGGTCGTGTATTAGTGAGAGCTTATGTCGGCTCCCTAGACCTCTGCAGTTCCAGGAGATTGCTTTTATCGTTTAGAAGGCTTGGAGTTTCCCCCTTTCTGGCGGTTGGGTCCATTCTGATTCCTAGTCTGCCTTGTTTTTTTCCTGGCATGTTGATCCAAATTTGTTTGCTTCCTGAGTTCTATTTCCTTCCTGGCAGAAGCTTCCCTCTTGTGCAGATTTGACTTTCTTCCTACTTTTTTGATGGGGGAATCATGGGTGTCTGAGTCTAAGCCTTCTTTCAAGATTTGTTCTAGTTCTTTGTCCTCAGAAAGAGAAGACAGGTGAGGAGGCAAATACAGTGTCGAGGGAGGGAGAGGAGGCTCAGGGGGATGGGTTAGAGGGGAGATATGCAGAGGAGCGATCTGAGTTTGCAAGGGGGGCGACTCCACTCTGGGTGAATCTTGAGTCGAAATCTGGATGGAAGATTTTGGATCTTGGGATGGATTAGGTGGGGGTGGCGTGGGGATGGCTTTAGGGTTCGGACCATGACGCTGCTATTTTTTTTGGGGGGGTTGTTGGCATTGTTCAGATTCTTCAAGCGGGTTTTCAGTGGGGGACTTGGGACAATGCTTCGCAAAATGCCCATACTCATGGCAGATTTTTCATTTGAAAGGCAGTTGTTCATAGTCAACTTGTTGCAGATATGTCGATTTATCCAGGGTGATATTAATAGCTTCAGGTAGGCATTTTTCTAGATCTACTTCTACACATATCCGCGCACAGGATTGAAGACCATCTTTAGGTTCTGCTCGATCTATGTATTTCCCAAGGGTATTACCTATAGAACGAATGGTTTCATTATTCCAACAATACAGAGGAAGGAAGGGGAGGCGAACCCAGACTGGGATTGCATTAGGAATATCGTTCTTGGGGATGAAATCTAGGGTCCAACTATTGAGATACATACCTCTGGAGCCCATGAAGTACGGTATGCTTCTGAAGATGAGGTCTCGGTCTGATTTATCTTCGAGGAGAAAGGCAAAGAAGCCTCTTCCACATAGAAAGTGCGAAAGATTACCCTTCAGGTGGGGTTTCCAGTTCTTGTCGATCCAAATCGCCATAGCCCGTGGAGAGGGCCAAATTCCCGTAAAATACCCAATGAGTGCATGTTCTGCAAATTTTAGGGTGAGGGATCTAGAGGTACCTTGGATCTATATCGAGGGGATTTGATTAAGCTTTTTCACAAACTTTGGAGGGGTTTTCTTGTTCATCTTCGAAAGAGATGCAAAAGCTGCAGCATCCAGGGAGGAGGGGGAGAGAGGCAGTTGGGATTCGGGGGGCCCCGAGGCCCCTCCAGGCATGGAGGGCATGCATGGCAAGAAAGGGGGGGTGGACGCGCATCAAAGAGCGAAAAAAAATGGAATTTTGTGGCATTATTGGATTGTTATTGGATGAGTGAACACTTAATTTTCCCAACAAACCAAGATATTCATTATACTTGAGTAAGTCACCAATAGATCATAGTATAAATTTCAATTTTCTTAAGTGTGATTTCAATTCATGCAAGTGCGATTTCAATTTTCGCAAGTGTGATTTAAGTTTCCGCAAGTGTGATTTTATTTCTTGCAAGTGTGATTTCAATTTCCGCAAGTGTGATTTCAATTCATGCAAGTGTGATTTCAATTTCCGCAAGTGTGATTTCAATTCCTGCAAGAGTGATTTCAATTTCGCAAAGTGTGACTTTTCTTTCCTGCAAGTGCAATATTTATTCTTCTGCAACTTAGGGAGTAGTCTAATTTGGTGACTTAATTAAGTATCTTGAACATTTGATTTGTAACATTCAAAGTAATACAACCCCTTATCAAAACAAAACTACAACTTGCATATATCGTGCATGACAGTTCGTAAGTAAGATACAACCTCTGATTGATAATTAAATGTACACTTTTTGGTTGTTCGCTAATTAATTAGAAAGTAATTGAAAAGTCCGTCATTTTTGGTGTTGTTGCTGGGGAACTTTCAAAATAAGGTAGTTATTTTTTTTATGTGTGGATTTCCTTCATTACAGTAGATTAAATGTTATGATTTCCTTTCAGCGATCTGTAGGATGTTTTTCTAATCTTTTCTATGCCCAAATCTAGAGATCAACAAGGTAGATTTTGGAATCTTAAGACTTGATATATATAAAATATATATTATTATTTAATAAATTTATTATTCGTTTCCTTGTTAAATGTACAAGAATGTGTATAAATACACATGCATGAGTAGAGTCAAGTCTTTTTGTCTAAAAGATATGACATTACAATAAAAGTATAATTATTTACATTAATGATTTAAATAGTAATTAATGACATTGTAACATACATATTACAAGTCATCTCTCCTTCAAATGCTTCGTCCTCTAAGCATTGTTATCAAGGAATCATTATTTTTATGGTTAGATTTTTTTGAATTTTGGATTCTTTATTAGAATCTTCTGAATATATGTCGCCCTCCTTTTCACACACATAGAATTGTTTTCACTTGCATGCTTGATTTTTATTGTACTTGAGTTATAATTATATCATTTCATAGCTGGTAAAAGGAGCCAAAGCCACTATGTTACGTCGTTTCTTCTGGTGAGTGTCCCACACAATGAAGTCCTCTCTCGAGTCATAGACAATTCTTTGAAGCCACACTATATTTGTAGAACACCCATCGTTGTCAAAAGAACAACGACTCACCATAGATTGTTCCTCCAAGATAGGAAAGGGTAGGAGTTTCTTCCACTGAATGCTTCTTTCTCTTAAATCATACACGCTCACATCGTACATTTTTTGGTCGTTCTCATTGATCGAAGTGAAGGAATATACACGCTCATCGTTTTCATCATGCAAGGATTTTACCTCATTTCTTAACTCTTCAGGAATAAAAAGTATTGGGAGATTTTTTTTGTCATTGTAAATCAATAGAGAGTGGTTGTTAGGGTATCCTGAATTTGGGTTGCGAGATAAAATGAGGGAGTTAGAAAGAAAAAGTGGGTGATGGAGACAGACATAATATGGGATAGTTGTTGTTGGTGTCTCATTTTCCTCCTTTAACGACATACCTATTTATTGAAAATCTGTACGAGAAAATTGTGTGAGGAAACCCGATAGAAAATGAAAGGATCCCCAAAATGTTCATGTCATGGGAAAACTATCAGACCTAATGATGGGGGGATTTCTCGCACCTAAATACTCTGACCCTAGAAGTCTAGTCGTTAATGTGCAGATCAAAAATACATGTATTAGTAACACATTATTCGAACTTGGGGCTGCCATCAACGTTATGACATGTGATACCATGCAAGTATTAGGTCTTATAGGCCTGAGGGAGACCCCCATTGTACTTAAACTCGTTAATAGATCAACCATTAATCCAAATGGAATTCTAGAATATGTAATGATCTATGTGGATCCGTGGGAATATCCCGCTTACTTCATGGTCCTACAACACAAAACCTCTCTGGACGGGTATCCTCTAATCTTGGGATGGTCTTGGCTTCCTATTGTCGATGCCTACATCGGTTTTTGGTCAAGAAACATGATTGTCTCCCATGGGACATTCACCAAACAATTAACCCTTACCCTCCCACTAAACACCACATTGGGTTGATGGAGATGAGAGTGATGAAGAAGGGGAATCCCATCAAGTCCTCTCCATAAATAAATACTTAACTATTGGAGATAAAATAGAGGATGATGAAATCAACGATTTTATAGGCTCTTCCTCTTCCTCGTGAAACTCACATATTCTTGAGCATGTTCCAAAACCATAAACTCGGGTTTCTTTATCCTCAATAAGCATTTCACCCACATAACATGAACATGTGCCATAAAAAGATCAAGGATACCTTATATAAACCATAGAAATTAGTCCAGGGAAAACCTTGAAAATCAATCGAGGACTAACTGAACAACAAAAGGAGTGTTTGGTTCAAGTGTTGCAAAAGCACAGTGATGCCTTCGTTTGGGACTACTCTGACATGAAGGTAATCCATCATAACCTATGCACACATCATATATATATATATATATATATATATATATATATATATATATATATATATGAAGGAAGGATCTAGACCCATTCTCCAACCCCAATGCCAGATGAAGCTGACAATGAAAGACATAGTCAAAGAAGAGCTACAGAAAATGATTACATCTAACTTCATCTATCCCATTTTTTAATAGCGAGTGGGTCTCCCCTCTTTTCATGGTACCAAAGAAAAATGGTAAAATGCGAATTTGTGTAGATTATAGAGAACTAAATAAAGAAACACATAAATATCACTTCCCATTACCATTTATCGATTAGGTCATGGACACGTTAGCAGGAAACAAATATTTTTCCTTCCCAGATAGATTCAGTGGATACAACCATATCCAAATCGCACTCGAAGACCAGAAGAAAACAATGTTCACCTATCCTTGGGGGACATTATCCTACTGTGTTCTACCATTTGTGTTATGCAACGACCCCACAAACTTTCAACGAGTTTTTATAGGTATACCTCTTATCTAGTTCATGATTGCATGGAAATATATATGGGAAAATTCACAACATATGGGAACGAAGTTGATGAGGCATTAACCAATTTGGAAAATTCGTTAATAAGGTGAAAAGATTCAAATGTTTCCCTCGGTAATGAAAAGTGTTTTATGATGGAAATTGATAACATCGTATCTCAAAAAAAGGTATTCAAGTCAATCT
The DNA here is from genome assembly GCA_009831015.1 of Picea engelmannii. Classification (NCBI taxonomy): domain Eukaryota; kingdom Viridiplantae; phylum Streptophyta; class Pinopsida; order Pinales; family Pinaceae; genus Picea; species Picea engelmannii. Next base: position 84,316 of record ML782984.1, read on the forward strand.
AGAAAAAATAAAGATAACACTAAATTTCCCAGCTCCAACTTCATAGAAGTAGGTGTGAATATTTATAGGATATGATGGTTATCACCCTAGGTTCATTGAAATTTTTTCACGTATTGCTCATCCATTATTTTCTTTACTTAACAAAGACATTGATTTTGTATGGACAGAGACATGCCATCTTACGCTTGATGAATTTAAAACCAATGTATTCAAATCTCCTCTACTAAGAGGGCCCGATTGGACCCTCTCGTTCCACATTTTCACAAATGCATCAAACATTTCTATCGAATATGTTCTTGTACAACTTGAAGGAAAGGACCCATATGCAATTTATTATGTCAATAAGAATCTCTCGCCTGTAGAAAGGAACTATTTGGTAACTAAAAAATAGTTTCTTGTTGTTATTCATGCAATAAACAAATTTAGACACTACATTACCAGATATCCTGTCATATTACATACTAATCACATTGCCATCAAATATTGAATGAAAATACCAATCACCAATAGCAAGGTCACTAGGTGGTTTCTTTTATTGCAAGAATTTGATATTACCATTCTAGATAAACCAAGAAAAAATAATGCAGTGGTTGACTTCCTTTCTAGAATAACATATAATGAGAATGAACCTCCAATAGAAGATTTTTTCCCGGATGAACACCTCTTTTCAATGTCTACTAACTCACCTTGGTTTGCAGACATTGCTAACTTTTTGGTTGCAAGAAAACTTTTGCATCATCTGACTCCCAAAGAATGACAAAGTATAGTCAAGAAAAGTGAAATATTTTCATGGATTGATGGCTTCCTCTTCTACACTAGTCTTGATTTAATTATCAGAAGATGTGTAGGAGAGGAAGAAGTCCATGAAATACTAAAATCCTATCACAATGGGCCATGTGGTGGGCATTTTGAAAATAAAATTACTAGGTACAAGGTACTCCATCAGGGGTATTATTGGCCCACACTTTTCAGCAACACCAAAGAGTATGTGAAGAGGTGCGATAGTTTCCAACGCATGTGTAGACCTGTATAAATAGATAAAAATCCACTAAAACCACAAATGGTGTTAGAACCTTTCGAAAAATGGGCCATTGATTTTGTGGGACCAATAAATCCCTTCATGCCAACACTCCTACATCCTCACACTACTACATATGACCAAATTTTCCACGTTTTTTCGTTTCTATTGCCACATATATCCATCACACTTTTTACGAAGGAAAACAATATTTTTCGTGGAAATTTTTACGTCACTATATCTACGCACTAAGGTTATTTGTGGAAACAACAATGAAATCAGGTCGCCTCGTGTCATCATCCTAAATATTTTATGCTAAAAAAAAATTTCACATCGTCGTAATTGCAACAAACTATCATCAATAGACCAACGAACATATGTCGGAAATATGGAATCCCATAGAAAATATTTAACTTCTTTCCACGAACATTCTTCGCTATAGAGATGCAAGTTCGTCGCAAGGAGTTACATATTCATGGCAAGAAGAAGAGATGTACACCTTCTTGCGACGAACTTGCGTCGTTATAGAGACAACGACACGTGGAAATAGAAAATAAATTCCGTGGAAGAGTAGAAAACCCACCAATGGCTTGCGACACAGATGCCATACTTGCGACGAACATACGTCTCTATAGTGACAACTTTTGTAGGTTTAAAAAAAAAAAAAAACTTGATAGTTTTCTAGTCTCTGAAAACAATGATATGCTAAAGAAGCCTTACAATGATATGCTACAGAAGTCCCCATCTTTATGATACACAGAAGCCTTAGTATTGTACCTAATGAAGAATATGATTTATTGTTGATTCATGCACAAATTTGATGTTTAGCACCAATCTCTTATCCTACTTCAAGGACAAAGCCTTTCAAGGAGGGACAACGTGTAATGGACCTAATTAACACAATTATTACTATTAATTATTATTACTTAAGTTCCATAGAGGTTGTGCCCATTCACTATGGACCATGTGTCCCATGTCGGATACTTGTATATTTTAGTCCTTTGTGTCCCATTTCATAGTGTCATGTGACTCGTAACAATTCAGCTTTCCTTTTCAATCTTGAACTTTGATGAATAAAATGAGTTGTGTATCTAGAGTTCCTGATCTCCCAAGTCTCAACACTTCTATTCTAGCATAATTCCTTTTGATATAAGTTTATTCAATCAATGGTCATTTACATTTTGTGTCTTCTTTATTTATCCCAGATCTTTTTACAAATATTTTGCTCCATGCACAATCCTATGAACAACAATTAGGAAAATAATAAAACCACACCTACATCTGATACTCTACCCACAACACCAAATCCTACGCTCTAACAAGATTGTATCTAACTATGCAGAGTTTGTTTTATGAGTTTAATTCATATCATTAACTCTTATTTTATGGGTATTATTTACATTTGTTTTTTCAAGTGTAAGGATGGTATCAACTTTTCCACAATACTGATCCTAATATTTCATCTAATTCAAGTAAGAACTCTAATTTTCATTATTCAGACTATTATCAACATAACACTATTGTTGATTGATGCTTAGGAGATTAGTTGAAAACATTCAGCTAGCATCCCAAAAATTTTTGATGATGTTACATAAGCACATATGAAAGAACAATCATACATTGCATGGTTAGCTTGTTGTAATCAATATTCAACATATTGGAATCTACTGGTAACGTTGTGGGAGGTATCATTTATGGTCTAAATTGACCAGCCAAGAGGGCCCCTGGAGACTTATATCCAAGATCATTATGCTTCACAGGCTTCATCTTCATGTTGCATAACCATTGGTGACTTGATTCCTTCATCACACAGATTTTTTATGCAAACTTTCTGGAAGATCCAAAACAAATATTTGGCATGACATTTGATAGTCTAAACTGGAAGCATGGGGCAATATTTATATAGCATCATTGTGGCATGATGCATAATTTACTTGGCATACATAGTCAATATACATGAGGACTTGTCATTTGTGTTCTAAATGAAGTCCCAACCAGCATCAGTTCATGATGAAGACATGGGCAGTATAAAATGCTCCATTCATGGAGTCCTATCTTTCCATGATGAAAGAGTTGTTGGACACACCTACCACACTTAGAGGGGGGCTCAATGAGTGTGGGGCTCTTTTTCCCAAAACTTCCTTCTTACACAAAAACTCCTTAGTTAACATTCAACATTTATCCATTACCCATTGTTGTCATTTATAACCAGTTAGATGAGAACATATATCATCAATATATAATCAACAATTCATTACCATAAGGAACACAAAGAACACAAGATGTATGTACAATTTTTCATTTTATTATGGACAACAATCCAGGGGTTTATTAGCAACAACTGAATAGAGTACAACTCTACAAGAGCACCAACTCTATAATGCAAGACTCAACTTACACCCTCAGCACCAACTGAGATGAGGCAACAATCCTCAACAAATATCAATTTTTCAACAGGTACACGACCTGTCAGTAGTGCATCCAGCGTGTGCACACGCCCTGGCTCACTACAGCCCATGTATGCACGTAGCCAGTGTATACAACAACCTGTGTATACCTTCTGAGTTGTTAGGGTTTGTCCTTCAAGATCAACTCAAATTCTATGCAATCAATATATCATTCTCTTATGTCTATGATTGTCCAATCTGACCACCAGTCGGTCACAACACATCCAAGCTCTCAAATATATTGATCATGCTCCACAACAAATCAATATGAATGTTATCTCAAACATGTATAAACAACTAGTATACGATAGCAATCATGTCACCACTGAATCACAAGAGTATTGATCACTCCATCAACCAAATCATCCAAATTGAACCATATCATAGAATTCATACCAAGAATTCCCTAAGCATTCACAACACATCAAACAATAATATCCATCAAGATAATAATGTAACCATACCAGTGTCTCAATGATAGATCTGATCCCATAGAATGCATATCTAGAACTTGCTTCATCATCCAATATCTTGGAACTAGCTCAAACACAAGTCTTCATCATTCTATCCACCATATGCGCCATGTCCTCATACAACCCGCGTGTGCACACGCCCTGGCCCATTACAGCTCGTGTATACCTCAGAAACTAGGATTTATGAAGATCCGAGACTTTTTACGTCAAGATCTCCGACATTCCTGAAACTTTGATGTGTCCATGAGATCCTCCTCTCGCTTTCTTCCTTAGAATAGATCTTCAATCATGCTCAAGGGATCCACACCAATAAGATGCTCTCACAAGAAACTCTCCATTGATCCACTAAAAGGATGATCTACAAGAGACCATAACTATCTTATTTATACTTTCATCCTTTAGGTCACTTAACCCATTTTCCTTATTTTAGGGTTAACCACTTTCCATAAATAGAAAGTTCTCCAATATTTTATCATTTAAATATTCCTTCTTGATTTTGTCACCTTAATTTATTATTTAAATAATCCACCTTGACTTTGTCACTTTAATTTATCATTTAAATAATGATTTCTTCTTTTCAAACACTTTGACTTCTTTTATCTTTTGGGGCTTCAAGCCATCATATGGGGTCCTTCATCTTCGTAAGGCCATAACTCTCAAACCGTGAGGAGTTATGTGACATTCCACATACCACCAGAAATGGCATGAAAAGCACTATCCATATAGGATAGTTTCACCAACAACTTCATTGATATTTATCTCATTATTTCACATACAAGCATGAGTCCTCCAACCGTTCTTCTAGGACAACTCAATACACAAAGCATCTTCCCGTGTGGGATTTCACCATAAGGGGACCACTTTGGAGTTCATTCATTTATGCACCTTATCAATCATGATAAGAAAATAATGATTCATCTTTGCACCAATTCACCACTGCATCATATACATCATATAAATGATCTATCTTTATCAATTGGTTTCCACTTTGACATCTATCATTCTCATCAAGAAGAATCATCAATCAATCAATTACTTGACATCAATTAATGACATCAATCAATCAAACCATTTGCATCAATGAAACATGATCCAACAATCTCCCAAATAATCAAATCATTGGCATCAATGACAACATGATCCAACAATCTTCCCCTTTGTCATTGATGGCAATACCAACATTGATGTCAACACCAATTACCAATTATTGATGTCAACATGTAGATAAGGCATGCTCTACATTAATAGTCAATGTGACTATCTCTCCACATAAATATCTCCCCATCAATAGACATCAATCACATCAATGTGATTAACTCTCCCCCTTTGACATCAATGGCAAAGGACCATTCTCCTCTTGTGGTTGCTCCCCCTGCTTGAACTCTCCTTGGGGCTGCTCCCCCTGTTTGAATTCCTTTGATATTCCTCTGAATAATCTCTCCCCTTTTGAATAAGGGATATCACTCTGATGTAATGTTGAAGATACATCAAACATACTCCCCCTGTGACCATCGCTCCTCCTGGAATTATGCCTATGTGCTCTTTCTTCAAATATAGGGTTCTTTTCTAGGTATGCATCTGATAAATATCTTCTCCTAGAATAATGGGAAGAAGAATGACTCCTCCTAAGGGCATGTCTCCCCCTTTATTCTATGCAAGATGAAAAATATGCTACCATATGACGATCCTTGGACCTGCTCGTGTATCAAACTCATGCCATTCCAAGCATCATGAAGCAAAAGATATGTCAATGATGAAATAAAGAATCATGGACAATATATCAACCAAGTACATCATGTACCAAAATGTTCCCACAATGCACAACACCCATGTACATCAACCATGTGCAAAAATATATCATCCATGGAATATATCAACCATATGCCTCTATCAACATGCCAACATGTGCATCTACCAATATCCAAACCATGTGCATCCACCAATATTCCAACCATGTGTCTCTACCAATATGAAAACCATGTGCATCTATCAATATGCCAAACAAATACCATCTATGATTGTACCATCATGCATCATCACTTGCACCAAGCAAGTATGTCAACCATGCATCAACAAGATATGACTCCCTAATGATGTACAACATGATTATAAACTCAACTCACCAACTACATGTCCCAATATGTAGTCCAACCACATGAAAATGCATGCATCATGATATCCAACAATACCATATGCTTCCAATAATACATCATAAGATATATCAATGAAACTTCAATTATGTACCAGCCATGTACCCCAATAGATTATTTCACATAATCCAATAGATGAGCATTTGATCAACATCAATCCATACTCATGGGTTAGTGTCATGCACCCAAGATTTATTTTATATCATAAACTTGCATGATATAACTTAGAACCATGAAAACATGTAGCAAACAGTGTCAGAATCTGCAATAAACAATGTCAGAACCTGCAACGCAGAGTTATACCATCACATCAAGCTGCAACCCATGTGCATTGCCTTTTTCCCAAGGCTTTACCACATATATGTGGTTTGTTGCACAACAGAGCATGTTTGTACGCGACCTATGTAAGGTCAGCCAACGTATGTATGCAACTGATACCACTGTCACCCGCGTATGCCTGAGTAGATGACTTACTTGAGCTTCCCTTCAGTCTTTCATCCTGTTCTGATTGCTCTGTCTTCTTCCCCCACTTTTTTAGATGACCCTTCTCCTCAGAACTTGAGCTCTGAGCATCCATCTTTTCAAAGATGTCTCCCTTTCTTACTTTATTTCTTCTTCTAGCTATGCTATGTGAATTCCTTAACATGGACATTCTTCTTGTGTTCCAGCACTCTTGGGATTTGTGGCTAAATCCACTACAATTGTAGCATATCATGGAGTTACATTGAACAACAATATGTCCTACTTGATCACATCTCCAACACCTTGTGGTGTTATAGAATCTTCCATTATATCTCCTTTCATAAGATCTACATTCAAAAGCTTTGTGACCATATCCATTACATGAATAACAATTCCCATGAAAAATACTTCCATACCTTTGCTTTGGTGTCCCAAAAGTAGCTTCTTGATGTCTTCCTTGCTTTGTTATTTTGAAATCTTATTTGTCTTGTGTAGATGGTTGTTTTTAAACATTGTCTTCCTTCTTTTATGGACTTACCTCATGCTTCTTTGAGGTGCTTGCGTCAACATGTGTATATTCTCCTTTGTATCCAAGACCTGATTTATCACATGGTGATCTTTGACTTTCCAATATATCATCCAATATTCTTGAGCTATTCAAGAATTTGTTTGACTTCTCTACCTTCTTTCTAAGGTTAACAATTTCAACTTCTAGCTTACAACATGACTCTTCCTTTTCATTTATTTTAATCTTCAATAGTTCCTCTATTCTTTTGGATTCTTTAATTTGGGTCTTGAGATGAACAATGGTTTCAAAACTTTTGCTAATCTCATCATCTATATTCATGTCTTCTTTTCCATTCTTTAGTCTTGTGATTTCTTCTTCCTTTTTATTGCTCTCTTCTTGTTCCTTGATCATTT
>ML782984.1:92418-115708 GCA_009831015.1 Picea engelmannii
AGAAACTTCTTAGTGTTATCCAAAATATAGTTATAGTGTGTATAAAAATGATCACTTCTATATCTATATAAACCTTCTTCAATTTCCTTTTGAAGTTTTAATAGATTTTCTTCTATTCTTTTCATGGGATAATTACCATCAAAATTTACACAAACTATTTCTATATCTTCTTATTCACTTGTAGAGAAAAATCCATCATCATCATCATTTCAATCATGTGCTTTTGAGGGTTATTTACCTTCATTTGAAGTATCTTCACTATCTTCATTTTTTCCAACATCAACACATAATTCTTTGCCTTCATCTTCAAGATCTTCCTTTGTGCTATCATCACTTGATTCTTTATCTTCACTTGAAATGTTTTCAAAATCACATTTAGAAATAATGCATTCAATATTTTTTGATGATTCTTTACCTTTGATGATCTTGATGGAGTGGTCTTCAATTTCTTCCTTCTCCTTCTTGCTTTGATATGTCTCCTCTAACTTTATCCATAGATCATTGGTGGAAGTTCATTGTCCCATTCTCTCTTTGATAGGGATTGAGAGTCAACTAGGAATGGTCTTGAGAGCCAATGCATCATTCTTCTTTCCTTCACTTTGAGCTGCAAACTTTGGCTTGTTCTTCAAAGGAACTGATCCACCAATGGATGCCTTCCAAATAGCTGCTCCCATTGTCTTCAAATACACTCTCATCTCTATTCTCCAAGTGGAATAGTTTTCCTCATCAAGGATTGGAACTTCATCATCCATTTGTGTGTCTATGGATCTCCTTCAAGCTTGTCAAGTCTTGTAGTGAAGGCCCACTCTGATACCAATTGTTGGACACACCTACCACACTTAGAGGGGGGATGAATGAGTGTGGGGCTCTTTTTCCCAAAACTTCCCTCTTACACAAAAACTCCTTAGTTAACATTCAACATTTATTCATTACCAATTGCTATCATTTATAACCAGTTAGATGAGAACATGTATCAGCAATATATCATCAACAAGTCATTACCATAAGGAACACAAAGAACACAAGATGTATGTACATTTTTTATTTTTATTATGGACAACAATCCAGGGGTTTATCAGCAACAACTAAATAGAGTACAACTCTACAAGAGCACCAACTCTATAATGAAAGACTCAGCTTACACCCTCAGCACCAACTGAGATGAGGCAACAATCCTCAACAGATATCAATCTGTCAACAGGTACATGACCTGTCAGTAGTGCAGCCAGCGTGTGCACGTGCCCTGGATCACTACAGCCCGCGTATGCACATGGCCAGTGTATACAACAACCTGTGTATACCTTTTGAGTTGTTAGGGTCTGTCCTTCAAGATCAACTCAGATTCTTTGCAATCAATATATCATTCTCTTTTATCTATGACTGTCCAATCTGATCACCATCCAGTCACAACACATCCAAGCTCTCCAATAGCTTGCTCATTCTCCACAACAAATCAATATGAATGTTATCTCAATCATGTATAAATAACTAGTATACCATAGCAATCATGTCACCACTGAATCAAAATATTATTGATCACTCCATCAACCAAATCATCCAAACTGAACCATATCATAGAATCCATACCAAGAATTCCCTAAGCATTCACAACACATTAAACAATAGTATCCATCAAGATAATAATGTAACCATGTCAGTGTCTCAATGATAGATCTGAGCCCATAGAATGCATATATGGAACCTGCTTCATCATATGGGAGCTTGGAACCATCCCAAACACAAGTCTTCATCATTCTATCCACCATACGCACCATGTCCTCATACAGCCTGCCTGTGCATGCGCGTTGGCCCATTACAACCCACGTATACCTCAGAAACTAGGGTTTCTTAAGCTTTGAGACTTTTTTCGTCAATATCTTCGAAATTACTGAAACTTTGATGCGTCCATGAGATCCTCCTCTCGCTTTCTTCCTCAAAATAGATCTTCAATCATGCTCAAGGGATCCACACCAATAAGATGCTCTCACAAGAAACTCTCCATTGATCCACTAAAAGGATGATCTACAAGAGACCATAGCTATCTTATTTATACTTTCATCTTTTAGGTCACTTAACCCATTTCCCTTATTTTAGGGTTAAACACTTTCCATAAATAGAAAGTTCTCCAATATTTTATCATTTAAATATTCCTTCTTGATTTTTTCACCTTACTTTATTATTTAAATAATCCACCTTACTTTATTATTTAAATAATCCACCTTACTTTATTATTTAAATAATCCACCTTGACTTTGTCACTTTACTTTATCATTTAAATAATGATTTCTTATTTTCAATCACTTTGACTTCTTTGACCTTTTGGGGCTTCAAGCCATCATATGGGGGTCCTTCATCTTCGTAAGGCCATAACTCTCAAACCGTGAGGAGTTATGTGACATTCCACATACCACCAGAAATGGCATGACAAACACTATCCATATAGGATAGTTTCACCAACAACTTAATTGATATTCATCTCATTATTTCACATACAAGCATGGGTCCTCCAACCATTCTTCTAGGATAACTCGATCCGCAAAGCACCTTCCCATGAGGGATTTCACCATAAGGGAACCACTTTGGAGTTCATTCATTTATGCACCTCATCAATCATTATAAGACAATAATTATTCATCTTTGCATCAATTCACCATTACATCATATACATCATATCAATGATCTATCTTTATCAATTGGTTTCCACTTTGACATCTATCATTCTCATCAAGGACAGTCATCAATCAATCAATTACTTGACATCAAATAATGGCATCAATTAATCAAACCATTTGCATCAATGACACATGATCCAACAATCTCCCAAATAATCAAACCATTGGCATCAATGACAACATGATCCAACAAGAGTATAACCAACATCTCTTCCATATGTTTTTGGCCCTCCAAAATGATATTCTCAGCAAAATTGTGGTGCCCTAGATTGGATGGATGATAAACCCAGGATTTCCCTAAATTAAGGCATATTCTTAGCAAACTAGAGGGTATATTGAAGGGTGAAACAATTAACTTATTTGTGGTAGCTTATGGTTGGATTGTTGGGCAGATTGTACAAGTAGTGATACTCCTCCAACACCTACACCAAAACAACAACCTAAGAGATGAATTTGGGGCTGCATTATGAACAGATTTAAGGTTAAAAACAAATGAGGCATGGACCATCATGTTTGAGATAAACAAAACCTCCTTGGTATCTCTACTATCTCTGAGGCTTATGAGAAACATACACATCATTTTACATTCATTTTTTTGAACTTTCTCTTTCCATATTTTGATATTTTATGACAGCTGGGAATGAATTCCACATACAACATCACTAGTTCAGACCTAAGCACACTTTGAGAGTATATTTCGGTCTCTTCTTTTCCATTGTGTCTTTGGTACAATCAAGAATTTTTTGAAGATTTGGGTTGTCACTTTGTACCTATTGACAACATGCAACAAATGAACTAATGTTGAAATATGCAATATTGTGCCATGGAAACAAAAGTATAACTTTGATGGAGCATTGAGACTAGGATGACATTTTCACCAAGTTTTCATTGGCAAGTTATGCAAGTTGTTAGGTTGTTGTCATGACTGATCAAACATTTGTTTTCATGAGAGTTTTGGAGTCACGTTTGTGGGCCTATGATGTAGGATTCATCGCACATGTTTGGGTATGTGCCCACACATGAAAAACACTTCATACATTAGAATTTAGGAGGCATAACACTTGGTGTATAAAGTATCCCTCAATGAAGTACATTGGGTTTTGAATTGACCTTGTGAGCTTCTTTACATAATACATATTTTAGGGCCCCTTGTTGAACAAGCATTGGATGTAGTGGCGTCATTTGGATATTTATTATTGGCTAATAGTGAGGGTTTTGGCCCACTTGGAGGGGCAAGAGCTTCATTGAAGATTTTTTTGAGGAAAGGAAAAAATCAAGGAAGATAAGTTAAGCATTACCCTTTGGCCCCTAAAAGGATCAAAATATACATGGAGAGATAAATGGTCCTAGAAACATGTCAAAGTAGATTTGTAGGTGAAATATTTCAACGGTTGATCAAAATATGTTTATGTGTTTATATATTATTTCACATCGACTTATAAAATCACTTATATCTCAAAAATATACTGATAGGTCACAACCTAGCGAGACACCAAATTGATGTATGAGACCCGCTTGTTCGTGGGACAATCAATAAACCCTCTATGCATCCCACAAACATAGGGGTCTCATACATTAATTTGATGCTAGTAATTTCCTAGAAAATATGAATATCTTAACAATAATCAAAATTGTATTTTTACATTTCTATGTCTCCATAAGTTCTACATTGAGTTCAATACTTTAAAAAACACGTCAAAACCTTTACCTTATCATTGTCCTTTCGTCATATCCATTATCCCATACAACTTGATAAGAGTTTTCCACGAGATGCATTTCCATAACCAAAACTTGCATGAATCATAAAAGACAAATTCTTTATATGAGTAAATAATATATAAGCAAATATACATGCATTTAGTTATGTAAAATACTCTAGAAAAAGCGTAAATGGTCACATACCTTAATGAGCTTATCTTTGTTTCGAGAATAGGTTATTCTCTATTGAACAGGGCCAACCACGTGAAGGTGGAATCTCATATGGTGCCTCCTCCCCCCTCACATCGCTCTCAATTCCCCATACCCAATAAATGATTTTGTTTATATAGAAAACATATATACATTCATGCATAACTAGGCTAGTCATCAAAACATATGAACGTATAAACATTGAAGCATAATGTGGTAATTCAAATAAACAATGTTTCATACTAGCAACATCGATAAACATCCAAATACAAGTCATGCATTTATACATCTAGTTTTTCTTTGATTTCTGTTTTTTTACATTCATAAAATTGACGATTGGGGTATCATAATCATCCTCTGACACTGTATTTTTTGCACCCTGTCCTTCTATTGTTTGTTTTTCCATGCGCTCATGTACCATAATTTTGGTACGTCGCTGAGAAGGACGTGGAGGCAGTTGTGCAGGGGCGTGAAATACAACAACGAAAATGATCATATTGATATGTTGAAATATAATTGAAATAACTATTTCATTATTTTGATTAACATTACAATATTGATCTTTACCTGTATGTGTAGTTGTGACAGTTGGTGTGTTAATTTCTTGTCCACTTGGTTCCTCTCACAGTTCACCCTCGTGAGTTACATGCTCTTCCATTTAAAGAAGATAATATATAAGTATAAGTAAGGAAATAAATATCTACAATCACAGTAAATATTTCTAATTATGAAGCATACATACTGGAATGGGTACTCTGCTCCCCACTATCATTGGACATGTGCTCCCTAGTATGAAGTGGTGTCTACTGAATACCACTAGATTCACTGTTGCTTGAATGAAAACATAAATACTTAGTTAAGTTAAGGGTGATATAATAAAGTATGAATAGACTTTACAAGCATGCTATTGTGGTTTTCTTATTCATTTTATTTACCTGCATTTGCGTGGATGGGGAGATTGCATTCTGCCCCAAGCTTCTTCGATATTAAATCACACTTTTAAAATCGTACTTGAAACCAATCTTTAGGTCCTCCTCGGTGGCAGCAGTTTGAAACGTATTTAACTGCAATGCATAACACCATTAAAATTACCAATAACAAAAATAGATATTTGTTCGCTACTGTTAAATAAATATTCACCACAATTAATCATTTAATTATTACGATTCAGAAATTTAGTTTTCCATAGCCATCCTGGCCTAGTTTATGTTGCTCATGCTTTTCCACTCTAGCCTTGGTTTCTTTGGAGGTGTCAAGTAGCCTATATATGGAATTTTTGAAAAAAGTTAGATATCGGAATTGTTACTTAAAACAATAAAGAAAAACATAAATGAGCATATTTCACTAAGAAGCTGACATGTGTTGTACCTTTCTTTACCAGGTCATGGATGTCTTCCTTGTTTTTTAAACAAGTTCTCCTTTGCATCCTCTATCAAGGTCTTCCACTCTTTCTCCATAACCATGGGAGGGTGCTCATGCTTGAGGTCTAATTTCAATTTCTCCCTATATTAGGCCCTAGTATATTTTAAATTCTCGTCGGTTAACTTTGTAGCCACTTTCTTGTTGAATGTATTTTCGAACAAGTTTACCATGTGGCCTATCAATTCATCTTTATTTTCGCTATCTTGGGTATTTCACAGTGTGCAAATGGTGGGGCCAAACATCTCCAATGCTTTGTCATTCAATGTTCTGTAGAAAACATCGTTTCCTGCAGAAATTTGTTCTCCATTAATTTATAATAATCTCAACAAATGTCCATTTCAATTTCATGATAAAAATGAATCAATTAATTAACAAATACCTACAATCTTATGAATCTTGATCGGAACACATGTGTCATCCACTAGAAATGTGAGATCTAGTGATATGGTGCTTTTAATTCATGTTGCTCCATGAATAACTTCCTCGCCATCTACAGTATGTTCATCTTCAGAGTCATGTGGAGTCCCAGGCTCCGGCTCATCATGCTCTGGCATGTCATGTCGGTCAACATTAGTGCCCTCATCAATGGATTCGAGGGGAACCTCAGGAGGGTCAAAAAGCCTCATTTGTACTTTGCTTTGTCGAATTTTTTATTGCATTGGACCATCACTGCTACCTATAGCAGTTGCAGGCTTAGCAGGTTCCCGAGGCACGGGGTATAAAAACTCCTACAAACAGAAAACTTTACTTTATCGGATCATATAGAAAATATAAAACAAAAAAACAGATATGAAATTTTCATAGCTGATAAAAATATGTGAAGATGCCACTTACCCAAAAACAAAATTATTAGATTTTGTAGCTCTGCAATTCTTTCTCTGTCCTCCTGTGTCAGGGGTCTTTTGTGAAACAAAGCTAGATATTCTATGTTTGCCTTCTTCAAGGCCTTCATGACAATTGATATTGGGTCAATGGAATAAAATATTTCATCCTCAAGCTCCTCATCATCCAAATGGACTGTATTGGACTAAAAACATCAAACAATAAATAAAAACATAAAAAAACAATTAGATATTGTAATCAAATTTAGTTATTATTAAGCACTAACAGTTACCTTATGTTGTTGTGCAGTTGATGACTTCCCACGGTCACCCTGTTATGATCTACTACAAATGGGTGACTTCCCACAGTGACCATGCCACAATACATTAATGAATAAAATTAATGAGATGAACTTTAACATTTGAGAAATTTAGTTATTGTAGTCATAAGTTGTTACTATATTTAACATTTACCTGCTAAGGCACAGTGCGTGTCTTTCCACGGTCACCCTGGATAGATGTAGCATGTGATTTTCCATGGTCACCTTGGATAGATGTTGACACAATAAATCAATCAACAAAATTTATGAAATTCAACTGTAACATTAAAAAATGAAATATTGCAGTAATATCAGAAAATAAATAATGAAATTTCAGAAATTTAGTTGTTGTAGTCATAAGTTGTTACTATATTTAACATTTACCTGCTGAGGCACAGCGAGTGCCTTTCCATGGTCACCCTGGACAGATGTAGCGTGTGATTTTCCACAATTACCCTGGACAGATGTTGACACAATAAATTAATCAACAAAAGTTATGAAAGTAATTGTAACATTAAATAAATGAAATATTGCAGTAATATCATAAAATAAATAATGAAAAATGAAATATATGCAGTAAAAAATTGAAATATTGCAGTGATAAATTATAACAATGATTGATCAAAGGTTTAGTTGAATGGTATGTAATATATTTACCCCCATAGTCGTACCCCCTCCATCTATTCAATTTAAGTTGTAATCGATCAACAACTCTTCACCTAGAACTATTGTTTTTGTTGCACATATAAATATATGATTTCCTTGGCATCCCTCAAATATGCAATTCGGTTGCTTAGTTGTTGTCACTGGTCGTGTACTATTTATAAATCCTGCAATGTTTCCAGAAGATTTTGGCTTTCCATCAATATGCATAGTCGCCCCTTTATTTTGATTATTATCTACTAGTTGTATATAATTTGCGGCAACTTTGTATCTCCACATACTTTGCGTATATCGGACCAACATCAACCAGTGATTGTATTTGTATAATGGTCCGACATAGTCCATAAATTCAGTTATAGTGCCATAGCCGACCTTAATTCCATCCATGGAAAATAACCCCAATCCATGTAAGGACGAAGGAGCAATATGATACATCCTCCCACAGATGAAGAAATATGTGTCTACTTTAGGTAGCTCCTTAGGTACCCATCATTGCACTAGATGTTTATAACTCAAGGGAAACTCAATGTCACCTATGCTCTTAGCATCATAATTACATGACCCTCCATTGTCAATAAAAAATTGCATGCGTATATGAAATATTTTCCTTACATTTTCAGATCTAGTTGATCTAGAACCAGCAGATCTAGTACAACACGTCTCACTTTCAACCTCTCTGAGTATATATTGATCATCAGTCGAGGAAGATAGATCCTAAAGATACCTATTTGGTGGAACCTACACTCATTAAAATGAGAAGATAAGTTATTGTGCAAATATAAGTTTGTGGTACAAACACTCGAAAAAATGAGAAGATAAGTTAGCAAGCAAATATTCAGGGAACCCATGTTTTGCTTGGAGAATATACTTGATTCTATTATATGTAAGAAAATTATTGGGGTCCTTGTTTACTTGATTCATATCATACTTGGCATCCCATTATTGTTATCTTGGTATGCTTTGGGGTGTGAGTCTTCTCTTTTATAGAATGGCCTAGATTGTAAGATTTGTGAAAACCATGGAAAAATTTAAGATGAAAAAGGTTCTCGATGACCCTCCAAGGCACCCAATCGTTGAACTTCCTCTTCTAAGAAAGGTTGAATGAAAAATCTTACAATCTAGGCCATTCTTGAATCCAAAATCAATTCCATACTTAGCACTATCAGAACTTGTGTTATACCTTCATTTACTTCTTATTTTATTTCAAACAATGGATATGTCAAAACATGCTCTTGAAGAACTTTAAGAGTTCAATAAGGCTTTCCTAATTCTTGACACATTTTTCAATACTTCCCTAATTGGCTTGTTATAATAAGGTATCTTTTTTTGAAATTGGCTTCTTCATAACTTGAGGGTCTTCACTCTTCTTACGACATCCATTTGTACCTCTCATTTTCATACACTTTTGTATAATCAACTGAATGAGAGGTGTATGAAATTTGTTAGGATAGAAAGAGGCATTAAAGTCCCAACATTAGGCTTGGGAATTGATGTATATAGGGTGATGAAGGAAATGTAGCCTTAATGACGATATTTAGGGTCTATGATACTAAAAAGGCTTAGTGGATGACATTTTTCTTGATGATACTAAAAAGGCTTAGTGGATACTCACCAAGATAGATGCTTTAGAATTAATGAATGGTTGGAGGATACTCGGCAATATAGATGCTTTAGAATTAATGAATGGTATCCCAAGGGTGCTAAGGCCTCATATAATGATGGGTCAAGCGACAAGGTTCGATGACAAGGCAAGATAGAAGTTATATGACAAAGTAAAAGTGTTCTTGCAACAAGTATAAGTGCCAATACAACTTGAAGGAAAGGACAAACTCTTATATGAAACAATATACGCTTCCACTAGTCAAGATAGGTACATTAACAATGGTGCATGAGAAACAAGCATATAACAACAAATACAATGGTATCTTTCAAGTACAAAGACTGTCAATATGTAAATGATTTCCAGTAATAAAGTATCACTAATGACTTCCCAGGAATGTAATTCAAATGCTACTTCTCCAAGGTGTAATCAAGAGCACATAATTACACTTCATTCAATGTAATTTATAGCTCATGGATGCATGAAAGATGATTGTGAAAAGAGTCATTTCCAGCATATAAATGATTGTCCAATCAAGCTTCTATTGTTACCACTTCAATGTATAATTAAGACAAGTCAAAGATCAAGCTTGTGTGTAATTCCCAGCGACAATATATATGTAAACAATGATTGTTCAAGATGTAATTTCCAACAAGCGAGGAATGTAAATGATTGTCCAAACATGTATTGATTTCTATAGTATGACTTTCAATGTATGTCTTAATTTGAGACAAATCAAATCTAAAGATTACGTGTAAATCCCAGCAACAATATGTGTGTAAACAATGACTGTCCTTCAATGTAATTTACAGCAACAAGAAGCATACAAATGATTGTTACACTTATCTCTTTATAGCCAGCTAAGACTGCATTTCTAGTGGATGATACTAAAAAGTCTTAGTGGATGATATTTACGAAAAAAGGCTTGGTGGATGACACTTTTCTTGATGAATACTTGTTTGCAGTGTCCTTGCAAACCTCGTGGTTTGTTGATACTGAAGTTTACCTCACCTTTAGCAAGTTTTCATAGCACTTCTCCCATAATGAACATTACAAAAACACAAGGAAAATTGCTCCATACAACTAGATTTAGGGTCATGTATTCAAAATGGGACTTGATCATGTACTTCGTTGATGCCTAAGAGAATATTATCTATGATGTGCTTGGGGCATGGCATAATGAACATAATGGATTAGATTTTGCAGCCAAAAGAAAAACTCTCAAAGTTATACAAGCATGATATTGTTGGCCAACCCTTCATAAGGATGTTAGAGAATACATTAGCATATGTGATGAATGTCAAAGAATAGGTGGCCACATAGGTTGATGAAATGCCTCTACAACCCCAAATTTCATTAGAGTCATGTTGGGGAAGGGGTATGAGAAGGCCCATCACTACCCCCCAATTGGAGGTTTTGCACACCCCTATCTAAAAAAAAAGGCAATTTCCTAATATGATGATAAGGAGTTCCATGTTCCAAATTTTGAGCCAAAAAATATTGTTTGGGGCCATTCCCATGTGATGAGTTGTAACACCATTCCATGATAGTGACACACAAAATATTAGTATTATTAGAGGGACTTGTTCCATGGCTAGTGAGATCATTGAGCACTAGGAGTTGTAAGTTGGGGGTTGTGAATGATAAGGAATGGATGAAGATCATATGGTGTTTTGTGTATGACTTCTTGATTACATTATTTTTGTATGAATATTGTTTATTCTATATGAATTGGTTTTGTAGGCTACATAGACATTTTTCATTACAAAAATGATATATATCAGGGTTTATTAGTTGTTCAATCTTAGTACATTTTAGAACCCACACATGATAGATACACATGCATGCCCTCACATATTTTTCGCATATTTGGGCATAAGTTTGCCTCTTGGCTATAATTCGAACTAGCTTGAAAAACAAGAAGGAAAATGAAACCACAATACTAAATATGTACTCTATCAACTATGACTTTATTTATACTTGAAAAGATTCCTATCTAGCCCATCTAATAAATCCCTTGATTGGTGGGGGTTTTTCTGTAATTACCTAATTTCTTGCATGTTGTTCAAGGAACTATTTCCCTCCTTTTTCAATTAAAATCCTAAATATTAGCAAGATATCAAATCACTTAGGGTATTTATGATTGCCTTTAAGTGCTAGTGGATTTGAAGGTTGTGAAGGGACAATATCCCTTAAATTTGTCAACCATTAAAAAAAGTGGTGTATTTCAATGAATGAAGGAGATAAACTTGCCATGTGGGTCAGATTCTTTCACCATAGTTGCACTATTTCTTTCTTGTGAACCATATTAACTTAAAGATTCAAATCACACAAAACCATAAAAACACTTAATATCAAGCATATATCACATTCATATTTAGATTAAGTAATATCACATTTTATTATATAAGAATGAGTCATAGTATCTACATTAGGCATCAAAGGTGATAATATTTTCCATGAAGGTCTTGGCTTATGAGGAAAATGGTATCAAATTTGGACATAATGTGGACCATGGAAAGTGAAGAATTGAAAGCCCATCACTACCCATGAATTGGAGGTTTTGCACACCCCTATCTAAAAAAATGAATGGGGCAGTGAAATGGAACAAGTGCAATAGACTCTTGAGTAGTAGGCCCTCTACATTCTTATTGATTCTTATGGGAAACAAAAACCCTGCAAGCTTAATTTCATGATTGAAAACCCAACCCTGTCATTCCAAAGGTACAAAGAGTATGGTCCTTTCCTCAAGGAACCCCTGTGCCTAAAGAACCTAAGTGAAAATTCAAATGATAAGCTACATTGCCAATATATCATGCATTTTTGTCATAGGAGCCATAATACATAAACTTAGTTGAAAATATCAGTTAGAGAATCAAATTTTATAGGCACCACGTGAGGGGATTTTTTTCCACATATGGAGCCACTAGCATTTTTATTCCCTAAAATTACATGTCAATATTTTTAGAGATTTTCATATGCAAATATTGGAAATTCAACAACTCACCATTTTCTTCTCCCTACGTTTCCCTCATTTTCTCTCTCACAGTGCCCTCTATGAGTTGTGTCTCCTTCCTAATTCTACCCCCAATATCTCTCTCCTAGCCAGTTCCATCTGCAAGCTCTCTCTCTCCTTTGTAACCGTGCTCATGAGATCTCTCTCCCAATTACCTTCCTTCTCTATCTCCTTCCTTCTCCAACATTCCCTCCAACTCACAAGTCATAGCGTGCTATAGTCTCCTCGCGCTTGAAAGAAATGAAGTTTCATCAGACCGGTTTGATCGACTCTCACTCGCATTGATGAAAGGGAGAAATGTATATCTCCCAATGCCCCTACTTCTCTATATCCTTCCTTCTCCAACGTTCCCTCCAACTCACGAGTCGCAATGTGCCCTAGTCTCCTTGCACTTGAAAGAAATAAAGTTTTCTCAGGCTGGTTTGATTGGTTCTCACTCACATCGATGAAATGGATAAATGTATATTGACATGATATGGAAACCATGTATATTAACTATGTCTTCTCCTTTTCATTATTTTCATTCCACAAAATATACCTCCTAATTTTGAATCTATCACCTATAAAGAGGTGGAATACCATGTCACACTTAATGGGGTATGAAATTTTTGTGACTTAACAACCATTATGCAATTCCTTATTCAAGCATTCCCCTTAGAGGTGTGCTAGTCAAAAATGGGAAAATGATACACTTAGGGTAACTGTATCCTAGTGGAGACAATAAAAATTCACAAATTTCATCGATCTAATAAGGCCCCATTGACAACCTAGAGAATAGTAATTATCCATTCTAGCTATAAGTATAAATATACATGTATTTGAACTTAGTTGATCATAGAGACACCTTTTACAGTTCAATATGGAGCAGATGTGTAATGTAACATAACTTTGAATTCAATGTGCATCGATCAAATATAATAGTTCCAAAAAAAAAACGTGTGAAGTTGGGCCTGATTCACATTATAAACTAGCCTAGATGCATATTAACCTAGAATCTATCAATCATTGAGAGCGATCAAATAATTTTAAATGAAAACCTCTTTTAGAGTGAAAAAACCTGGGTAAAGTTTTTTATGTCAAGGGATTTGATCCCTCTTGACACTTGATAAATACTAGGATATAAAGATAAATCTAGGTTGGTTAACAATAACAACACAATTGTGATAGATAATAACTAAGTTAGTTATCTTTTAATATTGAGTTCTTAGGAGATTTATCCAAACCAACAACGATGACATTATTGACATAATATATCCTAGATAACAAAAGAAGACACTATTCCAACGCTTGATCCCATATAACAACTGATGCAGGAGCATCGCAAGCAAAGCATGTGTGGAAGACAACTCGACGCACTAGTGCGTATTTTGAAATATTTTGAATTCCAAAGATCAGTATATTAATGTAATATCTAACAAAGATTTTTGAGTTATGAACATATTTAATGATCGGAGGTTGAGCCATCGCACAAGACAGATGGGGGAATGTATTTTTATTTAATGCGAAGGATTGCAGCGTAGATTTGGATCGCCCACCCTTATCTGTCTGACTCAATATTTATTATAATAAATTTTAAAGTAGTTGATAGAATTTAATTTCAATAGGATATTTGTAGAGTAGTTGGAGGGAAAGACTCGGAGAGTCCCTTTGTATAAAGCTTTGTATTTTTGCCAAGATAAGGTTGGTTATTGTTGTTGTGGTTATTGTTGAATCTAATGTGTAGATTTCCATTGTAGTCAAGAGTTGAGAGCTACAGAGAAGTAGCATATTAATGTATGTAAAGTTCAGTTGAATGAATATAGCAGAGGAGTATTGTCCCAATGTGTGTTATTATTGTGTCTATCAAAATGAGTGACTGGTAGACTTTTTGTTTATTTCAATTCTCTGTTATTCCTTGTTTTTGTATCCATGAATGCATTTACAAGGTTGAATATATGAATCACTATGAAGAATGAATAAGTCTCAATTGGTTCTCTTCATTGAGCAAGTGCAAGGTGTGCATAGATTCCACAAGGAGTGTGTGACCGAGTCTGTTTCAACTCAAAGCTCAGAAGAGGTGGCGTGAGACTTATGTTTGCAAGGAGTGCATCAACGTCCACAAGGAGTGTGTGATGGAGTTTACAGATTCGAAGCTCAAGGGGAATAGCGTGATTTTAGTCACATAAGAGGGAAGTTGTTAGAGAGCAGTCGTGAGGAGCGTGAAATCATCCACATAGGAGTTGAGTGTGGAAGAAAACTTGTTGCAAGGTGTGCACAGGTTGAGATTTCGACTAAGTGTTGAAGAAAGTGTCTAGGGGAACAAGAGAAAATCGAAGAAGTTAAGCTCAAGAGGGAGAGCGGTAGAAATTATTCGAAGGAGGAAAGTCCCTGAAGTTTCCATCAAAGTCAGTGGACGAGATTCGTTTTGGAGGGAGGCAAACAATTCTAGACAGTCAAATCTGGGAGAACTACGCCGAAGATAGCTGTAATGTGTTTCAACACTTTAGAGTTCGGGAATTTTGAAGGCTTGACGAAAGAAGAGTCACCAAATCAGAAGTCACGAACTGATCTCAACCATTGATTGTGAGGAAAGAATGTGGTAGAAGATTAAGGAATCTAGGGAGACGCATGGCAGAAGTTTGGAGATTCGGAGAAAAGTGTTTCGGGAAAACCCGAAGAAAGAACTCGGGATATCTCTGAAGTCTGAATCACAAAGAGATAGTCCCACGGTCATAACCATGGTCACTTGTGAAAAAAGGGTCTATGTCTGCATAGTTTTTTTGGGTACCCGCAGGGACCCGAAGAGTCGCTTTGACTCTGTACTTCAAACGATCCAAGACTGGGAGGTCAAGCATCCCTTTGGAGAGAAGGGGGTTTGTGTTAGAGTGGTATCAGAGCTAATAAAAAATTGATTTATGTAGGAAGAGAAGTAGATTGATATCGGCGAGAGGTACTAGGGATGTCAGCACAATGCCTCTTAGAAGACGTGCTGAGCGAATTGCATGCAAGGCTGGATTCCATGGAAACAACACAAAGGAGAGTGCATGATGTTGGAGACATCAGTGAGGTATAAAATGAAGAAGTCAAAGTCGAAGAAGCGATAGCTGAGGATGTTGTGGAAGAACGCTTGTTGAAAGTGTTTGTTAAGTTGGGAGCCAGAGTGAAGATCGACATCCCAATGTATGAAGGACATTTAGACACAGAGGAATTGCTTGATTGGATGTGAGAAATGGACAAGTATTTCGACTATGAGGATGTCGAGGAAGATAAAAAGGTGAGACATGATGTCACTAGGTTGAAAGGACATGCAGCGCTGTGGTGGGATGAACTGTAGACCGACAGGAGAAGTAAAGGAAATTAGAATATTAAGAGTTGGGATCGAATGGTAGCCAAGCTAAAGGAGAAATTCAAGCCCAAGGATTACCAGATAAATTTGTTCAGGAAGATATAGAACCTGAGACAGAAAGGGATGAATGTGAAAGAGTACACAAAGGAGTTCTACAGATTGAACATCAGAGCTGGACACAGAGAGAGAGAGAGATGAGGAGAAAGTTTACAAATACATCAATGGCATGAGGTATGATATCTAGGATGAAATCAGCATGGCAATAGTCAGAACAGTAGAGGATGCGTATCAAATTGTGCTGAAAGAAAAAGAGAAGTTGACGAGGAAGCAGAGTCAACAAAATAAAGGTTGAAGCTTGAACAGAGGCAAAGGATTTTCCCAAGATAAAGAACAGAAGCCCAAAGACAAGGCGGAGAAACCACATAGTCACTCTAAGAGAGGAGGAAGTTCCCGAGGAAGGAAGAGTGGTGGTAGAAACTCTTTTCCCAGAGGAAGAGGAAGAGGCAGAGGAGGAGAAGTGAGGTGTTATGCCTATGGAAAAATAGGGCACATGTCTTGGGATTGTCCCGAGAAGAAGAAAGGAGGAGGTGAAGCTCACATTTCAGAAGTGAAGAAGCGATATTTTGAGGTAGAAGGTGCAGAGGATGGGAAATACTTGATGATAAAGAAGGTTCTTTTGAAGCAAGATCTAGAGACTGGAAATACAACACAAAGGAACAATTTGTTTAGGACAGCTTGCAAAACGAAGGACAGATTTTGCAAGGTGATAATTGACAGTGGGAGCACATACAAATTAGTATCCACAGAGATGGTGGAGAATCTAGAGCTGGAGATGACTTCGTACACCTGACACCGTATAAATTCTCATGGTTGCAGAAATATCATCAGGTAACAATCACTAAACAATGTCTGGTTGAAATTAAAATAGGTGGGTATAGGGATGAAATATTGTGTGATGTGATTCCAATGGATGTATGTCATGTTTTGTTTGGAAGACCTTAGAAGTACGACATGAATGTCATTCATGATGGGAGGAGAAACACCTATACTTTGGATAAGAATGGTAGGACACGCATGTTGTTTCCCATTCAAGAAAATAAGGTGAAGGATGAAGCTAATACGAGCAGACTTCTCATGAGTGGGAAGGAACTCTTGAATGAGGTAAAGAAGGAACAAGAGATGCAATTTGTTTGTTGTGAGGAAGCTGAGGGTTATCCTTAACAGTACTTCAATGGACGATTTTCCTGAGGAAGTTCAGGAACTATTAGAGAATTTTGTTGATATAGTAGTGGATGAGTTTCCAAACTCATTTCCACATATCAGAAGTATCAGTCATCACATTGAATTGATACCAGGAGAAAATCTGCCAAACAAAGCAGCGTATAGGTTGACACCTCAAGAGAATGAGGAGGTGAAAAGACAAGTGCAAGATCTGTTATACAAAGGATTGGTAAGAGAAAGATTGAGTCCATGTACAGTGCCAACTGTATTGAGTTAGAAGAAGGATAGAGGATGGAGAATGTGTATAGACTCAAGGGCCATAAACAAGATCACCATTAGATATAGATTCCCATTACCAAGGATGGATGACTTGATGTATTTCCTAAGCAAAGGGAACTATTTTTCAAAGATAGATTTGAAAAGTGGATATCACCATATAGGAATGAGGGAAGGTGATGAGTGGAAAACAACATTCAAGATAAATGAGGGGTTGTATGAATGGATTGTTATGCCTTTTGGCTTAACGAAAACCCCAAGTACTTTTATGAGGCTGATGAATGAAGTGTTGAAGGATTTCATTGGAAAATTTGTGATTGTATATCTAGATGATATACTGGTATTTAGCAAGACTAAAGAGGAGCACTTGAGACATTTGATGTTGGTAATGAAGAGCTTGTAGCAAGAGAAGTTGTTGATTAATTTGAAAAAGTCCTCTTTCATGAAGACATAACTCATATATTTGGGTTTTGTGATTTCTTCAAACGAATTGAAGATGGATCCCGAAAAGGTGAAAGCAATCAGAGAATGGTCGTCACCAAAGAACATATTTGAGGTAAGAACATTCCACGTATTGGAAAGTTTTTATCTTAAGTTCATCAGAAACTTTAGTGGGATTAGTGATCAAATGATGGATACAGTGAAGAAAAGACACAAGTCTTTCAAATGGACAGAAGAGGTTGAGAAGAGCTTCAACATATTGAAGGAGAAGATAACAGAACAATTGATTCTGGTATTACCGGATTTCGGAAAGACATTTCAAGTGATATGTGATGCAAGTGGAATTCCAATTGGAGTAGTCTTAAGTCAAGAGAATAGGCTTGTTGTGTATTTCAGTGAGAATTTGAACGAAGCCAAGAAAAAGTACTCCGCGTATGACAAAGAATTCTATGCCATAATTCAAGCCTTGAAGAAGTGGAGGCATTATCTTTTGCCAAAGGATTTTGTTTTGTATAGTGATAACCAAGCTTTGCAATTCATAACCAGACAGGAGAATTTAAACCAGAGACATGCCAAGTGGACAAAATTTATGCAAAATTTCACTTTTGTTATTAAACACATTTCTCGTAATGCTAACAAGGTTGTTGATGCATTGAGTAGGAGAATTTGATTCTTCAGGAATTGCAGGTCGGAACCTTGGGTTTTGATCACCTTAAGGAAATGTACCATGGTGATCCAGATTTCGGAGAGGCGTATGAAGTGTGTGTGAATTTTGTACTAAGAGACAGAAGCCAATAAAATAAAATAAAAATAATAATTAATGATAATAATAATAATTAAATAATTAGGTAATAATAATAATAAAAATAAATAATTAATTAATGATAATAATAATAATAAATAATTAGGTAATGATAATAATAATAATTGTGATTTTAGATTTTGGAGAGGCATATGAAGTGTGTGTGAATTTTGTACTCAGAGACAGAAGCCAATAAAATTAAAAAAAAAAATTAATGATAATAATAATAATTAAATAATTAGGTAATAATAATAATAATAATAAATAATTAATTAATGATAATAATAATAATAAATAATTAGGTAATGATAATAAGGTTGTTGATTAATTGTTTTGGATAATTTGATTCTTCAAGAATTGCAGGTCGGAACCTTGGGTTTTGATCACCTTAAGGAAATGTACCACGGTGATCCAGATTTCGGAGAGGCATATGAAGTGTGTGTGAATATTGTACTCAGAGACAGAAGCCAGTGGGCCGAATATCTGATTCAGGATGGGTTGTTGTTTAAAGGGTGTCAGTTGTGCATACCAAGATGTTTGATGAGGGGGAATTTGTTGAAGGAAAATCATAGCGGAGGTCTAGCCGGACATTTCGGCCACAACAAAACATTTCCCCAATTAAACGGTTTGTATTATTGGCCAGGTATGAGAGAAGAGGTGAAGCGGTTTGTGAACAATTGTTAGATTTGTTAGTATGTCAAGGGGAAGAAGAAAAACATTGGGTTGTATCAGCCATTGCCTATTCCAATTAATAATAATAATTATCAATTAATATGAATAAGTATCAATTGGTTCTCTTCATTGAGAAAGTGAAAGGTGTGCATAGTGTCCACAAGGAGTGCGTGACTGAGTCTGTTTCGAATCGAAGCTCAGAAGAGGTGGTGCGAGACTTATGTATGCAAGGAGTGCATCGACGTCCACAAGGAGTGAAAGACAGAGTTTCCAGATTCGAAGCTCAGGGGGAATATCGTGATTTTAGTCACAGAAGAGGGAAGTTGTTAGAGAACAGTCGTGAGGAGTGTGAAATCATCCACATAGGAGTTGAGTGTGGAAGAAAACTCATTTCAAGGTGTGCACAGGTTGAGATTTTGACTAAGTGTCGAATAAAGTGTCCATGGGAACAAGAGAAAGTCGAAGAAGTTAAGCTCAGGAGGGAGAGCGGCAAAAATTCTTCGAACGAGGAAAGTCCCTGAAGTTTCCATCAAATTCAGTGGACGAGATTCATTCCGGAGGGAGGCGAACAATTGTAGACCGTCAGATCTGGGAGAACTACGTGGAGAATAGCCGTAAGGTGTTTCAAAACTTCATAATTTGGGAAGAAAGAAGGCTTGACAAAATCAGAGTCGCGAAGTCTGAAGTCGTGAACTGATCTCAGTCATTGATTACAAGGAGAGCACGTGACAATAGATTAAGGAATTTGGGGAGATGCATGGGGGAAGTTCGGATATTCGGAGAAGATTGTTTCAGGGAAACCTGAAGGAAGAACTCGGGATATCCCCAAAGTCTAAATCAAGAAGAGATATGCCCACGGTCATAGTCGTGGTCACTTGTGAAAAAAGGGCATGTGTGTGTATATTTTTTTTGGGTACCCACAGGTACCCAAAGAGTCACTCTGACTCAGTACTTCGAATGATCCAAGACCGGGAGGTTGAGCAGCCCTTTGGAGAGAAGGGGGTTTGTGTCAACAAAAAAGACATTGTTGCAATGATAAATTCTAGTGAACATTGACACTATTGCAATAGTTTATCCTGGAGAGAAAAATGATAAACTAAATTTACTTTACTTAGGTGGACAAGTTCCTGGTCCCAAGGCTTACTCAAGCAAGGTCTAGGTCCCAAACTTTGTTTATATAGGTAATTATTAATGTGAAACATGCCTATTATATAATGAGTAACCACCATTGGATCTTTGGCCAACATATATAAATGTCATAAACATCGACAGTGTCAAAATCCATAGAAGGTCTATATTCCTTTGTGGAGTAAGGATCATCCTCATAAAAATTTCATTTACAAACTAATGCCACTAATGTCTTCCTTCTTCATTGATGAATTGTCATGAGCACTGCAAACAATTATGTGCATGGAATATATTCATGTTCATCATATTATAAGTTTATATGTGTTGCATTCACATGGAAAATCCAAGACCAAAATGTAGATGGAATCTTGATTTAAAAGTAGGACAATGAATAATTATATAACATAACTCTTGAATGAATGGTTCATTCATCAATAATTAGAATATAGGTTCTTGATTTTTTTTATTAGGCTTAGATGATTTATTCCTAAAAATATAAAGACAGAATGCTCACTTATACACCACAAGCAATGGTTGTGTTAAGGAATGGTTTGGTACCAATTTGCATTCAAACAATCAAGATCTTTATTAGCAATGGCACAGGATTTTAAGTGGTCTAGATGCATTCTACAATTTATTACAATAATAATATGGTATCTACAAAAACCACAAAGATGAATATAAGAACTAATTTTGTAGAAATTGTAGGACATTTGCAAGAAGAAATATATTTCCTTGCAAGAATATCATGATTGACTTCCTAAACAATAAAATTCCTTGCAAATATTGTTTCTATATTGTGAACACAAATGGAATATTGAATGATTATATATTGACCATATTCCAGCTATTTTCCACCCAGTTACAGACCATTCACTTTTGTGGGTATAATATGAATCTTTGAGTCTTGAAACCCTCCCATACCGTCAACGCGTGCATCTAGTGAAACCATGTCAAATTTCAATGACTACAGGAAAAGTTTGAGAAAATTTCAACGTTGGCCCCATTAACTGGTCACTTTGTGGGGTCAAAGAGAATCAACACTTATTCTAGCAATCAACACTGGTCATTTTCCTATATCTAATTAGTCTTCTCTTTGGCCACCTTTTCCTTCTAAGTTCTCACGCGGCCATGTCTTATTTGACCCCTTTTCATGACCTAACCTTGATAAATATTTATGGACTATATCGCAAGTTTGTCAAAACACACTAATACTCGATAGACAAGTACTCGAAAAATTGCACAAGCTTCATCAGTTATTTGATCTTATCTTAGATTTTTTCTCTCGTCTAAGCTATTGACCATATTCACATTATTGGCCACCTAGATACAGAACATTTTCTTAAGTGGGTATAATATGAGTAATATTTGAGTCTTGAAACCCTCTCATATCGGCAAGGCATGCATCTAGTGCAACCATGTCAAGTTTCAATGAATACAAGAAATGTTTGAGAAAAATTCAACATTGGCCCCATTAACGAGTCACTTGGCGAGGTCGACAAGAATCAACACTTATTCTAGTAATCAACATTGGTCATGTGCCTATATCTAATTGGTATTCTCTTTGGTCACCTTTTCCTTCTCATTTCTCATGCAGCCATGTCTTGTTTGACCCCTTTTCATGACCTAACCTCGATTAATATTTATGAATATATCTAGTGCAACCATGTCAAATTTCAATGACTACAGGAAAAGTTTGGGAAAATTTCAACATTGGCCCCATTAACTTTTTCAAGACAGCCTGGGCAAGGGTGGGCACCCAAAAACAACGCAAGGTGAGTTTGCAAGAGGGGCACTCACATGAAGTGGGTAGGGTATGTACACACATAGAATTATAATCATTCAACTCATTGTGTGGTCCTTTATTCCACAAACAAGGGAGTATCATACATCAATTTGGTGACTTTGAATTATAAGGTGTAGGTATGACACTGATTAAATATTAAATGTACAACTCAAACACTAGTTAAAAGTACAATATTAAAACGTCAATATTTAATGAGACATGTAAAATGTCATCATGAAGCTCATGGGCCACCAAGTTTCAATGAACATCAAACCAACACTTCCATGAATACACTACTACATATGGGCGGATTCAACATTAAAAATCCTAATTTGAATGACCAAAATGTTTAAGAATGTTAATAAACTATATACCACTAAAACTCAATTACTTATAGGTAAGAAACACTACTAATTCATATCGCAAAGTTGTTATATAGTCATATTTGTTTCTCCCTCAACCAAGGTGTGTCATTTCAAAATTCTACTTAAGGCTTGACTTCACTTGGTTTAAAATATTAAGGTCATTACCAGTAAGTATAAGGTCATCAACTTAAAGAAGAAGGATTATGAGATGGTCACCTACTTTCTTGGTAGAGACATTGGAATTATAATTGCATGTAAAAAATTATAATAATCCCAACTATGGAAAAATCATATGATTATGCGCAACTATGGAATAAGCCCACATAGATGAGTGTAGAACCAAGGTAACCCATTTTTGAAATTTTTGGTTGTACAAAATATACATGTGGTTGTTTGTGTAGGTATATAGGATATCAATAGAGTGGATATAGAAAGGCCTACGAGGTCCTCTAGGAGAATCTACACAGAGCACCAGGGGTGAAAAGGTGCATACATTGTTATATTAAACTTCTTTGATTTCTCCTTCTTTGAAGCCATAATTCATTGTCCAATTATTCAATACACAACACAAAGCCACTTTTTAAAGATTCCTTTTTTAATTTGGCGCCACTTACTATCTACCAAATAAGTCCACAAGCCATACTTCATTGTCCAATTATTCAATACACAACACAAAGCCACTTTTTATAGATTACTTTGTTAATTTGGCCAAAAAGGGGGTGGTGTGTTCTCAAGTGTTCTAACTCTAATCCTAAGCCACTTACTATTAATAGAGTGGAGATATAAAGGCCTATGAGGTCCTCTAGGAGAATCTACACAGAGCACCGGGGGTGACAAGGTGCATACATTGTT
>ML782984.1:141198-162662 GCA_009831015.1 Picea engelmannii
TTTTATTATTGTTGTTGTTGCATATAACTTACACCTAGTAAACCTACTTGTTTCTAGCATGATATGGCATCACCTTCATACCAACATTTCAAATAGCACACCTAGTTTTTCAAGGACAATTTTATGCAATAGATTTCAGCAAGCTTAGGTTGATTTATGGCATGCATAGCAGCCCTTATTGCCTTACATATTCATGCACTTGCCCTCTTTTCTCCATACTTCCTTGAGTCCATTTTCCCAAGGTGTGATTAGGCACTTGGTTTTGGGGTTTTACCGTCATCTTTCCTTCTCACGCCACTCATTATTCCATATATACTACATCTATTCATTTTGCTTATGCTAACTTTCCAATAAATCACCTTGTACCTCCATTATATAGCCTTAGAAATCCTATCCTTAGGGATTCCCCCCTTGAGATAGAGAAAATCCAACCAAAAGCGAGAGGAAGAGATATTTTGGTGATATTGGGTAGCATTCCTAAGTTGTACAAGACTATCCCTTCGATGCTTAGGAATTTACATCATATGGAGGCGCCAAATTTTGTTGTAACATTTTGATTTCGATGTCAAGTATATATTCCATTTTCCCGGAGACATTTGTAGATCAGCTACATTCTTTCATGAGACTGTCCATTTGAATATCATATTATCAACTTGTTGCCTCCATTAGAGGAATGAAGCCCTTGTTCCTTACATATTTTTGAATATCTTGTTGTTTGTAGGGTGAAGCAAACAACATTGTGAAGGCATTGAAAATTCATCTTGGTGACCCCACTTTCTTTTGTATGAGGTATGAAGATATGTGTTTGCAAATTTCATGTTCATATTTGAATGTTTACAAGTGGGCAATCACAACATTGGCTTTATGGTTAACTGATCTTCATGCTCCATTTGATTTATTGGGCATTCTGAGATTTCTAAATGAAAATTATGATCCATACTTGCTTGATTCCATTGGATTATTTAATGGGTATCATGATTCATATTTGTTATATGTTGCATCACTTATTGAAGT
Organism: Picea engelmannii; assembly: GCA_009831015.1. Taxonomy (NCBI): domain Eukaryota; kingdom Viridiplantae; phylum Streptophyta; class Pinopsida; order Pinales; family Pinaceae; genus Picea; species Picea engelmannii. The sequence continues at coordinate 142,213 of ML782984.1, forward strand.
TATGACATATTTTTATACTTTTCATGAGAATGTTATGATGATTAATTTTGCATGTAACCTTGAGAATGAGGCATAAGAATGGTATGAAAATCTTGGCAGGAAAGAAAAAATTTCATTGCAGATTTTATAAAAATATTTCTCAAGCATTGGGATCCTCATTATGAAGAATACAAGTATGAGAAGGTTTTTAAGGATCTTAGGACAACCACAAATGAATAAGGCATTGTTGTTGAAGTACTTGTCTCATTCCCTATGGAAGATTAAGCACATGAAGGAGCCCCTTGTGTTTCCATTGAAAATTTACATGAGGAGAACATTGTTGGTGATGGAGCATCCACTTGATCCACTCAAGAAGTCAAGGGTTTGGTAAGTTTTGATACTTCTCAAAATTTTGATTTTGATTGAGTATCTTCTTATGATTTTGATCAAAGTAAATTAGAAGACAAACCCTTGGAAGAAGAATAATGTTTAGACGTGTTTAAGGGCAATCATCTAGATCATATTTCGTTGGTAGTAATCATAGTGGGGATGTGGATTGTTGGATTTTTTATGGAGACCCCATCTATGATATTAGTAGTGAAATTTTTGAATATAATAGTGCATATTTTGAGGCCTTTGGCTTATTATGTTTTGGATGAGTTTGGTGAAAATTAAGGGTTCAAATAAAAGATTTGCAACCTTGTTTTACTATACATACTTTAGATTTATTTCAGCATTTGCACCATGTTTTTCACATTGAGAATTAATAAACAAATAAAATCAATTTTCTTTCATACATAGTTTAGAAATATTTCAAAGATTGGATTATGGAAGTGATGGAAATTCCCAACCATCTACTTCTTCAAATTTGTGTGAATTTACTTGTGATTTTCAACTAGAAAGTGTGTTTTTGATGTTGGAATTGTTTAGTGCAACAAATTTTTGAATTCATATTTTATGATAATCATTTACAACCATCAAATAGTGAGCAAAAATTTATTTCCAGATCTGAAATTTCATTTCCTACCTCATCTCTGTGCTTGGTAGAAGACATTTTCTTGTTGGAGCAATCTACACCTTTAATTCTTGGAGTTGTTAATGATATTTTCCATGTAGATTTTCCTTTGGAGAGACACATAATTGATGTTTTGCAGGTTGATGATTGGATTCTGTTGAGGGGTCCTAAATCGGTTTGACTCAACAGCAGGAACCAAACCTGCCACCGAGGCCCAATTAGACTCTACATCGTTTAATAGTCGAATGGTTCTTCAGATCTTGCGATCCGGCCAAAATAATCGATGGGCTTTATGTTTTCTTGTGAAGGCTTTCTCCTTCGGTTCGAACGTTCTCTTTTTGTATTTTCCCTTTAGGTGCGACTGATATAAGATAAAGTCAGTATAAACCAACTAGGTAACAAAGTGGGAACAAGATTAACTACTAGAGAAGAGGCTGAGCTTGGGATAAATCTTTCACTCTAGCATGCAGACAATGATTATCTACCACAAGCCTAGTACTAGTATGTTTATCATGTGGGTATTCCAATTACTGACTGAGATACAATTTATCAGAAGAAAATATGCATGCGATAAATGATGGAAAGTAAAATAATTCACTTGACTTTAATCATCAATCACATAATAACACGATGATTTATCTTCATCATTAAAGAAAAGAATTGTAAAACATTGAATCATATAACTTATCAACAATTTAGTAGCTCTTACTCGTTACAGCATCCATTCATGAGACGAAATAAGAAATAATTCTTCTACACATCCAATCATACACGCTTTTGATGAAAAACACAAAATTGTCTCGGGTCCTAAACAAGACTTCTCAATTAAAGGCAACTCCGAAATAGTTCTTTACAAAACCAAAAATGAGAGTCTTTGCAACAACCATCAACCCTTTGCTAATAGGTCAATCCTCCTATTTATAACATACTATTAACTAAAAATAACTATTAAAGTGCAACTAAGTAAAACAAAACTTGCCACATGGTGCTTTCTTCTATCATTCATTCTAAGAGTCAACTCAGGATCTCACTTAAGTAGGTGACTCTTCTCGTACTCTGACCACTTGATGAAGATATCCTCGCATGTGTTGGCATATGGGAATCTATGTTGTTCCATTGGGGCCGAGTGAATCTCTCTTATCTCTATTGCTTGTGCCCGATACTTGAATACTCTTGCACTTAACTATTGCAACATAGCCCGAGATTTGATCGAGTGCTCCATGAACTGTCGCACTTGACCTGGCGCCATGTCTATCACCTTTTCTATTTCCTCATCCCATGATGATTATTTTTCGACGTGTGTCTTGACTATGTCGCGCAAGTCGAAAAAGTCATCGGGTGTGCCAAACTCAGGGAGCCCGATGTCCTTCATTACCTGGTTGATCTTGATCCAAATTTTCTCGCACTTGGTCCATTTCTCTTGGATTTCCCAATGAGGTTCCCGAGCCATTTTTTCCCAATACTCGGCCGATTTATTTATGCGATCAAGGTTGCTTTCTTTCAACACCCGAATGTCGTGCTCTTATGTATCTCGACCCTGCTGCACAGTGTTTATATAGTCAACCCTTTCCACAACTTGTTGCGCCTTCTTGTACCACCTCTCCATATCCTTGCATGTGGCCAGTGCCATGATGGTGTCTTCTTGCAACTTGGCTATCCTTGTAGTGAATAGATGTCGTTCATATATAAATTTTTGGTAAGCCTCCTTGAATTCTCCCCTTAGGAACACCGCAGCCTGTGTGGTGTCCTGGTAATATTTCACCAAGTGGTGCAAATGTTCCAATTCTTTCAGAGCAGCAGCCAACTCCTCTTCATCCCTTTTTTCTCTCTCCAAGGCGGCATTGATGATTTCCATCCCTGCATCGATAAGTTCACATGTTTTGGGGTGCTCTGTATTGATCAGGTTTTCCTCTGTGGTGATGAGGATGGAGCGATCAAGAGTGATCCTCCTCTTCTTGTTGGTCCTCTGCACAATGGCTTTCATTTTCCGGTCATAAGTGATCGCATGTATGTCAACGACTTCATCCACAGGTTCGAGGATTTTTTGATCTCCCCAGGTGAGCATATTTCCCAGGCTCCTAATGGTATATATTTGTTCAAGACTGGGGTCTCTAACTTCTTCCATGTGTTACGAAGTCCCAGCTTATGTTTGTCACTCATCAGTAATTTGAGTATCGATTGAAATTGAGGCATCGGGGGTAGGCTCGGTACTTACTTGATTATCAGTCGTTGAGACGTTGATTTCTAGTTGTGGAGCTTCTCCCTTTTGTTCAACCGTCTCTGGTTCATCCTTCAGACTATCTACTTGGGTCTCCGGTGCATTGGGCATCTCAGTTTCTAAGACACTCTCAACTTCTTGTTCATTCTATGGAAGCCCCTGAATTCAAATGTTGGGATTTGGGGAAGATGTCTTCTCTGGCTCCTTTTCCTCTACGATATGTACAGGGGTCACAAGGGATAACTCTGGGCTCACTTCATCATCATAGATGTTTATTAATTCGTAGAGGGGGTCTGGTGCACTTTCTCCCACTGAATACCTAACTATCTCCGACTAAGCTGAAACACCCAACGGTGATCCGGCCTACAACGTTGTGATTTCAAGGTCATCTAACCCGACGATTTCATCGATGTCTATCAATATAGGGCCTCTTGGGCCTATCTGGATTTCATATGGGTTTTCGACAGGGGACCCTGTCATTCCTGTGAGGTCTGGTTCATCTTGCAGCTGATCAATTATCCATTGTGTATGTTCTATCATGAGTAACCCCCTCTCCTGCGTGTCCTGAGTCATAGGGAAACCTCTATCTTGCACCATGGATACCAAGGGGACCTCTGTTGCTTTGGCCACTATCATTTCTTCTCTAGTTCTAAGGGCCTCTTGAGCCAATTACTCTATGGTTGTCGTTTGTTCATCCAGGCTCATGGATCTGAACTTATTCATTTTTGGGTCGACCATCCTTGCCACCACCTCATCCTAGTCTTGGGAATTTTCTGTGAAGACTTTATCTTCAAATTTGTCATGGGCATATGGCCAGCAGGATGACACTTGAGAAGCTTGTTTCAATACCAAACCATTTGGGTTGTTCTTGTGGAATCGGTCAGTCTGGAATCTGAACTCCAATTGGCTCAGCCCTTCTTGTTTGGCTTGAGGGGTGTCTTTCGCCAAGTAGAAGCCTACATGGAATCCATAAGGTATAAACGCCCTCTTTTTATCCTTGACCAGGGTGGGGTTGTAGCCTTGCAAGATGGTCTAGTAGCATATCTCTCCCACTACAAGTCAGTCAGGGACATGCATTGGCAGGAGATGAGGTGCTCCGGTGGCCCCAAACACCTTGATGTAGGTATCGCGCTTGTCCAGATACCAGTGGTCGACCTTTGATATCATCTTTTTGGATGCATCTTATAGTCTCGAGCATTAATTTTTGAAAATATAAAAATAAATACGTGCGATGAATTCATCGCAGATGAGGGAGTGAGAATTTTTGTACCTGTTCTCCCATAAGATGTTGAAATATATGTGGACTGGGAGTTATGTGACGTGCCAACTCAATTTCATGCTGGAAAAGATGTTCCTGGAACACATGACATCTAGTAAGTATGAATCCATGTAGAAGGTTGGTGTCTCTCCTTCCTTCGACGTCTGAGCCTATAGTATGCAGATGCTCAGTTGCTTAGAAATGATGGCTCCCCAGTTGAAGCCGCTCCTGGAAATGGCCACTGTGTAAGCTAGAGGCATCCATGCCTCTAAGAATATGGAGCAGTCTTTCTCCCCACAAAATTGGCAGATGAGAGCCATCAGGTAGATGTATGGCTCCCTTAAGTTGGTCGCCTGGTACCATTAGGTGCTCCAGTTGGTGTATTTATTATCTTCTCTCCACCATGAGGCCATCATTCGGCTGGTGTTGTGGCGCTCATAGAATTTTACAATGAAATCAGTGTTTAGTCGCTCCTCAGGGTCTCTAAGCTTGTAATACTTCTATACCTCCATCGAAAGGAACACTCCAACACACCCACCATTGTCGTTGTTGATAAAACATTTTTTTGTGTCTATGTGGTCAATGAGCCACTTCAGGAGTTCAACACAGGGAAAGACAGGGGTTATACTAGCCACCATATGCAAGTATGACCACCGGATGTTCGGGAACACTTCGTCGTCGAGTGCTTTGACATCAGGATCACTGTGTGGGATTTGTTTTGGGTATTCCTCCCAGCTGATTTTCTTAAAGAGCTCTCCCCAATGCATGAGTGCCATTTTGGACTCTATGCTTGCCTTTGTATCTCCAAAGGCCAGAGGTTGAACGAAATATTTCTTTGTCTATGTTTTGATGACAGGCTACGATCTTTGCATGAATTCCAATTGTCTTGCGACCCCTGGAGAGGAGCCTTCACCTAATTCTGGTTCTTTCAGCTTCGGAGATCGACTAGTGGTTGGCTTTATCGAAGGTATTTTTCCTGCAATCGAAATAAATCTTTAGAGACTGTGTATAGAGAAATACTGGATAAAGATATATATGAATTGTAAACATGTAAAAATCCACAGACTTGAGTACATACCTGTAAATCTTGCTAAACCTGGTTATTTGATGCTCACAGGATCTATGCAGCTCTCGAATTGCTCGTCTTGTTTCTCCATATGCTCTGGATTTCCTAGCGCATAGAATGATTCTTCTTACCACAGCTCAAGAGGATTTAAACCAGCAAAGAACTTGCAGTGTCACATCAACCATTGAATTCGAGTGATGAGTGCAATTTAAAACAAATCTTTCGTCGAATATATGTGACTTAAATTCATCGTGGGTTGATGGCGGAGGCGCGGGGGTGATGCGGTCTATCGGTGATTTCAAACAGTCATGTTGATTGGTACAAGAGGTAGCAACTAATGCGGGATTTGGTATTAATTAGTCCCTTAACTGCTCTGAATCTAATCGTATCTAGCGCTAAAACATCCCATCATGTCACTTTCTCGGTGGGTGGATCGGGGATGCGCTATGAACGTTTTCGTCGATGTCCCTCACAAAATATCTAACGCCGATTAATCTCATCGTACAATTATGATGTGGAAAAAATGACTCGGAGGTGTGACTTGGACCTAAGGAACCAAGAATGAATCAGGGTAAAATTAGACCATACAGTTTCTCCAATCTGGCAAATACATGTGGCGTTGAAGACAGGTGGCCTAATCTGTGTGTATTAATCGGAGTCAGGGTTTTCATTAAGTTATTCAATTTAAAATGTACCTTAAAGTGTCGATGCCGAAAAGTATCTGGGATCGACGATTGGCGATACCTATCACATGTTTTTCCTATGAATTAGCTTCCTTAAAAAGTCTCGATGTCGAAGTGCATCAGGGATCATCGATCAGGGGAACTCTTTAGTGTGGTCACAAAGTTCATCGCAATCCTTTTATATCTTCTTTGATTCTGATAGGCATGTCGAGTATGGGCTATTGGCCATATCTTTTTATAAAACATTTACATGGAGAAAACTTGCTTTTTACCGATGTCGATGCTCAATTCATGGGATTTTAAAGGTCCGAAAATAGTCTGAAAGGCTAATGAGAGTCATGATAATAAGAAAAAGGAAAAACACTTTCACAAAAAATGAAATCGAATCAAACAGTGTAAAGATCAAGTGGTACCCAAAAAGTAGAAAATTGACAAAGGTTTTTTAGGGTGTGTTGAGTGCTCAAAAAATCGTGACTTACTGGGCAAAAGCAGAATCTATGTTCCTTCCTCGAACTCGACTGATGCAAAAGCTGGTTGATACCTTAGCTTGTTTTATCAAAGCTTATTTTACCCTTGCATTTGAAGTTTTCTCAGTTGATGCATCTGAGACTGCCTGTGGGATTTTCAACCTTTATTCAACCTTTGTTTCATGTAACCCTGACTCATTCCCCCTTTGACAAGAGTCTAGTAAAGAATTCACTGGAACTAGGCCTTTTAGTTACCTTTATTCATTTTCTACTGTGTTGCTCCATTGTCAGTGAGCATCCACAGCCCCGGCAAAGTCATCCTGACGTCACAGACCTTGCTCCATTGTCAATGAGCGTCCATAGCCCTAGCGGAGATATCTGCATACCCTCTCCTATTTTGCGCTCATTTGATATAGTTGAATTTTATTTTGACTGAATGCCCTGAGCGAGTGGGAGAGGAGAATGTTTGTTATTTGCAAAAAATGATATGGTTAAGGTGAAACTCACTAGCTTTGTCTATAAGGTGCATGTAGTCCTTTCCAACTTACCGTCTTTCCCTTAAGTTTTTACCAGACCACCAAGTGGATACTTCTGCACTTCTCCAAAATTGTTCATTTGCACTGGTTAGATAGAGAACCCCTCGAAACAACCGTAGGTTCCTCAGCATTTATTGTGTTGTATGTGAACGATGAGTTGTGAACAGAGTTCGCCATATCACATGATTTGAGGTCAACCATTGTCTTGTTAAAAACAATATTAAAAAGAGAAAAAGTACAATAGCAAAAGATAAAACAAAAAATGTGTTTCGCAATCGAAATAAACATCACAAAGACATGAACACAATTTTTTTTTTAATGAAAATATTGTTTTAGGGCTTGGCCATTCACCGGGAGGGCGTCAGGTTCCCCCCTCAAATTCTGCAGTCGATAGGTACCTACCTCAATCTTCTCGGCCACCTAGAAAGGTCTGAGCCATAGATTCTGAAACTTGGAATGTTTTCCTTTAGGCTCATTTGCTCTGTCCCACTTTAGGACTAAGTCTCCTACTTCAAAATTCTTCTCTTTAGCCTTATGCTTATCAAACCACCTTTTAACTCTCTGTTGGTGGGCTATGAACTTTGATTTATCTTTGTATCTTTCTTCTTCTAACATGAGCAAGGTGTCAATTCTTTGTTGTAAGATTTATTAGGGCTACCCTCTAGACTCTTGAGAAAGTTGAAGAGATGGAAGATATAGCTCGTTCAAGAGAATGGCTTCATGTTTGTATACTAGAAAGTATGGGGAATTCCCTATAGCTTCCTTGGGTGTAACTCTATCTTCCCATAAAGGGTTATGGAGTATATTATGCCAATTCCTCTGGTTGTCTGCAACTATTTTATTCAATATCCTCACTAGGTTCTTATTAGTTGATTCTGCCACTTTGTTTCCTTGTGGATAATAATTTGTAGAGTATCTAATTATGATTCCTTTGTCTAGTGAAAACTTTGTTAATAAGGTGGAATAAAAGTAAGTTGCATTTATCAAAAACAAGGACATAAGGGATACCAAACCTTGTGATTAGTTGTTGTTCTATGAATTGGATTACCACCTTCTCATTTACATGAGCCAGAGGGATGGCCTCTTCCCATTTCGCGAAATAATCGGTGGCAGTAAGTATGTACCTATGTTGTTTTGAATAACTTGGTGTAATTTCTCCTATGATGTCTAGCCCCCATTGCTCAAAAGGTATAGTAATGGCCACCGATTGAAGTGGGACAGCTGCTCTCTTCTCCCTCCCCGCACTTACTTGACAAGTTTTACAATTTCTAGTGTATGTGTGAGCGTCTTTGAACAAAGTGGTGTTTCCTGCAAAATGTCCACTGGCATGACCATCATGGAGTTCTTTCAGAACTTTGTTTGCATCTTTACGTTCGAGACATCTTAAAAGCACCCCATAATAATTAACACGGAAGAGTACTGAAGTTATGAGGTGATATTGTGAGGACTTTAACCTGATGTCTCTCCTTTCCCTAGGGTTTAGATTTTCTGGGCAAGTCCCATGATGAGGGAGATAAGTCAATTTCTCGTACCAAGACTCTTTCCCTAGGAATATGTATGAAGCTTCACCACACCATAATGCCAATTCATTCTCTCATTCGGGGTCATCATTTACTTGGTCCTAAGCTTCGGCTGGAAGTTTGCATACCCTTGTCCTTTAACTAGTTTAGCAGGTTCTATATCTAGATCAAATTATTGGAATACTGCCATCCAATTTCCTCTTCTTTCCCCCATATCCTATTAAGTAAATAAGGATCAGACTGCAGAGTGGGGCACGATGACTTTGGTATGGTTCTTGAGGTTGTAAGATCTGAAATGTTTTACTGCCTTGTATACCGCATAAGTCTGGTTGTCTATAGCAGGATAATTTAGTTCTTCACCTTGGATATTAGAGCTCATGAATGACACCGGGGTCTCATTGTTGTCATCACCTTTCTGATTTAATACTGCGGCTAATGATTGGTCGGAGGCGAAAGTATAAAGGAAGAATTCTTTGTTGAAGTCGAGGCTTCGCAACACTGGGGCCTGAGATATTGCGGTCTTAATGTTGTTGAAATCCGTCTTTCGTTCATCATCCCACTTAAACTCAGCATATTTATGAATCATTTTTTGCAGGGGTTTGATATTTTCCGTGAAATTGGGGGTGAATTTCCTCACAAAGTTGATTTTCTCGAAGAACGTTTGCATAGCCTTTTTGTTGTGAGGGAATGGAAGCTGAGTTATAGCCTTAATCATTTCTGGATCTATGAGAATCTATGCTTGAGATATAATGTGGCCTAACAACTTACCTTCTTCGACACCGAAAATAGTTTTCTTAGGGTTTAAGAATATACCATATTTCCTACACCTTTCGAAAATCTAGGTTAAATTTTGGATGTGATCTTCTATGTTCTTAGAATACACAGTCATGTCGTCCAAGTAGACTACTACACACTTGTTGATTAATCCCTGAAATGATACGTCCATGGCCCTCTGGAAGGTTTCCCATGCATTGATTAACCCAAAGGGCATGCGTTTATAAGCGAAGGTTCACCACTTGGTTTGGAAGGTAGTTTTCAAGCGGTCTTCTTCTGAAACTAGAACCTGGTTGTAACCTAAAAAATTGTCTAGTAAGGAGAAAATCTCATAGCCAAACACGGTCTGCAGGAGTTTCTCCTTTGGTGGGACTGGGTAGTTGTCATTTTCTGAACCTCTGTTGATATTTCTGAAATCTACACATAGGCAGATTTCCCCAGACTTTTTCCTTACAGGAACCAAGTTTTCTACCCAGGTAGAGTGTCTAACGTGGAAGATAATTTTGGCATCTAATAGTTTTTTTAACTCTTGACACATGTGGGGCTCCAGGGATGGGTGATACTTCCGGATATTCTATTGGAAGGGTTTTACTTCAAGATTTAAAGGGATGGTGTGTTAAATGATACGGGTCTCATAAGTTTTCATATCTCGTTTGGCCCATGCAAAGATGTCTTGATATTGTCTGAAAAGTTTGAGATAGGCCTTCCTTTCCTCTTTATATATTTTCTTGCTGAGGTTTATGTTTTTTGGATTTTCCGGGGTTCCGAGATTTATATTTTCATGCATGGGACAGGAACTACCGGTCTTCGTGTTTTTTGACCCCTTAAATATTTCCCTTAGGTCAAAAAGGTTTTCTAAATTGGCTATTCCCTTCGGTATCGTGTGAGACTTTGATTTGTCAGTCAGTTGATTTGTCTAAAGATCGGTTTCTATTGATTGTTCCTGGAATATTTCATCGTCAATAGCCAAGTCTTTAAAATTATCTTGATTGGTCATAAAGCTTACAATCTGTTCATCTCCTTCAAAGACCTTCCAATTAGAAATATTTTTGGGCACCGATAGTTTGTAGAGTAGCTCCACAGTGAACCGGGATGCTTCATAATATTCTAGAGGTGATAGATTTAAAGCAGTGATGGCCATAGAATCAGCAAGAATGTTCTTTTCTCTAGGGATCGTTGTAATGTTGAAAGCTTTAAAATGCTCTATTAGCCTGTGCACTTCTTGTTGGTAATTCTTCAGGTGTGGGGAGTTCAAATGTATAGTATTCCTTACTTGTCTAACGGTGATTTCAGAATCTCCGAAAACCTTCAATTCTTTAACGTTCATGTCCATGGATTTCTTTAGCCCTTGTACTAGAGCTTCATATTCGACGGTATTGTGTGTGTATTCGAACTCTAATCTATAGGACATGAAATGTCGTTTACCTTTTGGATCAATGAGGATGCACCCTTCCCTAGACCCTTCTTGTGATTTAGATCCATCAAAGTATAAGGTACAAACTTGTGGGAAAAACCTATCAGCCTCCTCGTTCTTGTCACTTCCATCTCCCCTTCATGTTTGTTCTATGATTTCCAACGTAGGTTCTTGACAAAAGAGGGTTTCCTCTGCCGCCATCGGCAATTCCTCTTGAAAAATAATTTTGGAGTTTTGGGTAAGGGGAACATCAAATGAGAGAGGGGACAAATTCTCGAAGTCTGAATCATAGGAATAATTGCCTAGCACATGGAAATATGTCGATGAGGGTTCATTTAGGGTTTCTAAGTCATTGAAAATATGTTTTAGATATCTTTCCCTATCAATCTTGATCATGTTTGTGTGCCCTTTTAATGGTAGCCAAAGGTGAGCCCAGTCTGTACTAAAGTATCTGTTTAACTTATCAGACCAATATCAATTAATAACAATCCATAAGCTTATGGGATATCTACTACAATGATGTCAATTACTTGCACAAATTTAGGGTGTGTCGCTATTCTGATCATTACATCTTTGAGTTCTCCCATGACCTTCACCTGGGTTATGTCTAGCTGTATCACATGTTTATCGCTCTTGAGAGGTACTGCGTTTAATTTTTTGCAAATAGACAGTGGCATAACATTAGAAGATGCTCCTGAGTCAACCAAACAATTATGGAGGTTTCTGTTGAAGACTTCAAACGTTAAAAGGAACAGTGGGAAAAAAGGTTTTCCCTTCTTATCTTCAGAGCAGGCGCTCACAGTTGGTTTATTTATTAGATCTGTGAGAGTTATATTTCCTCCTTGGTAAGTGCTTGTCGTGGGATTTTCTACTGACTTCAAAGCTTGTAACAGAAAGTCTTTTTGTTGAGGGATTATACATATGTCCATAACTGATATATTTGCCTTCAACTTCTTCAAATATTCTACTATGTTGTAATCTATCTTGGGTGATTCTCGTGTATAGATGTTTATAGGGCTTCTTCGGGGAGAAAACGATGCTTATGAGTGATTGGGAGCTAGTCTCCCTCTTGAAATTGGAATTGTAGTAAGGTCGTTTGAGACAGGTTGACCCCTACTTCGTGTTTTCACAGCCAAGACTTTTGCGGGTGGTCCTTGAACCTCAAACAGGTCATTGAAAGGCATATGTAGGTCAGGATCCCATATCAACATGGTTGTTTCTTCTAGTGGAGCAATTTCTTCCTGGTCGGAAATATTCATAACTTAGTCGTTTGATTGTTCGGTCAGGGAGACTTCATCTAAAACCGATTGGCCATCAAATTCATGGCATGCACCCCTTGAGGGAAGTCTCTTTCAGAGTGATTCTCTTGATGGTAGGTACAGAAAGAGTCGAATGCTACATTCCCCAGATCGATGTTTAAGTTGGCTAGAGGGGGTTTAATTGCTTTGAAATGTGGATTCCTTTTAAAGAAAGGCTTATAGGGACTCTGGCCTTGGTTTCCCTCCCTTTCACTTCTCTTCATGTTTATGATTTCGTTTGATATCTTTTTGACCATGCATTTTAGGTCCTCTATGTCCTCACTTCCCTTTTCAAGTGTTTGTTTTGTTTGTTTCCCTGGGGGTCTAGTCAACAGAAGTCCTCTCCTAGGAGGAGGTTGAACTTCTTTCTTAACTAATGAGACATGTCCTTCTTTGCATCTTTTCATTTGGAACTCTATCATTTTGGCTTCTTCAAAATTCTCAGCTAAGGTTGGTTTGGCATCCCTTTTCACAAACATGGAAATAGAAGCAAGGAGAGCGTTAGCATATACTTCGATTTGCAACTCCTGAGTAGGTTTAGCCTCAAGATGGAATTTGTTTAATATGATGGTGAATCTTTGATTGAAGTCTTTAACCCTTTCCCTCGAACTGATGGTGGCAGCGAACAACTCATACATCAAAGCCCCTGTAGTAGTTTCTTCTGCAAATTTATCTAGGAAATCCTTCTGAAACTTCGTCCAACTAGTTATGGGTCATAATGGTAGGTTAAAATACCACATGGAGGCTGATTTCTCGAAAGTGTAGAGGAAAATCCTAAAAACTACATCTTCATGTTGGATATTCATAAGTCTGATAGCTAGTATGAATTTTTTGATATGATCTTCAGGCAGTCCTGAGGTTTCAGGATCAAATTTTGGGACTAACTTATCTGGGTGTCGGGGGAGGTTATGTACTCATCCGTGGATGGCCAAAGCATATATATCCAACCAAGGTTGATTATTCTGATGTGGGTTTCCCCTTTATTCATCATGGTCATTATTATCTTCCATTTCTTCAAATCGTTCTGAGTTAAACCCTTCCTCTTCAGAAAAGTTGTCGGGCTCAGAGTAGTTACCGGTCGGTGTTTCGGGGATTAGATTAAGAGGATGTTTGATTTCGGTGAGGGAGAAATCTATTAAGCCTTCTATTGTGTGCAAGAAAACCTGGTCTGGGGACTCGACCACTGGTCTACTTATTTTTTTTCTTCGAGGAAGTAACGGAGCTAAGGGCAGCGCACCGATTTGTTGGGCATATGCTCTTGTGATTCTTCCGAATTGATTCAATTCCTCCTTAGGAAGATCTTAGGGTATATCAAGGAACATATGTTCTTCCTTGTTCTGGGGTGAGTTACTCGTTTTGGGAGTACTCAATGTGTGTGGGTTGTCTTGGTAATGACTAGCCATGCATGTGGGTTATTTTGAATCTACAGGCTATGTGAAATACTATGTCAAAAATAAATTCATCCATTCATTCTCAGGCCCTCATTCTAGCGCCAATTCTGTTGAGGGGTCCTAAATCCATTTGACTCAACAGTGGGAACCAAACCCGCCATCGAGGCCCAATTATACTCTGCAGCGTTTAATAGTGAAATGGTTCTCCAGATCTTGCGATCCGGCCAAAATAATCGATGGGCTTTATGTTTTCTTATGAAGGCTTTCTCCTTCGGTTCGGACATTCTCTTTTTGTATTTTCTCTTAGGTGGGACTGATATAAGATAAAGTTGGTATAAACCAACTAGGTAACAAAGTGGGAACAAGCTTAACCACTGGAGAAGAAGCTGAGCTTGGGGTAACCATTTCACTCTAGCATGCAGACAATGATTGTTTACAACAAACCTAGTACTAATACATTGATCGTGCGGGTATTCCAATTACTGACTGAGATACAATTTATCATAAGAAAACAAGCATGCGATGAACGATGGAAAGTAAAATAATTTGCTTAACTCTAATCATCAATCACATAATAACACAACGATTTATCTTCATCATTAAAGAAAAGAACTGTAAAACATTAAATCAGATAACTTATCAAAATATTTAGTAGCTCTTACTCGTTACAGCATCTATTCATGAGACGAAATAAGAAACAATTCTTCTCCACATCCAATCATACATGTTTTTGATGAAAAACACAAAATTGTCTCAGGTCCTAAACAAGACTTCTCAATTAAAGGCATCTCTGAAATAGTTCTTTACAAAACCAAAAATGAGGGTCTTTGCAACAATAATCGACCCTTTGATAATAGGTCGATCCTCTTATTTATAACATACTATTAACTAAAAATAACTACTAAAGTGCAACTAAGTAAAACAAAACTCGACCTCCTATTTATAACATACTATTAACTAAAAATAACTATTAGAGTGCAACTAAGTAAAACAAAACTTTCCACATGGTGCTTTCTTCTATCAGTCTTTCTAAGAGTTATCTCAAGATCTCACTTAAGTGGGTGACTCTTCTCGTACTTCGATCCTCACATGTGTTGGCATACGAGAATCTATGTTGTTCCATTGGGGCCAAGTGAATCTCACTTTTCTCTACTGCTTGTGTCCGATACTTGACTATTCTAGCACTTAACTATTGCAACATAGCCCGAGCTTTGATCGGGTGCTCCATGAACTGTTGCACCTAACCTGGCGCCATGTCTGTCACCTTTGGTATTTCCTCGACCCATGATGAGTCTTGTTCGGCGTGCATCTTGACTATGTCGCACAAGTCGACAAAGTCATTGGGTTTGCCAAACTCAGGGAGCCCGATGTCCTTCATTACCCAGTTGATCTTGATCTAGATTTTCTCGCACTTGGTCCATTTCTCTTGGATTTCCCGATGAGGTTCCCGGACCATTTTTTCCCAATACTCAGTCGATTTCTTAATGCGATCAAGGTTGTTTTCTTTCAACACCCAGATGCGGTGCTCTTTTGTATCTCGGTCTTGCTGCACAGTGTTGATATAGTCGACCCTTTCCACGACTTGTTGCGCCTTCTCATACCACCTCTCCATATCCTTTCACGTGGCTAGTGCCATGAGGGTGTCTTATTGCAGCTCGGTTATCCTTGCAGTGAATAGGTGTTGTTCATCTGTAAATTTGTTGTAGGCCTCCTTAAATTCACCCCTTAGGAACACCATGGCATGTGTGGTGTCCTGGTAATATTTCTCTAAGTGGCGCAAATGTTCTAATTATTTCAAAACAGCAGCCAGCTCCTCTTCATCCCTTTTTTCTCTTTCCAAGGTGGCATTGGTGATTTCCATCCATGCGTCGATAAGTTTAGATGTTTTGGCGTGCTTTGTATTGATCGGGTTTTTCTCTGTGGTGATGAGGATGGAGTGATCTAGAGTGATCCTCCTCTTCTTGGTGGTCCTCTGCACAATGGATTTCCATTTCCAGTCATAAGCGATGGCATATATGTCAATGACTTCATCCATGGGTTCGGGTATTTGTTGATTTCCCTAGGTGAGCATATTTCCCAGGCTCTCGATGGTATATATTTGTTCAAGACTGGGGTCTTGAACTTTTCCCTGTGTTATGAAGTCCCGACTTTTGTTTGTCGCTCATCGAGAATTTGAGTACCGATTGAAATTGAGGCATCGAGGGAAATCTCGGTACTTACTTGATTATTGGTCGTTGAGACGTCGATTTCTTATCGTGGAGCTTCTCCCTTTTGTTCAACCTTCTCTGACTCATCCTTCGGACTATATTCTTGGGTTTCCAGTGCATTGGGTAGCTCAGTGTCTAAGACACTCTCGACTTCTTGTTCATTCTATGGAAGCCCTGAATTCGAGTGTCAGGAGCTGGGGAAGATGTCTTCTTTGGCTCATTTTCCTCTACGATATGTACATGGGTCACAAGGGATACCATTGGGCTCTCCTCATCATCATATATGTTTATTAATTCGCAGAGGGGGTCTGGTGCACTTGATCCCACTGATACCTCGACTGTCTTCGACTGAGCTGAAACACCCACCAGTGATCTGGCCTGCGGCATTGTGATTTCAAGGTCGTCTAACATGGTGATTTCATCGATCTCTATCAATTCAAGGCCGCTTGGGCCTATCTGGATTTCATATGGGTTGTCGATAGGGGACCATGTCATTCCTGTGAGTTATGTGTCATCTTGCAGTTGATCAATTATCCGTTGTGCATGTTATATCATGAGTAACCCCCTCTCTCACGCGTCCTGAGTCATAGGGAAACCTCTATCTTCCACCGGGGCTACCAGGGGGACCTCTGCTACTTCAGTCGTTATCATTTCTTCTCTAGCTCTGAGGGCCTCTTGAGCCGATTTTCTCTATGGTTTTCGTCTATTCATCCAGGCTCATGGCTCTAAACCTGGTCATTTTGGGGTCGGCCATCCTTGCCACTGTTAATATTATGGTAGCTGCGGGAGGTATTTACCTCCACGTGTGAACCTGACGAGAATAGAAGACTCCTGAAAGAAAGAGAAACCCTAATGAGTTGGCTAATAACCCTAGAAGTATTGTCGTCTCAAGAAGATAATTTATATTAGGTTATTAGCCTCCTAGAGAAGAAGTTGGCTAGAAATAATAATAATATATTGAACAGACACATATCCAGAAGGTGAAGTCGGCCCCAGCAAATCTTGCAGAACCAGTATAAATACAGGGTGTCAGTTCTCATTTTGACACATCTCAGAACTACAGTTCCCAGTTGGTATGCACTACAGTTCCCAGTTTGGTGCGCACATGTGGAGGAGGGTTGCAGGTGCAGCTACAGCAGTAGCTAATTTTCAGTATTGGCTTGGACTATATCTTTGCTAGGGTTTGGACTATCTGATCAGCTATTGTTGGTGTGCTATCCTTGGAGGAAGATGCGCTACACCTTTCTTAGCTATTTATCCTAGGGTTTGCTTCCAGAGTAATTCTCAGTCAAGGTTAAGGTGCTCGGAGGGTGGCTTCGACCTATGGTTGGGTGACGAGGGTATCGTCAATGGTAAAATGAGCACACAATCTTATATATTCTAACAGGTTATGGGCCCACACCTCCTTCATTCAGTCTAAACGCTGAAAGGAAACATAGCCGCTAGGATATTGATCTTGTTGAGGAACTGTCGCTAGGGTTACTAGCAGAAGCAACTTCCAAGACAATGTCGCTAGGGTTACTAGCGGGAGCAGTTGCAGAAACCCTAATCCTCTCGTTGAGGCACCTTAAGTGAAGAGATTGACCTAATATCCGGACAGATCAGTGCGCCCTAGCCTAGCGCATCTCCTGATACTCTCAGCAAGCCAAGACGTGAAGTTTGAATTTCTGGTCAAATCTAGGGTTTGACCAAGTCAAGCAAGCCATGACTAACTCTATGAAGTATGAGAAAAAGTTAGATGGAGCCTCTAACTTCAGAGCATGGAAGACAAGGATTGACCTCATCCTTGCCAAGAATAAAGTGTTGGATATCGTGAAAGGAAAGATCGTGAAGCCAGAGTTTGAAGAAGGGAAAGAGAAGGAACCGCAGAACGTTGCATCTATGGAGAAGTTCAAAGATGTTGACATCAATTCCATGAGTATCATAGTGGATTCTATAAAAGGCCACTTGATACCCTACATCTCCCATCTTGACTCATAGAAGAATATGTACGATGCCCTAAAAAATCTCTTCTCAGTCAGAAACATTGGACAAGTTATGAGTCTAAAGAATGAGCTCTGTAACATGAAGATGAATGATGACGATAGCATAACATCATACTTTGTAAGGATCTCCCAGTTAAGAGATCAACTACAAGCTATTGAAGAGATCACTTCAGAAAAGGATATGGTGAACATAGTACTCAATGGTCTTCCCAAGACATGGGATGCATTTGTCACAAGCATGAACACAAGGAAGGAGTATCCAACATTTGAAGAACTTTGGACTTATTGTGCTCAAGAAGAATCAAGGATCAATGAAAAGGAGAAACCCCAAAAGAAGTACAACGATCAAGATTTCACAGCAAGATTCAATAACTTCAGGAACCAAAGGAATTTTGGTTCAAGGAGGAAGCCAAATCAGGAAAAAGACATTTCATAAGTGAAATGCTTCAACTGTCGAAAATATGGTCACTACAAGAATCATTGTCCCGAGCTAAAGAAAAGGATGGAGAAACACGAAGCATCGATTGTCAAAGAAAATGAACCTACAAAGAAGGCTAAGCAGGATGGAAGAGACTTCTTCTTCTAAAAGGTAACAACAATCTTCTTATTTTTCTGTACATATCTTGCTTGCATCATCTCTGTACATATCTTGTATATCTATCTCTTGGAAAATAATGTGTTCCAAGAAGAACTATACCTATGGAAGAACAACAAGATGAAAATGGATATCATTAGATCATACACATTAAAGGATGAAATACAAATCATGTGGAAGCTATTGCAAGATAAGCCGAATCAATCATGAAAAGACTTAGAAGAAGCAAAGACAGAAAGAAGTCATAAATCGAGCGAAAAATGGAAAAAGACTTATGATGCTCTATAGAAAACAACAAGACAAAAGCATGGACTATATAAACAAGACATCCAATTATATATTGCAAAAGACAATAAGGATGCAGATGGAAGCGTGGACTCTGTTAGACGGAGGGAGCCGATTATATGCACTTATACATGAAGTAAGGATTAGGAGGGAGCTAATCCTATGATCCATTGAAGATGATGAAGTATATATATCCATGGTAGTAACCATGAAAAACAGTATGTGTTCAGTTCAAACGTAGAAGAAGACTTCTTCGAAGAGAAGCCTTAAAGTATTCCTAGTTGTCCATCCAGATCCGTGATCCTATGATGAAAGGAAGAAGTGGAATCTCTAGGGCATGGAATCTATAAGAAACTCCATGGACCCAAGCGCTAAAGAAGAACATGAAGATTCAAAGAAAGAAAGAAAATCCAAAACAACCAGTCATAATATTAAGAATAAAAAGATTATCAGCCTTATATAAACTCAATAAAAGCAAACAAGTAGAGGAACTAAAAGTCGTGATGAATAATAGTGTATGAAAGACTTATGAATGAAAGCATTGCGAGATCCAAAACTAGAAGTTCTCCCAAATGGAGGGAGAAGACTATGATGATTACTCGTTCCAGTACACCAGACATATCACTACATGAGTCATTATATCATCTACAACATCCATGAGTTGGAGTTCTACATCAGATGAATGCAAAGAATGTTTTCCAGAGAAATTGAATAAAGAGCGTATGAAGAGCAATCTCAAGACTTTGAGGCATACCAGAAAGAGACTCTTATATGCAGATAAAAGACGATAACTTGGTGGAGAACCTCCAGTGCACAGCAGAAGCATGGTGAAGATTTCCTATAACATCAAGATGACTACTCAGTAGATCAGACCTCATGATGACAGAAGAAGTGCCACATGGATATGTTCTAGTTTTCCAACTATGATATACTGTATTGTTCAGATCTACATGAAGCCTTCACAAGTGTTCCAGACTAAAGTACATTTGAAATCAAGCATTACATTATCCATGATGAAGTCCAAAAAGGAGAAAATGATTCTCCAATACATATCTCCATAGATGAGCAGATAAGCAGACATTTTGGTAAAGCTTCTATTCAGGATTAAAGAGTTTGTGTACTCAAGCTAGAGCTCGTGAAAACAACTTCCCTTTTATTGAAAAAGAAGAAATGACTCTCCAAGTTAGGAGGGAGCACTGAAAACATTATTGAAGACATTCATATTTAAAAATTGAAAAATAGTCCATCTTAAACAAATGCTTTCATGTTCGGAAAGTGGATTGAGACTTCTGACAGACAGTCACTTTCCATTGTGGTTAACATGGAAAATAGTCTGATTGCTGACGTATCATAGACAGTGACTTCCCATTGTGGTTAACATGGGGAGTGGTCTAGGGAAGTCTCTCTTCTTGAGGGTTACTCAAGAAGACTGGCCCGCCTCGTCGGACAACGATTTCTCATTGTGGTTAACATGAGGAATGGTTTGTTTTGGAGGTTGATGCAGGACAGTCTTTTCCTATTGTGATTAACAGAGGAAATGGTCGGAACAGTCATTCCTTAGGGTTTATACATTCTCTCCAGGGCACACTTTGATTAGTGTAGAAGGAATGGCCCAAGGTGGGGAATGGTCCAGGCTCAGCAATCAGGGACAGACATTCCTTAGGGTTTATACATTCTCTCCAGGGTGCACTTTGATTAGTGTAGGAGGAATGGCCTAGGGTGGGGAATGGTCCAGACTCAGCATTCCTTAGGGTTATAC
>ML782984.1:162712-193575 GCA_009831015.1 Picea engelmannii
TCAAGGGAATCATATCAATCAATTACTTGACATCAACCAATGACATCAATCAAACCAAACCATTTACATCAATGACATATGATCCAACAATCTCCCAAGTAATCAAACCATTGGCATCAATGACAACATGATCCAACAGAACCTGGTTGTAACCTAAAAAAATGTCTAGTAAGGAGAAAATCTCATAGCCAGACACGGTCTGCAGGAGTTGCTCCTTTGGTGGGACTGGGTAGTTGTCATTTTTTGGACCTCTGTTGAGATTTCTGAAATCTACACATAGGCGGATTTCCCTAGACTTTTTCCTTACAGGAACCAAGTTTTCTACCCAGGTAGAGTGTCTAACGTGGAAGATAATTTTGGCATCTAATAGTTTTTTTTAACTCCTGACACATGAGGGGCTCCAAGGATGGGTGATACTTTCGGAGCTTCTATTGGAAGGGTTTTACTTCAAGATTTAAAGGGATGGTGTGTTGAATGATACGGGTATCATAAGTTTTCATATCTCGGTTGGCCCATGCAAAGATGTCTTGATATTGTCTGAAAAGTTTGAGATAGGCCTTCCTTTCCTCTTTAGATATTTTCTTGTCGAGGTTTATGTTTTTTGGATTTCCCGGGGTTCCGAGATTTATATTTTCATGCATGGGATAGGAACTACCGGTCTTCGCGTTTTTTGACCCCTTAAATATTTCCCTTAGGTCAAAAAGGTTTTCTAAATTGGCTATTCCCTTCGGTATCGTGTGAGACTTTGATTTGTCGGTCAGATGATCTGTCTAAGGATCGGTTTCTATTGATTGTTCCTGGAATATTTCATCATCAATAGCCAAGTCTTTAAAATTATCCTGATTGGTCAGAAAGTTTACAATCTGTTCATCTCCTTCAAAGACCTTTCAATTAGAAATATTTTTGGGCACCGATGGTTTGTAGAGTAGCTCCACAGTGAACCAGGACGCTTCATAATATTCTAGAGGTGATAGCTTTAAAGCAGTGATGGCCATAGAATCAGCAAGAATGTTCTTTGCTCTAGGGATCGCTGTAATGTTGAAAGCTTCAAAATGCTCTATTAGCCTGTGCACTTCTTGTTGGTAATTCTTCAGGTGTGGGGAGTTCAAATGTATAGTATTCCTTACTTGTCTAACGATGATTTCAGAATCTCCGAAAACCTTCAATTCTTTAACGTTCAAGTCCATGTCTTTCTTTAGCCCTTGTACTAGAGCTTCATATTCGGCGGTATTGTTTGTGTATTCGAACTCTAATCTACAGGACATGAAATGTCGTTTACCGTTTGGATCAATGAGGATGCACCCTGCCCTAGACCCTTCTTTTGATTTAGATCCATCAAAGTATAAGGTACAAACTTGTGGGAAAAACCTATCAGCCTCCTTGTTCTTGTCACTTCCCTCTCCCCTTCATGTTTGTTCTGTGATTTCCAGCGTAGGTTCTTGACAAAAGAGGGTTTCCTCTGCCGCCATCGGCAATTCCTCTTGAAAAATAATTTTGGATTTTTGGGTAAGGGGAACATCAAATGAGAGAGGGGACAAATTCTCGAAGTCAAAATCACGGGAATAATTGCCTAGCACATGGAAATATGTCAATGAGGGTTCATTTAGGGTTTCTAAGTCATTGACAATACGTTTTAGATATCTTTCCCTATCAATCCTGATCATGTTTGTGTGCCCTTTTAATGGTAGCCAAAGGTGAGACCAGTCTGTACTAAAGTATATGTTTAACTTATCAGACCAATATCAATTAATAACAATCCATAAGCTTCTGGGATATCTACTACAATGATGTCAATTACTTGCACAAATTGAGGGTGTGTCGCTATTCTGATCATTACATCTTTGAGTTCTCCCATGACCTTCACCTGGGTTATGTCTAGCTGTATCACATGTTTATCACTCTTGAGAGGTACTGCGTTTAATTTTTTGCAAATAGACAGTGGCATAACATTAGAAGATGCTCCTGAGTCAACCAAACAATTATCGAGGTTTCTGTTGAAGACTTCAAACGTTAAAAGGAACAGTGGGACAAAAGGTTTTCCCTTCTTATCTTCAGAGCAGGCGCTCACAGTTGGTTTATTTCTTAGATCTATGAGAGTTATATTTCCTCCTTGGTAA
The DNA here is from genome assembly GCA_009831015.1 of Picea engelmannii. NCBI lineage: Eukaryota > Viridiplantae > Streptophyta > Pinopsida > Pinales > Pinaceae > Picea > Picea engelmannii. The sequence continues at coordinate 164,830 of ML782984.1, forward strand.
GTGCTTGTCGTGGGATTTTCTACTAACTTAAAATCTTGTAACAGAAAGTCTTTTTGTTGAGGGATTATACATATGTCCATAACTGATATATTTTCCTTCAACTTCTTCAAATCTTCTACTATGTTGTAATCTAGCTTGGGCGATTCTCATGTATAGATGTTTATAGGGCTTCTTCAGGGAGAAAACGATGCTTTCGAGTGATCGGGAGCTAGTCTCCCTCCTGAAATTGGAATTGTAGTAAGGTCGTTTGAGACAGGTTGACCCCTACTTCGTCTTTTCACAGCCAAGACTTTTGTGGGTGGTCCTTGAACCTCAAACAGGTCATTGAAAGGCATAGGTAGGTCAGGATCCCATATCAACATGGTTGTTTCTTCTAGTGGAGCAATTTCTTCTTGGTCGGCAATATTCATAACTGAGTCATTTGATTGTTCGGTCAGGGAGACTTCATCTAAAACCGGTTGGCCATCAAATTCATGGCATGCACCCATTGAAGGAAGTCTCTTTCAGAGTGATTCTCTTGATGGTAGGTACAGAAAGAGTCGAATGCTACATTCCCCAGATCGATGTTTAAGTTGGCTAGAGGAGGTTTAATTGCTTTGAAATGTGGATTCCTTTTAAAGAAAGGCTTATAGGGACTTTGGCCTTGGTTTCCCTCCCTTTCACTTCTCTTCATGTTTATGATTTCGTTTGATATCCTTTTGACCATGCATTGTAGGTCCTCTATGTCCTCACTTCCCTTTTGAAGGGTTTGTTCTGTTTGTTTCCCTGGGGGTCTAGTCAACAGAAGTCCTCTCCTAAGAGGAGGTTGAACTTCTTTCTTAACTAACGATACCTATCCTTCTTTGCATCCTTTCATTTGGAACTCTATCGTTTTGGCTTCTTCAAAATTCTCAGCTAAGGTTGGTTTGGCAGCCCTTTTCACAAACATGGAAATAGAAGCAAGGAGAGCGTTAGCATATACTTCGATTTCCAACTCCTGAGTAAGTTTAGCCTCGAGCTGGAATTTGTTTAATATGATGGTGAATCTTTGATTAAAGTCTTTAACCCTTTCCCTCGAACTGATGGTGGCAGCGAACAACTCAGCCATCAAAGCCCCTGTAGTAGTTTCTTCTGCAAATTTATCTAGGAAATCCTTCTGAAACTTCGTCCAACTAGTTATGGGTCATAATGGTAGGTTAAAATACCACATAGAGGCTGATTTCTCGAAAGTGTAGAGGAAAATCCTACAAACTACGTCTTCATGTTGGACATTCATAAGTCTGATAGCTAGTATGAATTTTTTGATATGATCTTCAGGCAGTCCTGAGGTTTCAGGATCAAATTTTGGGAGTAACTTATCTGGGTGTCGGGGGAGGTTATCTCATCCGTGGATGGCCAAAGCATATCTAGCCAACCAAGGTTGATTATTCTGAGGTGGGTTTCCCCTTTATTCGTCATGGTCATTATTATCTTCCATTTCTTCAAATTGTTCTGAGTTAAACCCTTCCTCTTCAAAAAATTCGTTGGGCTCAGAGTAGTTACCGATCGGTGTTTCAGGGATTAGATTAAGAGGATGTTTGATTTCGGTGAGGGAGAAATCTATTAAGCCTTCTATTGTGTGCACGAAAACCTGGTCTGGGGACTCGACCACTGGTCTGCTTTTTTTTTTTCTTCGAGGAAGTAACAGAGCTAAGGGCAGCGCACCGATTTGTCGAGCGTATGCTCTTGTGATTCTTTCGAATTGATTCAATTCCTCGTTAGGAAGAGTGTAGGGTATATCAAGGAACATATGTTCTTCCTCGTTCTGGGGTGAGTTACTCATTTCGAGAGTACTCAGTGTGTGTGGGTTGTCTTGGTAATGACTAGCCATGCATGTGGGTTATTTTGAATCTACAGGCTATGTGAAATACTATGTCAAAAATAAATTCATCCATTCATTCTCAGGCCCTCCTTCTAGCGCCAATTCTGTTGAGGGGTACTAAATCCATTTGACTCAACAGCGAGAACCAAACCCTCCATCGAGGCCCAATTATACTTTGCAGCGCTTAATAGTGGAATGGTTCTCCAGATCTTGCGATCCGGCCAAAATAATCGATGGGCTTTATGTTTTCTTGTGAAGGCTTTCTCCTTTGGTTCGGACATTCTCTTTTTGTATTTTCTCTTAGGTGGGACTGATATAAGATAAAGTTGGTATAAACCAACTAGGTAACAAAGTGGGAACAAGCTTAACCACTGGGGAAGAAGCTGAGCTTGGGGTAACCATTTCACTCTAGCATGCAGACAATGATTGTTTACAACAAACCTAGTACTAATACGTTGACCGTGCGGGTATTCCAATTACTGACTGAGATACAATTTATCATAAGAAAACAAGCATGCAATGAACGATGGAAAGTAAAATAATTCGCTTAACTCTAATCATCAACCACATAATAACACAATGATTTATCTTCATCATTAAAGAAAAGAACTGTAAAACATTAAATCAGATAACTTATCAAAAGATTTAGTAGCTCTTACTCGTTACATCATCCATTCATGAGACGAAATAAGAAACAATTCTTCTCCACATCCAATCATACATGCTTTTGATGAAAAACACAAAATTGTCTCAAGTCCTAAACAAGACTTCTCAATTAAAGGCATCTCTGAAATAGTTCTTTACAAAACCAAAAATGAGGGTCTTTGCAACAACCATCGACCCTTTGATAATAGGTCGATCCTCTTATTTATAACATACTATTAACTAAAAATAACTATTAAATTGCAACTAAGTAAAACAAAACTCGTCCTCCTATTTATAACATACTATTAACTAAAAATAACTATTAAAGTGAAACTAAGTAAAACAAAACTTTCCACATGGTGCTTTCTTCTATCAGTATTTCTAAGAGTTATCTCAGGATCTCACTTAAGTGGGTGACTCTTCTCGTACTCCGATCCTCACATGTGTTGGCATACGGAAATCTATGTTGTTCCATTGGGGCCAAGTGAATCTCTCTTTTCTCTGCTACTTGTGCCTGATACTTGACTATTATAGCACTTAACTATTGCAACATAGCCCGAGCTTTGATCGGGTGCTCCATGAACTGTTGCACCTAACCTGGCGCCATGTCTGTCACCTTTGGTATTTCCTCGACCCATGATGAGTCTTGTTCGGCGTGCGTCTTGACTATGTCGCACAAGTCGACAAAGTCATTGGGTTTGCCAAACTCGGGGAGCCCGATGTCCTTCATTACCCAGTTGATCTTGATCTAGCTTTTCTCACACTTGGTCCATTTCTTTTGGATTTCCCGATGAGGTTCCCGGACCATTTTTTCCCAATACTTAGCCGATTTCTTAATGTGATCAAGGTTGTTTTCTTTCAACACCCGGATGCGGTGCTCTTTTGTATCTCGGTCTTGCTGCACAATGTTGATATAGTCGACCCTTTACACGACTTGTTGCGCCTTCTCGTACCACCTCTCCATATCCTTGCACGTGGCTAGTTCCATGAAGGTGTCTTATTGCAGTGAATAGGTGTTGTTCATCTGTAAATTTGTTGTAGGCCTCCTTAAATTTACCCCTTAGGAACACCATGGCCTGTGTGGTGTCCTGGTAATATTTCTGTAAGTGGCGCAAATGTTCTAATTCTTTCAAAACAGTAGCCAGCTCCTCTTCATCCCTTTTTTCTCTTTCCAAGGTGGCATTGGTGATTTCCATCCATGCGTCAATAAGTTCAGATGTTTTGGTGTGCTTTGTATTGATCAGGTTTTTCTCCGTGGTGATGAGGATGGAGTGATCTAGAGTGATCCTCCTCTTCTTAGTGGTGCTATGCACAATGGCTTTCCATTTCCAGTCATAAGCGATGGCATATATGTCAACGACTTCATCCACGGGTTCGGGTATTTGTTGATCTCCCCAGGTGAGCATATTTCCCAGGCTCTCGATGGTATATATTTGTTCAAGACTGGGGTCTTGAACTTTTCCCTGTGTTCTGAAGTCCCGACTTTTGTTTGTCGCTCATCGGGAATTTGAGTACCGATTGAAATTGAGGCATCGAGGGAAATCTCGGTACTTACTTGATTATTGGTCGTTGAGACGTCGATTTCTTGTCGTGGAGATTCTCCCTTTTGTTCAACCTTCTCTAACTCATCCTTCGGACTATATTCTTGGGTTTCCGGTGCATTGGGTAGCTCAGTGTCTAAGACACTCTCGACTTCTTTTTCATTCTATGGAAGCCCTGAATTCGAGTGTCGGGAGTTGGGGAAGATGTCTTCTTTGGCTCATTTTCCTCTACGATGTGTACATGGGTCACAAGGGATACCATTGGGATCTCTTCATCATCATAGATGTTTATTAATTCGCGGAGGGGGTCCGGTGCACTTGATCCCACTGATACCTCGACTGTCTCCGGCTGAGCTGAAACACCCACCAGTGATCTAGCCTGCGGCATTGTGATTTCAAGGTCGTCTAACACGGTGATTTCATCGATGTCTATCAATTCAAGGCCGCTTGGGCCTATCTGGATTTCATATGGGTTCTTGACAGGGGACCCTGTCATTCCTGTGAGTTATGTGTCATCTTGCAGTTGATCAATTATCCGTTGCGCATGTTATATCATGAGTAACCCCCTCTCTCACGCATCCTGAGTCATAGGGAAACCTCTATCTTCCACCGGGGCTACCAGGGGGACCTCTGCTACTTCGGCAGTTATCATTTCTTCTCTGGCTCTGAGGGCCTCTTGAGCCGATTTTCTCTATGGTTTTCGTCTATTCATCCAGGCTCATGGCTCTAAACCTGGTAATTTTGGGGTCGGCCATCCTTGCCACTGTTAATATTATGGTAGTTGCGGGAGGTATTTAACTCCACGTGTGAACCTGACGAGAATAGAAGACTCCGGAAAGCAAGAGAAAACCCTAATGAGTTGGCTAATAACCCTAGAAATCTTGTCGGCTCAAGAAGATAATTTATATTAGGTTATTAGCCTCCTAGAGAAGAAGTTGGCTAGAAATAATAATAATATACTGAACAGACACATATCCAGAAGGCGAAGTCGGCCCCAGCAAATCTTGCAGAACCAGTATAAATACAGGGTGCCAGTTCCCATTTTGACACATCTCAGAACTGCAGTTCCCAGTTGGTGTGCACTGCAGTTCCCAGTTTGGTGCGCACATGTGGAGGAGGGTTGCAGGTGCAGGTGCAGCAGCAGCTAATTTTCAGTATTGGCTTGGACTATATCTTGGCTAGGGTTTGGACTATCTGATCAGCTATTGTTGGTGCGCTATCCTTGGAGGAAGATGTGCTACACCTTGCTTGGCTATTTAGCCTAGGGTTTGCTTCCAGAGTAATTCTCAGTCAAGGTTAAGGTGCTCGGAGGGTGGCTTCGGCCTATGGTTGGGTGACGAGGGTATCGTCAATGGTAAAATGAGCACACAATATTCTATATTCTAACAGGTTATGGGCCCACACCTCCTTCATTCAGTCTAAACGCTGGAAGGAAACATAGCCGCTAGGATATTGAGCTCGTTGAGGAACTGCCGCTAGGGTTACTAGCAGAAGCAGCTTCCAAGATGTTGTTGTTAGGGTTACTAGCAGGAGCAGTTGCAGAAACCCTAATCCTCTCGTTGAGGCACCTTAAGCGAAGAGATTGACCTAATATCCAGGCAGATCAATGCACCCTAGCCTAGCGCATCTCCTGATACTCTCAGCAAGCCAAGACGTGAAGTTTGAATTTCTAGTCAAATCTAGGGTTTGACCAAGTCAAGCAAGCCATGACTAACTCTATGAAGTATGAGAACAAGTTAGATGGAGCCTCTAACTTCAGAGCATGGAAGACAAGGATTGACCTCATCCTTGCCAAGAATAAAGTGTTGGATATCGTGAAAGGAAAGATCGTGAAGCCAGAGTTTGAAGAAGGGAAAGAGAAGGAACCGCAGAACGTTGCAGCTATGGAGAAGTTCAAAGATGTTGACATCAATTCCATGAGTATCATAGTGGATTCTATAAAAGACCACTTGATACCCTACATCTCCCATCTTGACTCATCGAAGAAGATGTACGATGCCCTAAAAAATCTCTTCTTAGTCAGAAACATTGGACAAGTTATGAGTCTAAAGAATGAGCTCTGTAACATGAAGATGAATGATGACGATAGCATAACATCATACTTGGTAAGGATATCCCAGTTAAGAGATCAACTACAATCTATTGAAGAGATCACTTCAAAAAAGGATATGGTGAACATAGTACTCAATGGTCTTCCCAAGACATGGGATGCATTTGTCGCAAGCATGAACACAAGGAAGGAGTATCCAACATTTGAAGAACTTTGGACTTCTTGTGCTCAAGAAGAATCAAGGATCAATGCAAAGGAGAAACCCCAAAAGAAGTACGACGATCAAGCTTTCACAACAAGATTCAATAACTTCAGGAACCAAAGGAATTTTGGTTCAAGGAGGAAGCCAAATCAGGAAAAAGACATTTCAGAAGTGAAATGCTTCAACTGTCGAAAATATGGTCACTACAAGAATCATTGTCCCGAGATAAAGAAAAGGATGGAGAAACACGAAGCATCGATTGTCGAAGAAAATGAACCTACAAAGAAGGCTAAGCAGGATGGAAGAGACTTCTTCTTCTAAAAGGTAACAACAATCTTCTTATTTTTCTGTACATATCTTGCTTGCATCATCTCTGTACATATCTTGTATATCTATCTCTTGGAAAATAATGTGTTCCAAGAAAAACTATACCTATGAAAGAACAACAAGATGAAAATGGATATCATTAGATCATACACATTAAAGGATGAAATACAAATCATGTGGAAGCTATTGCAAGATAAGCTGAATCAATCATGAAAAGACTTAGAAGAAGCAAAGACAGAAAGAAGTCAGCAATCGAGCGGAAATTGGAAAAAGACTTATGACACTCTATAGAAAACAAGAAGATGAAAGCATGGACTATATAAACAAGACAGCCAATTATATATTGCAGAAGACAATAAGGATGCAGATGGAAGCGTGGACTCTGTTAGACGGAGGGAGCCGATTATATGCACGTATACATGAAGTAAGGATTAGGAGGGAGCTAATCCTATGATCCATTGAAGATGATGAAGTATATGTATCCATGGTAGTAACCATGAAAAACAGTATGTGTTCAGTTCAAACGCAGAAGAAGACTTATTCGAAGAGAAGCCTTAAAGTATTCCTGGTTGTCCATCCAGATCCGTGATCCTATGATGAAAGGAAGAAGTGGAATCTCTAGGGCATGGAATCTATAAGAAACTCCATGGACCCAAGCGCTAAAGAATAACATGAAGATTCAAAGAAATAAAGAAAATCCAAAACAACCAGTGATAATATTAAGAATAAAAAGATTACCAGCCTTATATGAACTCAATAAAAGCAAACAAGTAGAGGAACTAAAAGTCGTGATGAAGAATAGTGTATGAAAGACTTATGAATGAAAGCATTGTGAGATCCAAAACTAGAAGTTCTCCCAAATGGAGGGAGAAGACTATGATGATTACTCATTCCAGTACACCAGACATATCACTACATGAGTCATTATATCATCTGCAACATCCATGAGTTGGAGTTCTACATCAGATGAATGCAAAGAATGTTTTCCAGAGAAATTGAATAAAGAGCGTATGAAGAGCAATATCAAGACTTTGAGGCATACCAGAAAGAGACTCTTATATGCAGATAAAAGACGATAACTTGGTGGAGAACCTCCAGTGCACAGCAAAAGCGTGGTGAAGATTTCCTATAACATCAAGATGACTACTCAGTAGATCAGATCTCATGATGACAGAAGAAGTGCCACATGGATATGTTCTATTTTCCAACTATGATATACTCTATTGTCCAGATCTACATGAAGCCTTCACAAGTGTTCCATACTAAAGTACATTTGAAATCAAGCATTACATTATCCATGATGAAGTCCAGAAAGGAGAAAATGATTCTCCAATACATATCTCCATAGATGAGCAGATAAGCAGACATTTTGGTAAAGCTTCTATTCAGGATTAAAGAGTTTGAGTACTCAAGCTAGAGCTCGTGAAAAAAACTTCCCTCTTATTGAAAAAGAAGAAATGACTCTCCAAGTTAGGAGGGAGCACCGAAAACATTATTGAAGACATTCATATTTAAAAATTGAAAAATAGTCCATCTTAGACAAATGCTTTCATGTTCGGAAAGTGGATTGAGACTTCTGACGGACAGTCACTTTCCATTGTGGTTAACATGGAAAGTAGTCTGATTGCTGACATATCATAGACAGTGAATTCCCATTGTGGTTAACATGGGGAGTGGTCTAGGGCAGTCTCTCTTCTTGAGGGTTACTCAAGAAGACTGGCCCGCCTCGCCAAACAGGGATTTCTCATTGTGGTTAACATGAGGAATGGTCTGTTTTGGAGGTTGATGCAGGACAGTCTTTTCCTCTTGTGATTAACAGAGGAAATGGTCGGAACAATCATTCCTTAGGGTTTATACATTCTCTCCAGGGCTCACTTTGATTAGTGTAGAAGGAATGGCCTAGGGTGGGGAATGGTCCAGGCTCAGCAATAAGGGACAGACATTCCTTAGGGTTTATACATTCTCTCCAGGGTGTGCTTTGATTAGTGTAGGAGGAATGGCCCAGGGTGGGGAATGGTCTAGACTCAGCATTCCTTAGGGTTATACATTCTCTCTAGGGTGCACTTTGATTAGTGTAGGAAGAATTGCCCAGGGTGGGGAATGGTCCATGTTCAGAAGACAGGACAATTATTCTTCTTTGTTTGAGAAGAATAGTCCAGATATCTCATTTTTCTACTCTGAGGGCAGATATTATTTCATATCTCACAGACGTGAGTGAAAGATTGGCACGTCGGGTATCGTCTATCGAAGATATCCTTTTATAAAACATTTGTGGAGACAAAACTTTATTTTTACTGATGTCGATGAAGATTGGCGTTCGGTGGCCAAAATTTCCCGAGTGGTTCTTTACCATTTTGAAATCCTTTCGATGTTGAATCTGAGTGTGTCAGCTAAAGTTTTTTGACTTTTGTTTCTTTCTTCAGGCTCAAGTCATGGGGTTTTAAAGGTCCAAAAACAGTCTAAAAGGATAATGAGAGTCATGATAATAAGAAAAAGGCAAAACATTTTCACAAAAAATGAAATCGAATCAGACAGTGCAAAGATCAAGTGGTACCCAAAAAGTAGAAAAATGACAAAAGCTTTTTAGGGTGTGTTGAGTGATCAACAGGTTTGTATCCATATTTCATACCTTATTTTAGCCCTCTTCAATGTTAGATTGAGTTATCATGTGTTGGAACATGCTATCCTTGTTCATATTTTTGTATTCATTGACATATTTGTAATGTAATTTTATTTTCCAACCATATTGTAATAGATATTTCAACATATATTTATGTAACATTTGATGTATCCGTGTTTTGGATCATTACCAAACCAAAGGGAAAGTTCCATGGTCTTGAGGTAATGCTTGAATGGTTGCATTAGCTATTTGATTTCACTTAGCCTTTGTTTCATCCTAGGTTAGAGTATTGGAGGATGAATAGCTAGCTCAACACATGTGAGCGTTAGTTTCTTTCATGCATCTTTTTAGCATTGTTGAAGCCGAAGTTTGAACTCTTGGTTATGTAAATAAATATGTGGTGTTTGTAGATGTTGATATGTATTCATCTTGCTACATGATCTTTCATTTTATTTCTTCTTGACATGTTTAACCAGAGATTCCTATGGTTCTCATGCACTCCCAAGAAGAGTGCATGTCCCTAAGTTGGAGCCTATTATTACACCTCACATTGTATGAGGCTTCACTTTGTGATTTTCATCACATTTGTGGAGATTTGTAGTTGGTATCTTGGAGCGTTGGACTGACTTGGGGGGATTGATCTTCATGGATACCTTCTCTTCACGGCATTGGATCATTTTATGGAGGTATTTGGTTGGGGGAGTCTTACTTCTCCTTGGTTGGATGATCATAGTCATTGGATTGGTGGTCTTCTCACATGTGTTTTCCTTGTTGATCACCCCTTGGCTGCATTGTTTATAGTTATGGAGCATGTTATATCATTATGGTGTGGTTTTGGTATACTTGTTCTCGGGCAATTCAATTGCTTAAATTGTTTTACATTAAATTGTCAACCAGGGAACTTGTAAGTTTGTGAGATGCCGACAAAATATATGTAGGAGTAGGAAACTAACTCTAAGCTAAGAAAGTTGAATTAAAAATGTTAAGAACATGAATTAAAATCAGATGATATTATGTTGTAGGTCGGGTCCTATATATTTTCATCTATCTCTTGGATTCTCAAGGTTAACAAACATTCAAAACTCTAATGCACACCACACTCGATTGATCACACTTGCAGAAATGAAAGGATACATAATTCAATTGAGATCAATGGAATTATATTTCAACTATTAACCACATTCCTTTTTTTTAAAAGTGAGAGCATCAATTGGTTTTGTGATCACTAAAGCAACTCGGCCTTCAATCCCTAACTCTGTAGGGAAACCACACTTGCAGAAATTGAAATTGCAGAAATGAAATGCTACAAAAATAAAAATGAGTAGCTACTGAAATAACGTCATACAACAAAAAGGAAACTATTTGGGCAGTGTGTACCAGAGAGAGGGGGCCTTGCCTCTCTTGGCATATATTTCCAAGAAGAACTATAGTAGAGAACTATTTATCAGTAACAACAAGCTCTTTATTCCAACATAAAAAAGATTGCAATGATCATTCTCTTTGATATGGAACTCTATGATTTAACCTCTCATTTAACTCTCAACTATCTAAATCTCTAACTCATTAACTATCTCATTTGAATGATATCCTCTCATATTTATACATATAGCTTCTCCTTCACAACAGGAAAATGAGTTACAATAAGATGAAATCAGATCTTAAACAAGTGGATCTGCAACTAACAAATCCTAGATCCTAAACATGGATCTTTTCACCACCAAATCTTGGATTTGATCTAAGATAGTTTGAAGAAGATAACAACATCATAGTACATGATATCCATGTGCCCAAAATTGTGGATATGGGTCGCAACTTGGTCAACCCACTTAGCTATAGAATTGCAGGCTAGTTACCAGAACGACCAGTTTTGGAAATCTAAACAATACGCTTGCACTTTTTGCAAGTTTTCCACATGTGTCATCTAAATGACCCTATTATGCACAAAACCCATGTTTTATATTTTCTATATTCCTCTTCAGTTGTTCATAAATGATGTGAAATGTTTGACTACCAAAACTGCCAATCAGTTGCAGAATGTTCAACACAATTGTTGAATTTCCCAAGTTAGGAAACCACAATATCTACTCTAAATAATAATCAAAGCATGAGAAATCAACTATTTTAGTGTAAGTATGCCATGTGAATCTCATATAGGGTAGAAATGGACAAATGCAGAAATATGAGTGATGAATGGAATGATGATGAAAGGGTAAAGTAAATGAAAAATGGCTAAATGGCATCGTAAAATGTGTTATTTTTTAGGTCTGACACTTGTTTATATTGGATGTGCTACATTTGTTTCATGGATGGTGGTTCTATTCCACAAGGGGTTGTAGGATGGTGTTAGGAGGTATATGTTTCATGATCTTGTTGGAGTTTCCTAGTGACTTTTGCATGGTAAAGTTGTATTCTTGGTGTCACTAGAAGGGGCTTTCTACATGGTCCTCGTGTGTTTATGTGGTGAGGATATACTTGATGATTGGATGGGTTAACATTTCTATTGCCCCCTTCTCTTCTGATGTTGATGTGGTTATATGATGGATGTGTTGTGGTAGTGCACTTTACCTTGGTGGGACTTCCCTAGGTGATATGACTTAAAATTGTAACATTTGCTAGACATCACCTAGGTGGAATGTGTCTGATGATGTTAGTACCTTGTGGATGTACTTTTTCCTAAGTTTGATATAGATTGGGGGGGATACTACATACATATTTGATAATCAAGCCTTCTCCTAATGTTTGATGAGGTTTTATTATGTTATAGTATTTTGGTGGTATGTCTTAGGTGTAGCTTCTATTTTATCATTGTGTTATTATCATGGTGGTATTTGCTAGGATGTACAACTTGTTTCCATGGTACAACACTTGTTGGAGCACAACCCCCCTCATTGGCACACATGTTCAGGTTGATTTAATTAGTTGATTATTGTTGGGAGGTTAGACTATGGTTTTATTTCAGCATTAACCTTTGTGCACACATGTTGAGGTTGATTTAACGATTCAATGGTTAAATTAATACATTTTATTACCTTGGAAGTTAATTACTTGAGAAACCTACTTCATTTTGTATCTATTCACACTCAATGGGGTTATTTGAGGCTTTATTATGGAGTGCTCCTCTCTTAGCCATAGTTTCCAATGCATTCATCATTATTTTATTGTTGGAGATGTTGGCACATTATCCTAGGGTGCACTCTCTCTTGTACACATGGTTTTGGCATAGGAATTGATGAGGTATAACCACTTTTGGCACTCCTTTCTAGGGCACACTTAACATGGAGATATTTTATTATTTATTGGATGGTTATGGTAGTTACATGGCACAGGTTTCTAGGGAACACCTTTACTAGGTGCTCTCTCGTCTTTATTTCATCGATATTTCAACTACACCTATCATCTTTTGACCTCTATTGGAAAGCATCCTCACCTCTTTGAATTGGCACATATATCATTTTGTTTGAGGTGGTTATGTAGTATTTTATTGAGAGGAATGTTGCATATTAGGAGGGCCACATGTGTTGTAACTTTGCATGCTCTTGTTTGGTCTTCTTCCTATTTTTGGAGCATTATCTTGGACAACACACTTATGGAGGTAGTCCACTTAGTATTTTTGGGGTTGACCAGTTCCTTTCTTGTGGAATGCTCCATCTAATTGACACTTTTCACATTCATCCATGGAGTTGGTTGCCTTGGGATTTGTTGAGGGAAATGTATGAATTACCTTTCTCATTCATTTTCAAATCTTGTCTGGCTAGGACAAGATAGTTGGGAATGTCACCTGGGGTTTATAGCCTCAAAATATTCTCTCAATCTGCAAGTATTAATTACAAGGACTAAGGCTGATTTATAATTTAAATATGTTGCAATATAAAATAAAATTTATAAAAGCTATTGGAATGTGCACAGATTTTACGATAAAGTAAACATGGAGATCAAAAGTGAAAAGTAACCAAGTCACAAATACACATATATGAGACATAATAGATATCTAATTTTATTTCATTCTGAGATACCAAAAGTGTTTTTCTCTTTACAAAACCCTTGCGAGGCCATGGACCAAACTCTGAATTAGAAATCCCCGATGAACACTATACAAAAAGACTCTGACAGTAAAGTAAAACTGAAATTAATAACCTGGATCAGTTTGCCACAAATTGTTGTCATTTTGACTCTGCAAGATATCATTTATCAGCCATGAAACTTAATTCACAAACAGACAAGAATACACAAACTATCAAGGATGAATCAACACCTATAAAAAAAACGTTTGAAAAATGTGGTCCAGTCATGAACCTTGCTGTCTACAATATGACCCTACTGTCAAGAAGAGAATTAGGCTTTGAATAAACTCATAAAATAATGAAAACTAAAACGATCTCATGTAACTAAAGAGAAAACCTTAGTTTTGTTTTCTCCTTCTATTCTTCCTTTGTCTCTTCTTCTCATTTAGCTTTTATTCTTTCCAAATAAGTTGAAGTAGTTCAACTACTTTCTTTAGTTAAGTTGATTTAACTTAATTAATTAATTTAGGAGAAATAAATAATAATAATAATATAGTTAAGGGTCTTAATTAATAATAACTCTGTAGGTAGGACCCCTTGTGAATCCCATCATTTCTTTCTTTTAAACCATGAAATATAACACACAAAAGATAATCATTTTGACCATATGCCACCCTTTTAACTCCCTTGAATATCTTTTAAACTGGATATTTAAATATCAGAAATAATTTATATCATATCCAAAAATGTATATATATATATATATCCACAAAATATCAAAAACAGAGCTTGTTGTCCAAAAATGTTGAAAACCATTAAGCATTGTCCTCATCAATTGAAATCATATAAAACATAATTTAAAAACCATATTTGTCACTTTGTGAAGCAAATTTCATTTTTTCACTGTTGTTTCCCTTCGACTTTTCTGAAGTAGCCCGTGGTTGATTAGACCCTTGGGGTTGTATCTCGTTGATCACATGGGAGAATTCATCATTTAAATGAAGACAGGAAGACACAAATTTCGAGGAATCAGTGGAGGAAGAATAAGGGGAGATAGTTGTTTTTCTTTTGTCTTGCACAGGTTGGAGAATATCAGTTTTCAATCTCTTACTGGCTTGTGTATATTGAACTGGCGAAACAGCATGAGCAATTTGGAAATTGGGATTAACAGGTGGTGGTAAATGCAATGACATAGTGGGCCAACCACAATGGTGAGATACATGCTGGTTGACAATATCTTGCCAACCATCATTTGCGGGGACTTCAGGCTGCAAAGACACAAGTGAAGAAACGAGAATGTCAGGGATATTCTGAGGAGGCTGGAAAGGGGGTCTTTCTGATCAAGAGTGCATTATTTCATTGCCAACCCAATTAAAGAACTCAACTTGGAACAATTGGTTCAATTCTTGCAGGTCAGCATCAAAATGAATAGAAAATCTAGGCCTCTTATGGCCTCGATTCCAATTTTCCTTGCCTCTGTTATTTCGACCATTGTTGCCTCTACTCAAAAAATTTATCATGTAGCAATAGTTTGTCAGTAATAAAGCTCTTAACAAACCATACATGACACTCTGCTTACATGAATCAAAAGTTGGCTCAAAATTGATACGAGGTACATGCAAATCCATCCTTAACACACCATTCATTAATTGTCATGTGAACAGGGAATGATAGGGTTCATGGGAAATATGGAGGGAGTGTAGTTAGAGAAAAATGGTAGAATGATAGGGAATTAATATACGAATATTGTTCAACAATTAACCAAACAATTTAACTGTGTATAAAAATATCGAGAATATCAGTCACCAACCCTTGCTATGTTAGCTTTCTTTTGCTTCCACACAGACTATTCTTTTTAAATTTATATCACAGAACAAGGATGCGATAAGTGAAATCGGGATCGTGGAGGGAATGTAATTAGCAAAAAATGATAGAATGATAGGGAATCAATATGGATGTTGTTCAAGTGAAACAAATTAAAACATGTTACCTGAGATACAATCAAAATTTATCTTTGTCCAGAATTCAAAGTTTAACAAGTATTTTTTTTTTCAGAACAATAATCCAAACCGATGCCTTCTTTGAAAATTTGTTTGTTGGCTTCTGAATTATTTTACACAATAACCTATTTGATATGCCCAGAATTATTTAATCATGGTAACCATTGTAACCACATTATCATTATATGACAGTGATAACGAACATCATCATAAGAATACAACAATAGTCTTTGAACCACAATTCATAACATCAACTCCAGTAATAATCCTTTAAATCCAACTGGGTCACGCACAGTGTTTCCAATCAACTCATATCCATCATTTATTTAACCATTGTTCAATGCAATTTATTCTAGACATTATTACTCTATTCGAGCTTCAAACATTTCGAACACAGGTGCCCCCTTTTTCTTTTTTTTTAAACAATCAACATAATGATTGAACCAAGAAAAACAACCATTCATTATTTGGAACACGAGCTTCAACCGATTGTAACTTCGAATGAATAGGTGAGTACAGACTTCTTTCCACAATTGCCAAGCAAGGGACCAACTAAAATCGTGCCTGATTGAGCAAAAACTGTACTCTCATCAACTCAGACTGGAGTAACCACTGTAATGTGTAGGGTTCAAGAAATGTCCATGACGGTAAGGGTAGAGATAGCGGGGCAGTTCAACCAGAGGGTTTGGCATTTGCATAGCATAAAAAACTTACCCCACAGAGTCTTTTTCTTAGTATAACAATAATTAGCAACGTTGCTCTTGACTTCATGAGCTTCGTATAACAGACTGTAATCTTCCAAAAAAACAAGTGAACCCAATACTTCTTTTAACACAACATAATGAGTGACCAAATAAAAACACGTGCCCAACCAAAACGATACGAATAGTGCTCCCATCGAAATCTAGGTAAGCAATGTCAAGACAATTGTATAATGTTCAGCACGCAACAATGAAAGTGACATCATAAGAAGGCAGGTTAACAACTAAGGGTTTTTCCAGGACAAGGCATGGGATACATAAACATCCACAAGGTCGAAATATGGCACGGGCATACTGGCCACAGAGACCAGTTATATTAATCTATAAGTGGGATATTCGCAAAGCCCAGAAGTTAGGCAAACTGGGATAGCCCATTTCAACAGAGAGGCCAAACCCAAATACAGAACTATGGCAATGCATGCTAAAACACAACTTTTACTCAACATTTCCCTGTGAACAATTACACACAGCAAGGACCCGCGACCAACCTTTTAATGCCAACAATCTCAGAATAACCACCACAGGAAACCAAGGATGCAACCATAAACACAATTTCAAAACATCATAACAGCTTGAGAATCACACAAACCACGAGCGACTAGAGCCAACATTTGATTTAAGGGCAGAGCAATTCTCATGGATGGAAAAGTAAGAAAACCTCATACGTGTAAAAGATTGTATGAGGAGAAAACTAAAGGTTGTATACTTCCTCCACGATCGGGAAGGTGGAGCAGCAGCAACTAACAGATCCAAAAATGCAAGAATGACTAGGGTGACAAGCTCGAGGGGAGTTTGAGTGACGTGCATTTACTACACGTCGCTTCTTCCTTCAGAGCCTCATTCAATTCTTAGTACGAGCCAAGTCCACTAGCCAACTCACGATAGCACTACATGCAAAACCATTATACAACCAAATATCCAAACTTGTCATATTACCCTTTGCAAAGTGCGTGAAAGTTTGATAGTGGCAAGGGGTGATAGAATTGCTCTACCCTTAAATCAAATGTTAGCTCCGGTTTCTCATGGTCAGTGTGATTCTCAAGTTGTTATGATGTTTTGGAACTGTGTTTATGGTTGCATCCTTGGTTTCTTGTGATGGTTATTTCGAGACTATTGGCATTAAAAGGTTGGTCGCAGGTCCTTGTTGTGTGTAATTGTTCACAGGGAAATGCTAAGTAAAAGTTGGGTTTTAGCCTACATTTCCATAGTTCTGTATTCGGGTTTGGCCTCTCTGTTGAAATTGGCTATCTTAGTCTGCCTAACCTATGGGCTTTACGAATATCCCACCTATAGATTGATATAACTAGTCTCTGTGGCTAGTATACCCGCGTCATATTTCGACCCTGTGGATGTTTATGTATCTTGTGCCTTGTCCTAGAAAAACCCTCAGTTGTTAGCATGCCTTCTTATGACCTCATTGTCATTGTTGCGTGGTGAACATTATATAGTTTTCTTGACATTGCTTACCCAGATTTCGATGGGAGCATTATTCGTATCATTTTGGTTGGGCACGGGTTTTTATTTGGTCGTTCATTATGTTGTGTTAAAATAAGTATTGGGTTCAGTTGTTTTTTTGGAAGATTATAGTCTGTTATACGAAGCTCATGAAGTCAAGAGCAACGTTGCGAATTATTGGTATACTATGAAAATCACTCTGTGGAGTAGTTTTTTTTGCTATGCAACTGTCAAACCCTCTGGTTGAACCGCCCTGATGTCTCTACCCTTACTGTCATAGACATTTCTTGAACCCTACACATTACAATGGTTACTCCAGTTTGAGTTGATGAGAGCATTGTTCTTGCTCAATCGGGCACAATTTTAGTTGGTCCCTTGCTTGGCAATTGTGGAAAGAAGTTTGTATTCACCTATTCATTCGAAGTTACAGTTAGTTGAAGCCTGTGTTCCAAATAATGAATGGTTGTTTTTCTTGGTTCAATCATTATGTTGATTGTTTTTTTTTAAAGGACCACCTGTGTTTGAAATGTATGAAGCTCTAATAGAGTAATAATGTCTAGAATAAATTGCATTGAACAATAGTTAAATAAATGATGGATATGAGTTGATTGGAAACACTCTGCGTGACCCAGTTGAATTTAAAGGATTATTACTGGGGTTGATGCTATGAATCGTGGCTCAATGACTATTGTTGTATTCTTATGATGATGTTCGTCATGACTTTCATATAATGATATTGTGGTTACAATGGTTACTGTGATTAAATAATTCTGGGCATATCAAATAGGTTACGGTGTAAACTAATTCAGAAGCCAACAAGCAAATTGTCAAAGGCGGCATCAGTTTGAATTATTGTTCTGAAAAAAGAATACTTGTTAAACTTCGAAATTCTGGACAAAGATAAATTTTGATTGTATCTGAGGTAGCATGTTTTAATTTGTTTCACTTGAACAACATCCATATTGATTCCCTAGTATTCTATCATTTTCCACTAATTACATTCCCTCCATGATCCCAATTTCACTTATCGCATCCTTGTTCTGTGATATAAATTTAAAAAGAATAGTCTGTGTGGAAGCAAAAGAAAGCTAACATAGCAAGGGTTGATGACTGATATTCTGAATATTTTTATACACATTTAAATTGTTTGGTTAATTGTTGAACAGTACTCGTATATTCATTCCCTATCATTCTACCATTTTTCACTAACTACACTCCCTCCATATTTCCCATGAACCCTATCATTCTTTATTCACATGAAAATTAATGAATGGTGTGTTATGGATGGATTTGCATGTACCTCATGTTAATTTTGAGCCAACTTTTGATTCATGTAAGCAGAGTGTCATTTGAGAAAGTTCGATAGTTGCCACCCCTTGCCACTATCAAACTTTCTCAAATGACAACTTGCTAGGAACACAACTCAATTGCAAATCAAACAATAATGCGCATAACCATAGTAGCAAGGGTCGAGATCACCCAAACATTTGCCATGAACAATACACAATATCCAAATTAAAACTAGAACATAATCCTTTCATCCAAAAAACAGCATAATCATATTTCATGAGAGATCATCAAAACCATTTCACTCCATGTTTTAATCACCCAACCACCACATATTACCATAACATTTTAACAAATGAGTTGTAGAAAATTGTGTTGCTACCAACACATAGGCAAACAAAATATAAGCATTGCTTATCCATCATAGTGCCATAAGTTAAACAAGAGGTCCCACCTACTAGTATATTATTAATATAGTTAAATAATAAAGCTTGGCAATCATTTGCGAGCATAGTATTCATCGTTGCGCTTTCAAGCGTCAATAGGATTCACACATGTGGATTGGTTGCATGCATCTTGTGAACCACTTGATATTTTTGGATGGTTGTTGTGGAAAACTCTCTTAGGCATATTATTTTATTGTTTTCTCTCATGAACCTTGGAGGGTGCACTTTGTGAGCTTTTCTAAGTGGACCCTTGAAAACATCCTCCTAGGTTGAAGATTATTTTATAATATTTTGCATGCATCCATCTTGGAGGGTGAATTCTATGTGGACCTATAAAAATGTTGACTTGATCATCATGCTTATTTTTGGTATTACGTCCCTCTATTGAAGATTTCCATTGTATTATTCTTCCTATTTTGGGATGAGGGCGAGTTCTCTTGCAGAGTATTTTTTCCACATATTTAGACATGGTCAACCATGGATTGAGGAAGGATCTAGCTACATTATTTATATTATTTCTTTGCTTTTCATGGAGTTAGTTAGAAAATAATAAATATGTATTATATGAAAGAGTAGACTCCCTCTATAAAAAGGAGTTTTCTCCCTATTGTAAAGGTTGTTGGGACTTTGGGGATTGAGGAGTTCTCCTCTTGGACTTCATTCATACATCATATGCTTGGAACCTTATGTTGGGCTTTATGATTGTAATGTTTTCATTCATTGATTTCTATTGCAGGAAACACATGTATTTTTTATGTGAAGGCCTTGTAATGAACCATGTTTCATTTAGATAATGTAATGTGAGGATTTAATCCCTCTTATTATTTTTGTTGTTGTATATAGATTACACCTAATAAACCTAATTGTTTCTAGCATCATATGGCATCACCTTCATACCAACATTTTAAATAGCAGACTTAGCTTTCCAAGGACAATTTTCTGCAATAAGTTTCAACAAGCTAAGGTTAATTTGTGGCATCCATAGCATCCTTTATTGCCTTACATCTTCATGTACTTTCCCTTTTTTATGCATACTTCCTTGAATCCATTTTCAAGATTTCCTTGAATCCTTGAATATGTCAAGATTTCCTTTTTTCTTAGCTTGTTTTTTAATCTTTCGTCCATTTGGTTTAGCACTTTGAGCCGACCTTGTCTAGCTCCCCTTTTCCTAATTTCCTTGAGTTGTTCCTGTGTAATATCCACATACTCATAATCCTGGAGAGAAAAAAAAATGTATCAATGAAATTTAACATGTCCATAGAGCCTAAATCTTCTTCTCTATCTTGGAAATTCATCTTCTGAATGAGGCTCCTAATAGGGCAAGCACCATGGTGATCTCTCTGTGTTGACCATTCCAACAAGGTTCAAAGTGTCAAGGACCTTTGCCTCTTATTGGGGCTTTGTTTTCCAACCTGTGTTTTCCCTCTGTCGTCTGATGACTTGAGGTCTTAGGGCATAAATGTCTCTCCAAGGTTGTTAGCATGTTCATGATATGATTTCGACTCTAGATAAACTGAGTATTCATTTGATCAAACTTCTGAGCCAAGAGGGTGATTAGATCATGTACACTGTTAGTTGAAGTCTTTGTCTTTGCTTCTATTCTGGCACAAGGAAACTGAAAAGGCTCAATCTTTGAGCTAATAAGATGCTCTTTGGCTTTTGCCAAACTGTCGAGCATTTTTTCCTTTAAAATAAGACCAAATTTCCCTTCAAAGGCATTCAAGTAGAGAAGACGAACAACTGCTTCTGGTGAGCACAAGTCCTTTGGGATCTGAATATGCAAGTTGTCAAATATTGCATTGAACTCCTTCATTGTTTCGTTCTCCTTTTTCTTAATTTGGTTGAATTGAGTCCATGACATTTTGTTGTCCTTCTTTTTTGTCCATCTGCTTTTGAACAACTTAGTGAAAGCTTTATAGGATGCCAAGTGATTGTCGAGCAAGCCTTTGAACCACTATGGGCATCTTCAGTAAGAGACATAGATAATAGCTTCATTGCAACCTCTGCATGTTCCACACCGTCATTCTCAAAGGCCACACCCATTGCATGAAGTTGGTCTTATGGTGTAACAACATTATTTCCAATGAACTTTGGCAACCATTTATGAGACTCTTTGGGCATGGTATTGAGATACCCAGGGATGGTTGCGAGATTCAATGGCTTGTAAAGGTAATTGGCCCAATAACAAGCCATTGGAGTAAGGGGAAGGTTACCTTGGAACAAGGTTTTGATGATGGGAGAATTATGGGAAGGCCTTCTTTGGTAAACTTTGGAAGGCTTGAACTTCCCTGGGGGAAGGGTCTTCTGAAAAGATGGGTTATGGGACGATGGAGTCACCAAATGAGCTTTATGAAAATCTCATCAAGAATGAAAAGGAAACTTCCCTCAAATGGAGTTGCTAGGCAAGCTATGGGTAAAGGCTTTGGGAATAACTTTCCATGTGTCGTTATGGGATCGGAAAAGATTCAAAAACCTCCCCGGCAACAACACCAAAAATGTTATCACACAATCTGAAATTTGGGCAAAGCCCAACCCAATCCATGAATGTGTGATACAACTGGGGACAACTATCATTGTCACCTCAATAGATGTCCCCTCATTTTAGAGAAGGATAAATCCAACACAAGGGAGGATTATCGGGTGACCATAGGGGGGATTTGCGATGGAAGATGGAAAGTGATCAAAGGTAGCCCCTACGGTCAAGGATGGAAAGAGGCTTGAGAAAGAGTCTTGTGAGATGGTAATTGGTTACCAAGATAGTGTACCTGCAAAACAACGTTAGCCCTGCCCAAAACAAGACAACTTACAAAGATTTAAGCCTCTAGACCAATGGGGAACCAGCAAGAAACCTTGTTGTCCCAAAATTACAGCAGTATGGAAATACATAACAATAGTAAATAAGTTATGCCAGTTGCAAATTAGACCACTCGAAATCAAGTGTATGATGTTGGAAACAAAGCTAACAATTAGTGACAATATTCCAATAAATTAACCAAGACTTTGATGGTATAAGAGGGTTGTTATTTAAGTGTTATCAACAATATTTTGTAACAATCTTATGGATGTAGCAATATTTTGCTACATCAGCAAGTTCTAGCCACCAAGATTAACAAGCAATCCACCCAACAAGTAGCCCTTCAACAATAGATTAATTATGACAACTTGCAAGTGAATTTTAGTGGTAGAAAAGTGAATAAAGAGAGTAGCTTGTTGCAGCCCTATTAGTTGTAGCTAAATATTTATTACAACAGCTAGCTCACTTGGCTAAACAAGATGCCCTTAGGGAACAATGTAGCTTAAAGCATGCAGAATTAGATCCCAAACTTAAACAAGTCAAACTCTTTGATAGCACATTTACCAATGCACAATTTTCAATCTCCAATGCAAACAATATTAGTGCCTTATCTATTGGGTTATGGGGTCTCTTGTTTATATGCTAAATTTATTACTCCTCTAGGGCTATAAGCCCTTTTACTCCCTAGAGTAAACAAAACTAGCAAGGTAAATCTACAAGGTTGTAAGCCCATTTACTCCTTGTATCAACCTTTGAAAAATAGCCCTTTCAATGACAACAAAGATAGATCTTGATGGAGGTCCTATGCCCTTATACTCCTCCAAGGGTTTTAACAAATTAACCTTGAAATCAAGAAGAAAACATACAAATTTCAGAAATTTCTTACTTAATCAAAGAGATAGCATGAAAAACCCTTACTTATCAAAAATCTTCCACCACAATTGCCAAGAAACATGCATCAAGAGATAGCGCTAGCCATCTTCCTCCAACAGACAAGTACAAGCATCCAAAAGCATCAAAAGAGATATAGAGCGAATTGTCCAAGTAGGGCGAAAATTACAACCAAGAGAGTATGTAATTCTCAAAACCATGATGATAAAATGAGAGTGAGATGACCTTTATTTATACAAGGTCATCTAACCCTAATTTGTCCACTTTAATTTGTCAACAACAAATTAAAAGGAGGTCGACCCCCTTTATTTTCCTTTACAACTTAAAAATATAAAATTACATCAAGTAAATCCATTTAAAGGGTGACGCCATGCCCTAAACGGTGACGCTAGGCCTCAAAAAGGAGACGTTGAGCCTCTAAATGCAACTCGTTGGGCCTCCAAAGGCCATGTGTCCATCTCTCATGCTCCGGAGTGTCAAGTCATGCATCTTCCTTCTTCAAACCACCATCATCTCTCTTCTGGAACCATGAATCCCATCAAAACCCTAGCTTCCACATGATGTCAAGGCTTGGAAGGTAACGTCTTGGACCTCCAAAGGCCAACGTCCAAGTGCCAAGGACTGCACTGCCATCCTCTAATGTTGTTCGAGTGCCTCCAAAGGCATCGTCCATCATCTCAAAGGTGCAATGGCTTCGGGGTCCTCTACCCATCATGTGGGGCATGGTATCCATCCTTGGGGTTTTCAACCCCTCGTGAAGGTCCAAAAGGAACGATCCTCCATGGAATAGCTTACACCTTGCAAGGCCCTACAAAGACAAACAAGTATGCCCTCCAAGGGTCCACAAGTCACATGTGTCATGCCAAGTAAGCTAGATTTAATAAAAGAACCGCCCAAACATACACATTAAATCCCCCCTTTTCAAACTAAACAAATGCTCAAAGACCTTATACAACTTGCCAAATATAAGTATGGGAGGGTTGTCATGATGCCTTATTGGGTAGACCAATCCCCAAGTTAAGGAAAGTTTTCCAAGAAGACCCTCTTTAAGTCATGTAATGAATGTGAGGTGGATGGGGTTAAGACTTTTGGGCAATGGGGTTCTTGACATATCAAGCGCTCATATTGTCTCATTTATGGGTGCCTTTGTGGAGGGTGTGTTGCATCATCGTTTTCAATGCAACATTTTTCCAAGCCTTTTATTGCCATTAATTTATTATGGTCCAAAACATTAAGTGTTATGTGCAATAGAAAGTAAGGAGCATTGTAACTCCACTTGAAGCTAGGAACACATTGAGTGCCTTGTGCAGGGAAAGTAAAAGACATCACAAATGCATTCCCTCAACAAACAGGACATTTATTAATTATGTGTTTTATTTTACATGTCCTTGATTTTTATGAAGAGGATCCATTGCTCTCAAGACCTTAGGGGCATCTGGAGGATAATCTATGGCTTTTAACTTTTGTCAGCCACAACACCTCTGGACCTTTATCTTCTTCTTCCCATGAAATGAGGTACAAGCACTTCTTGGGGTCAATAAACCCAAAAACCCAAAAGATGAGGAAATGGAGGTGAAGAAGTGTGGAAAGTGGTATGTATGTGGGGGAATGGTACGATGACCCTTTAAGGGGACCTCCTAGTAACAACCATTTTCCCAAGGGTGACCCACTTATTAGAAAACCATGTCAACCACCAAGGCGAAATGAGGCAAAAGGTATAATTTCCAAGCAAACCCTTTCATAATCAAGAAAGGACTCTTTGCAACATGCTCGAATGCTTCAATTATTAAAATGACACTTACCATGAGACCAGACTTGTTACCTCATGAAGCAAGACCTACTATCCTCTGTGGGCCAAGCTAGTGTGGTGGACGTTGCTATTGTCAATCAAATGTTGATGCATGGTAAGAGAAGGGGCTCTGCCTGCTCACTGGTCTTCAGCACTCCATGTATTCAACCTAAGGGCCTTGAGACATCATCTCCTTAGTTACCCCTAGGCTCAGGGAGTAACACACCTGTCAAAAACAAGTGATATTAAAAAGAATTCATCTACATACAGCACCAAAATGAGCATATCAATCTCAATAATTGTAATAAAAGTTAGAATATGCTTCACTTTTGGTGAAGCACATACTCTGCAGATATCCATCGGTGCTTGCTTGAGTCCATACAAGGCTTTCCTGAGCTTGCACACATGGGACTCCTTCCCACTTTCTCTATGTATATTTCTTTCTCAATGATACCATTAAGGAAAGTTTCCTTCACATCCATTTGATATATATGACATCCCATAAATGAAACCAAGGACATAACTACTCTAATGGAAGTGTACCTAGCAACTGGAGCAAATGTCTCGTTGTAGTCCTCTCCTGCTCTGGGAGAACCCTCTTGCCACAAACCTTGCTTTAAACTTCTCAATGTTGCCATCTACAACATGTTTGATCTTATAGAGCCACTTGGAACTCATAATTGACATCTCCTCTAGTCATGCATTATGTTCAAACATCATTCTTCATGTTGGAGGTGTACTCCACCATGGCATCTCGCCATACCTACTGGTATGTTGCCTCCTAAAAGTTAGAAGGCTCGGAATCTAGAATGTTTCTCATCAATGCCATGTACTATGTAAACTTCTTCAGAGGTCCACTTTCTCTAAATGTGTTCCTAGGAGTCTCAACATGCTCTTGAGCATCCCTCAATGTCTGAGTGAACCATCGAGGTCTCCGGGTAGAAGTGGAAGGGGCTCATATCTCCCCATGTTCACTTGAAGGCTATTGTACTACCCTAGAAATCATTGGTGGCATCGGCTCAACCTTTAGAGCTTCCAACTCCTCATCCTCTGTCACTGAAATAGGCTCATGGGACTTCCTGGATGCAAAGTCTTCATCGACCTTTACATCTCAGTTAACTATTGTCTTCCTCTACTCTGGAATAAAGACCTTGTAAGCCTTTGAAGTCTCACAGTAACCCACAGATAAACCCTTCCCATTGGAGGGCTCCATCTTAGTCCTCTTCTCTACCGATACATGGATATAAACTAGACAACCAAAGATGTGAAAATGATTCACCTTTGGCTTCACACTAGTGAATGCCTCCTCTAGTGTCTTGTCCTCCAAGATCCTATGAGGACATCGGTTCTAGATGTAAATTGTTGTGTTGCATGCCTCTGCCCAAAGAAACATCAGCAAGTCTTGGTCATGTATCATGGTCTTAGTAGCCCCTATGATGGATCAATTCTTCATCTCTACAACCCCATTCTATTGTGGGTTGTACGAAACTGTCAACTCCCTCTTGATTCATGTCTCCTTGCAGAAACCATCGAACTCCTTGGAGGTATACTCTCCCCCATTGTTCGATTTCAAGACTTTGAGCTTCTTCCATGTCTGGTTTTCAACTAGAGATTTAACCTCTTGAAACCTATTAAAGACCTTATCATTGGTCTTTAGGAAGTAGATCCAAGTCTTACGAGAGAAATCATCAATAAAAGAAACATAATGCATGTTTGATGTTATTGACGCTACTGACATCAGTCCACAAACATCTAAATGTACTAGGTCTAGAATCCCCTTAGACCTATGCTCACTGCTTGGGGAAAAAGCCTTGGCATGCTTGCCAAGCATGCACCCTCTACCTACACCATGCTACTCAATACTAAAGTCTAGAAGACCTGTGACTATCTCCCTCAGAATAGGTAATGCCATGTGATGCAGGTGCCCCTTCCTCTTGTGCCACAACTCACACAAGTTATTGATGTTATGTAGCAAGTCTCGAATAGGTTCACCTTGCAACCTGTACAAATTACCTTCTCTGACCCCTATTGCTTGAGTTGTATCTAGGCTAGATTCCTTTGATCTGAATAGAACTTGTTGGTTCTTGAACTCTATTGCAAAGCACTTATCCTCTATAACCAAAACTAAAAGCAAATTCTTCCTAAGCCTTGGTACAAACAAGACATCGTCAAAATCTAAAGAATTACTTGAACCGATATGAAAGGGAATAGTACCAACTCTTGCTACTGGGTACTTGGCATCATCACCAAGCTCAACGTGTACTCCTGAGTCCTGCTTCTTTAGACTAGAAAACAAACGTCACGATGATATCATATGCTGAGATGCCCCACTATCCACATGCCACGCATTCCTCGAAATCTCCCTGGTAAAAAGGCAAGATACCAACAATAAATCCTTCTTGAACTTGGTAGCACAAATACCTTTGACAAATGGTTCCCATGAAGTTGGGAATTCATTTAGTGCCATGTTCACTAGCTCTGCATCTACAACCTTCTCCCCAACTATTGCAAGCTAATCATGAACTTGTGTGACCTTCATAAGGTAACTGGTGACTATGTCTGATCTGGTCATCTCTATGGATCTAAGTTTGTTCTGCGATATCATCTGCTTCTTTGTGTTCTCACTTTGGTAGAAACTTACCAGGGCATTGAACATCTCTTATGTTATCTTCTTCTCGGATATATGAGGGATCAAATGATCCTTTATGGCATCCAAGATCATCTGCTTGGCCTTTACTTCCCTCTTGTTGTGAGTTACCAATTGCTGCAAATCTGCAGGCAGAGTCACAACGTCCTTGACAATATCCCAGAGATCATTCGCTTTTAGTAAGAGTATAACCCCCAACTTCCATGATAAGAAATTTGAGGCACCATCCAATCTGTCTTCAAACCTAAGACTAATTGATTCCATCTCTATGTTTATTGCACAAACTCCCGAATTTAAAAATAAAACTTTGAAACCCTCTAATTGTTGGCCCTTAACTCCAATTGATTTATTGTTGTAAATCCTTAGGAATCTCAATCGAAGAAATAGCTCTAATGCCATGTGAAAATTCAGGCCTAGGTGACTAAAGTCCTTATGATCTCAATTAAACAAGTAATGGTTGAATCTAATTAATGTTGAAATTAAATTCAAACCATAGAATCAATCACACAATAGCGGAAAATTAAATAGCAGAAGCATAAAATCAATTTCACACATACACAGGTAATTACTCCTTCAAAATCAACTTTTCATTCCTTCGAGAAACTTACAAGGAAACTTCCACAAGCTGTCAAAACCAAGCAACTACACAGATACCAAAAATCACCTTGAATTGAGTAGAACGACGTATTCGGAAAATATTCTTGTTGTACAGCCTAACCATATGCACTGTATGGCTTGTCCGTACAAATTGTACGGACACCTGTACGATCTATCTGTATGCCTGTACAGATCGATACGATCTTGTTCATACATCTATATGAACTGTCATATGATTGTCCAGAATTGTTCCGTACACCTGTGTGGATCCTTGTACAAGGTTGTACACTGCCCAAAAACGCCTCTTTCCTGGTTGTCTGCTCTCGCTCTCTCTCTCTCTCTCATTTTAGTTTAGACCAAAACCCTGATCTGTTTTTGAGTTACTCCTCGTCTAAGTCACGTATGCATGAGATACACCTTTTTAGACTTGTTGACCGCCTATCCAACTAGGGGATCAACTCCATGTGCCATGAAGAGATGCATCATCAGATGTTCATTTGTTGAAGACTATTTGGTTCTACTAGGCAATTTATGACCCCAACACTTCTTTTTGTAAACAAAATTTCCACACCCCTGCGTGGGTTAATAATGTAATAGGTCTACATGGCTCATAGTTAGGTCAAATACGTTGGGATCGCTTCATTGGGGGAGTTCCTTTCATCGAGGGTTTTTATCCTTGGGTTATTAATTGGGTTTTTCAGCCTTATTAATTTCCCTTGAGTTTTCCCTCACACCTGCAATAATTCCTCCAAAATGGTGAAGGGCGTCCTAATGGGGTTATCTTCTGGTAACTATTGTTTAGGAATTATATAAATGACCATGCACGACATCTTAGAAAGTTTCGCGGAATTCC
>ML782984.1:250509-279102 GCA_009831015.1 Picea engelmannii
TAATGAAAAGAAAGGTTTTCCCGGTTGAGGGTTTCCGGTAAAGATCTCTGAGTATTCTGTGTATGAGCCATTGATTAATTTCTGTATTGCTTAAGAATATATATGCATTGCTTTACTTCGCAGGTTTAAAACTTACAAAAGTGAGACATATAGTAGGCCTAAAAGAGGAAGATCAACTAGATGTCAAATATATTAGAAGAAAATTCCATAAACGAATGGAAATTTTTCTCACTGAACGGGGGTCATGTTCTTATGATGATGATACCATAGGTGAAATCGAGGTTCACTTGAGGTACAAACATCTAGTCAAACAATGGGTACCCAAGGATCTTACTCGTCTAAACACAAAATTTGTGTGAACGAGAGGATATTTCTGATTGCACCATCGTCATTACACAATTTGGGGTTGTTTTGAATGGATGGAATAAAGGTGGGTTATGAAAGATGTAATGAATCGATGGAGTATGTTAGACCCTGCTACAATTACAGAGATTGGATGCGGCTGGTCCAATATACATGCAATATGCACATATATGGAATGTCTGCAAATTATTTACAGCTAAAAGACAATAATCAAAATAAAGGAAAGAGTGTTTACATTCATGGAAGGCCAAAAGCATCAGAGAATATTACAGGGTTTATAAATAGTACACAACCTAGGTCTACAAATAAAAAACCCAATTGCATATTTGAGGGGTGTGAAGGAAACCATGTTTTCGTGTGTGCCATAAAATCAATTGTTGCGGGGAAGAGTTGTTGATCAATTACAATTTTGAATCGAATACATACAAACATTGTTACTATGGGAGTGGTACAAATAACATTTCACCAAACCCGTAATTAATGAATCTGATATCTTATGCTTTTGTTAATGTTTCATTTCGATATAAGAAATATGAGTCTGATCATATGTCGTGATATTTTCCAAGGGAAGTTTTACCCAACTTGATTTGCCCCTTCTGCAGTTTGTCTCTTGACCTCATGCCCAACCATTCCAAAAGTCCAATCAAGTCCTTGTTCGAAATCACTGAAGTTCTCTGCCTGATCACCGAGATCCTCTTGTATGTTCCTCGACACGTCGTCGAAGACCTCTGGGTAGTGAATTCGTACACTCACATTACACTCCTACCTGAGTTATGAATATATTGAAGTTGTTGTTCGAGCTATGAAGGCCTCATCTCCAGCCATCAGGCGTCATTGACTTCTTGAAGATGGATACTATACATGTATATCTTTGATTTTGAGATGTAGATCCGTCGTGTATTGCTCGCAACTACACTTTATATAGTTATATGACATGGATCTGTAGTGTATTTGATTGGCAGCCATGATTTATTTCATCCTGAGCATGGGTATGCCCGCCTTGGTGAGACAATTATTATTTTGCAGATGGCACCTCCTAAACTCTAGTCCCGGGCTCACTCGCTTCGTACGTTGGTGAAGATTTGTAATGTATTTTGGCCATCATATGCTCTTCTGACCTCACACACTAGGGGGCATGTGTCATAACCCTAAATTGCACCATACATGCATACATGGCATCAATCCATCTTACTTGCCAGGCCTGATCCTCCTTAATCTACAGGCCGAAAAAAGGGGTAAACTCATTCCAGTAGATTTTTTTCTGAACGAATTAACGAGTGTGAAAGAACAAGGTCACTCGACGATATTTTCAATTTGAAGGACTCTTAAAAGAGCTTAACTGTGGACTCCGTAGGGGATGTTCTTCCAGACCAGTTTAACAAGTGTGAAGAAACAAGGTCAATCGACAATCTTTTCACTTTTAGGGAGTCTGAAAAGAGCTTAACTATGGACTCCGTGTGGGTTCCTTTTTTGTAAATTTAGTCCCTCGGGCCCAAAAAAGGGTTAAAATTATATTTGAGAATACTCTTCTAGCGAACTGAAGTTCCTAGAGTATACCTTTGTTCATACAATTGACCATCCGAACCGAAAAATGGGTAAACTACCGCTGGACAGACGTGCGTTCAATTTTTAGTTTGGTGAGCGTGAAGGACAACAAGATCCCTCGTCAATATTTTCATGTTTAGAGAGTCTGAAAATATCTTAAAGAAGACTCTAGGGGGCTACGACTCATGTATGAAACTGGTTCAGGTAGAGCTCACTGCTAGGCTCAAACCAAGAGTCTCTTTGGTAGTTAACTTGGAAAGTCTCCCAAAAGGGAAGAAAACACAAACCATGGTGTAAGTCCTCCCACGGTATAGAAACCGTAGTCATGGCTTCAAGGATAGCCTCATCTGAAGGCAATTCAAAATCTGAGAAATCACGCAAACGAGGTTCGATAGTCCCAAAGGGTGAAGTAAACTGACCATATTCCATATGAAAATGGAGGCTCTAGCCAGAGCTGGCAGAGTCTATCAATGAAGAATCACAAGCATGAGGGCTTGAGGATCTACAAAAAACAAGATCAGAATCAGAAGGAGACTGAAGATAACTTGGACCAAGAGGGGGAAGCAAGGGCTACCATGCCCCCATTGGATAAACCAATGGATCGATTGTTGAGACCAAGTCTCGAGAAGGAAATCATGATTGCACAGGTTCCTGCTCAGAAGCAATTGAACATCGAGGATAAGATTCCACATAATTAACCCGTGGCAGGGTAGAGTCTACACGAACACTAGGAATATATAAAGGGGAAGCCTGAACTAACCTCGAATTAGGATGGTGATTATCAAATGATAACTATTCAACAATGACAATGCTTCCATTGTGAGGGAAATGCATCATCCAGAAGAGCGTAGACACCACAACGTTCATATCATATACATAATCACGCCCGAGAAGCATATTGAAATCTAACAGACCTTGCACCACTATAACATCAACAAGGACAATATTCCCACCTAATGAGATAGGCAATTGAGGAAGAATCCCCAAATATTCATTAAGACATCTGTCAAAATCCAACAACTCATGCGAAGTAGACACAAGCTCGGGAGATCCCAAGACTTTCCAAACCGAGGAGGATAAAATACTTGCAGAGGCTCCTTCATCCACAATACATCGATAATTTTTTGTTGAATCAACTTCAACCCTTATTTGAAAAGGTACAAAAGAAGGAAGACGAGGCTCAACAAGGTCATTCCAATCAAAGGAAACCATCCTAGGGCATGGAGGATGTTTTCTTGGAGCGAGCGGAATGCCCCCTTGTTCTGAAAGTACTGAATTGGAAATACTAAAAACATAGTCGGTGGATACATCACTCCCTAAGAGAAGAGTGGGATCAACCGAAGATTGAATCAAAATGACCACTTTGGTAGACTCGACACTCTTTAAGAGAAGAGTGGGATCAACCGACGACTGCATTGACGTGACCACTTTCTCAACCAATGGCTGAATAAGCTGCGAGAATACATGTTCTAAAGGCACCTCACCACCCAAAAGAGGAGTGGGATCAATCGATGACTGCATCGACATGACCACTTTATCAACCAATGGCTGAAGAGGCTGCGAGAATACACGGTCTAAAGGCACCTCACCCCCCAAAAGAGGAGTGGGATCAGTCGATGACTGCATCGACATGATCACTTTCTCAACCAATGGCTGAATATACTGTGAGGAAACCTCAGAAGATTCAGAATCAGAAGAGCTTGCAGACATGGACCACAATATTCGTACCTCTGTAAGGCTAGGGCAAAAATGAGTAAGGTGATCTCCCTTGCAAAGATTACAAGGGAACTTAGGCTTACATCCTATCCGTCTAGGTTTCTCAATAGAATCAATGCCCCCAACATGACTAGAAGTGGTTGGTTTCTTTCCCCCAACATGACTTGAAGAGGCTGGGTGCTGGTATTTAACATGACTTGTAGAGGTTGTCGACCTATATCCAACATGACTCGCAGAGGTTGGTGATTTCTTCTTCCTATTCTTCCTCTTTCTACTTCATTTAGACTTTCGATTACTAGTAACTGTACTTTCACCAGAGGTGGGAGAAGGAGGAGGAGAAGACTTTGCTGACGAAGGAACATCAACATTATGCCCATGACATAAGGTGCTTAACTGAGAAGCGTCAAGAGCATTCATGACATTTGGAATGGTACCCAACCAAACCGGTAGTCCCACATTCAACCCAGGAATGTAGAAAGTGGACATCAAAGGGACACCAATGTTTCCGAAGAAAGGAAAAGCACAAGAATCCCCTTGCAAAGGGTTTCACTGGTTGGTACCGTCAGGAAATTTATCCATGACGATCTTATGCATAGGTTCTCCCCTTGCGGGATCATTCAAGTCTGTAAAAGTCTCACACATTGACTATGGCAAACCAATGTTATAAAAACAACCCCTATAGAGAGGCAACTCCACGTTTATAAGCGGAAGATAAAAAATTCCTCACGAATAAAGGAGTGGGCGGTCTACCACCCTAGGTCAGAGACTCAAAGTAATGACTGACTAACTCACTATGGAAAATTAGGGAGCACAGAGAACACATTAAAAATTCCTAAAGGCAAATCAAGCAGACCACTATCTAGTAGGAAGAACAGTTATGCCAACCAACACTAGAGAAACTTACCGGTGCAAGTGCAACTCGAACACGGAAGCACCCTCCGGGAATACTCTGCAAAGCGTGGCCCGACATATGCCCTAGGTACCGTGGTATACCCCCGCAGTCACCTGTGTAAGTCCCTAAAATAAAGGCAACTAGGTTGCCAGCTCGCAAACAGTCACTAGGCGGGTATAGTCTACAGTCAGGTGGATTGAAATGAGCAGGGTAACTAAGCTTGAAACCTACTGAGGGTATCAGAAGCAAGTAGTCTGGAAGACAATTAAGGATCCTGAACGGATTCGGGTTCCACGAAGCTCCGTAGGCAAATGCAACCAACAGTATCCCACGACAAGTCCTCAATATGCGTTCTCCACTACGCTTGGTCCAACTTTGGAGGGGTTATCTCTGCTACCTTTCCGCACGCAACCTCGTGTTTAGCCCCTGTGTTAGCGAGGGTTTCCCGATAACTTTCACGTTTACTGGAATTTTTACACTCCTTAGCTCTGAATCGTATGTTTGTTTGTAAGCCTTGAAGAGTTTCCTCTCCAACCTAATTCAAGGCTCTAGCCTAGACTAGTTGATTGACCCTACAAACATAAAGTCTAATTAATTTTAATTAGCGTTCTTTTTAAGGCTTGATTTACTCAAAATGTGTGGTAGTGCAACTGATGTTGTTAAGACTCTTGCGAAATAGGTTTAGCACTCAACACTTTCATATATGTCAGATCTACACCCATACATCTAAGAAGCACAAAGCAAAGTGGATCTATCTAAGTATATCATAGCAAATCACATAGCATAATCATATCAAAGAACAACACATGGAAAGAGACCAACACATTAGGTCGAAGCACCAAGCATAACACATAGAGTTACTGTGGTTCACCCCCACCCTGGGGCTACATCCACAAAGTCTTCTTCTTCTTTATTAGCTTTGGTCAATCGGGTTACAACACAGAGCTCAAACTTGTACTTTGCATAGGACAGGAGATCTTCACGCACCTCGCCAGATCCTCCTTCCTCGAGTAGATCTAGAACAAAGCCTTCTTACAATCAGTGCACTCAACACTTACAACACTTGCACTCAGCTCTGCAAGTTGGTCACACAATATACACAAAGCATTTACTAGCATAGCTTATCTTCTCCTCTCTTATTACATTGTCTAGCTACTTATTTATACGTTACAAAATAGGCCTAAACATTGGTAAACCCATGGGCCAACATCCCATACCCATTACATTATCCCCCAAAACCCAAAAAGGACCCAAGAAAGGGGTCTAGCTTCCATGATCTCCGCTTTGTGTTGTGCTTCATCTTTGACAAACTGTTGAATTCCAAAAACGGTCAAATATGACCAAGTGTTCCTCAAAACTTGTTTAAGGGCCAACATATAGCCTTAAAACTTTGGTACCCTCATGGCATCTTGTCCGATATTTTCCTTAACTTCTTTATACCAGTCATCGTTGAACTGTAAAGTTAGAATCTTTTCTCGAAGATTCATCTCAAGAGGCATCATCGAGAATATGTGTGGTCTCTGACTCAATGCATCTGCCACTCTATTCACTATTCCTTTTATGTAAGTAATCTCAAAATCATATTTGCCAAGTAATTATGACCAATGCCTTTGTCGTGCGTTCAAGTCACTCTACGTAAATATGTGCTGCAATCCACAGTGATAATGTTTTTAGTTCGAATTTTCATCCAATCAGATAGTGTCTCCACACTCTCAAGAATACACAATGGAAAATAACTCCAAATCATGCATTTCGTAGTTCTCCTCATGCTTTCTTAATTTCCTTGATATGTAAGTGATCACTCAACCATCTTGCATCAATACTCCGCCTACACCTTCCTTGGACGCATATGTGCATACCAAGAATTCCTTGTACATGTCGGGGATTTTTAGTATCAGCACTGTCGTCAATAATTCCTTGAGCCTTTGAAATGCTTCTGTGCATTTCTCAGTCCATAAAAACTTCTTGTTTTTATTCTGCAATTCCATGATCAGATTTGCTATCTTCGAAAAACCTTTGACGAACCGTTGGTAATATCTTGCTAAACCCATAAAGATACATACTTATGGTACGTTTGTCAGCGCAGGACATTCCATGATAACCTCTACTTTTGCAGGATCCAAAGCTATACCCTCGCTGGATATAACGTGCACCAAGTAATGAATCCTTGTTTGGTAGAAAGAACATTTTGATAGTTTCCCATATAATTTGTTTTCCCGTAAACACTGTGGTACCAAGCATAAATATTTTTCATGTTCTTTTGTCATTCGAGAATATATCAATATGTCATCAATGAATACTTGAACAAACTTGTCCAAGTATTCTTGGAACACCCCATTCATCAAACTCATGAATACCCCTGGGGCATTCCAAATAGTAAAACGATAAAATCATAGTGTCCGAACCTCGTCTTGAATGCAGTCTTAGGAATATCTTCCTTTTTAATTCGTAACTGGTGATATATTGATCTTAGGTTGATATATGAAAACATTGTCACACCTTTCATTTGATCAAACAAATCGTCTATTCTTGGCAACAAATATTGGTCCTTGATCATCACCTTGTTCAATTGACAGTAGTCAATATAGACTCTCCACGACCCATCCTTCTTTCTTATGAAAATAACAGGTGCACCCCAAGGTGACACACTTGGACGTATAAGTCCCAAGTCCAACAACTCCTTCAATTGCATTTTCAAATCCTGTAGCTCAGGCGTTGAGATCTGATAAGGTGTTCTCGCTATCGGTTCAGTTCCAGGCTTCAGGTCGATTGTAAACTCAAACTCCCTTTTGGGCGACAAACTTGGTAACTCTTCTAGAAACAAGTTTGCAAATGGTCGTACTATTGGAAGGTCTTCCAATCCTTCTACCTCGCCCATTTCATTTAGTGATAAGATTGCATATAAATTTCGTCTTTTGTGCATGCTCTTCTGCAATTGTAGGGAAGAAATGAACCTCAAGGACACTCTCTGGTTTCTTCCTACAATCACTCTTCTCTGTCCCTCATCATCGATCAAACTCAATCGTTTTGTCTTACAGTTTAGTATCACATCGTGCGATTAGAACCAGTCCATACCGATCACTATTTCATACGATCCTAAGATCGTGACATATAGGTTGGCCTTCATTACAAAATATCCCAAGTCAATGGTACAGTTCGTAACCCTTCCTCCAACCTTCTGTTTGGAACCCGAAGCCATTTCTACGTATCTAAACTCTTCCTTCTCGACTGCCTTTACCTTAATTCTCTTTAGCATTGCACTAGAGATAAATATCTTTGTAGCACATGGATCTATAAAAATTCTAAAATTTTGGTCGATGATGGTACCTAACATCTCGAGCAGAGTGGACTAGTGATCGTATTGGTAGTTATTCACTGCTGCGTGAATCCTGTGGACTTTTCCCAAATATCCAATTGTAGTATGTCTTGTTGATCTGACCGCTCTGGCCTTCTCAACCGGACTGTCTCGCTGGTAATGTGGCTCTCCACGTGTCTGACATCCGGTCTTCGGTCTAGTACTCCTGGGCCCCGAAGTAGAAGTTGTTGGCCTACCAGCCTGAGATCTGTGTATGTTATGTTGAATAGGCCTAAACTATTGTTTTTGTGGCCAATGCCACTGCTGATGCGGTGGTTCTCTATAGGGATTCCTCTGTTGAGGAGTTGGTCGTTTTGGCGCCATGAATGTGAATCCTCTAGATGTATCTCGATACCCTGATTTCTGTCTGGCTGGCGTCTGATGTTGTTGTGCTCCTGATGTCATCTGTCCAGTCGGTGTTGCAGGAGCCCTTCCCTAATCCCCGCTGGTCATCTCTTCCTCAACTATGAGGGTCTTATGGACTGCATCATGCAATGTATGAGGCATTAGGATCCTCACCTTCGCACAAATGTTGAATTTAAGGCTGAACACAAACTTATTGACCTTCAACTTCTCTGTGTTCAGATGTGGGGCATACTGAAGTAGCTCCATAAATATAGCCTCATACTCTGACACCATATGACCACCCTGTTGTAAGTCATTGAACTCATTGAGTTGGAGCTCTATGAATTCCTCTAACAAATACCTCTCCCGAAACCACTCCTCGAACAGTTCCCATGACACGTCTTCGACAGTCATGTTTAGCTGGGGTAGGAGCGTCTTCCACCATAGAAGAGCACTCCCCTTCAGTTGAAAGACCGCCATGCGGACCTTCATGTTGGAGGTGTAGTCACAAAGTGAAAAGAACATCGCCATGCTCTCCAACCATGCCTCACCGGATGAGCCGTACATGGAACCCATGAACTCGAGAAACTTCACCTTCTCGAGTTCTCTGTGATTGCTACCACTGCCAGCTAGAGCGCGTCGTGAACCCTCATTGGGTATAGATGCCCTGGCCTCATATCTGTCTAGTCGGTTAACTAAGGCCTCTGAAATCCTCTGAAAGGACCTCATCAAACCAACCACATCCCCCACCGCAATCTTCTCCTGTCCAATGACTTGTTCTTATCCTTGGGGGTTAGACCCCTCTGGCGTGGATGCTACTAGAGGTGTCGTACCTCCTCCCCTAGCACCACATCGTCTACCTCCACGACGTCCTCTAACCATGTTTACTTGCACAGACACATTTTAATTTTAATTAGAGATAAGTTATTAATCAAGTGTTTAATACAGTGGAAGGTGTAATGATCCCAAGTCGCGGGGTTGAACCCGCTCTGATACCATATGTAACGACCCCTCTGTTACGAAAACGAATAGCGATGTACAAAGGTAAAAAAAAAAAATCGCATTAGGCAGATAAAATTGACACAACATAATGAACAACCACACCATCGACACATCATCCAAAATAATAACGACACAAAATTAACGCATTAACATAATTAATAACAACACATAATCAATACATCATCATAATAAATAACGACACATGATCAACACCTCGTCACCCTTAATTGTGACACATGATCGACACATAAACATAAATAGCGATGTTATTCAACACATCATGAACAACTAAAGAAAAAACTAATAATGATCAACCATGTCACTGAATATTAAAACAACTACCCGCCCAACCTATCATGCATGGTTAGGACCTCCAAGACACATAAGCAACGCTCAAGTCCATGATTCATCCGATTGATTTTGACCATTTAAGGTCTCAGGATTGGTGACTGTTCTAAGGAAGAAGGAGATATCTAAATCTTGTAACCAACTTCTATCTTACACATCATGACTAGATTCTAATAGTAAGGCATGGAATCACACGTAAATAATCTCGTCAACAAAAGCATGTAAACAATACATTGCATCTACACAAGGAAGAACAAGGACGAAATGTTAATAGTTGCATCATTCTGGGCTATTTTAGAACTTGAACTAGTAGCGCAACACAATAACAAGTATCTTAAGCATCTGTCATTTTCACAGATGTGCAAGAATAATCTACCGTACTTAATTAACTCCAGGCAATAATTAAGTGAAATTTCAATAAGGAATAGTACATAAAAATCATAAGCACCACATCAACATAAGTGCGAGGTTAGTAGCAGTTAGAGATCCATTATTACTCATCAAAAGTAATTGTTAGGGTCAAGTTCTTTCAAGTCAAACCTCATTATTTAAGATTCAAACTTCCAATAAATTCAATTTCCAAGTAATTCCATTATATATATATATAAAATCAAGGTAGGTATTAATTAATATTAGGTAAGTATTCCATTATTAGTTTACGTTTCTTTTAAATCCCATATGAAGATTATCCTTCTCAATAAGAACAAGAATTTCCATACCACAATAAGTAGTCCTTTAACAATATAATAAATCCATCATAATAAGAAAATAAAGAATTCAAGCAGCTTGCGCAACCATTTAAAGAACTAAGAGAGGACCCGAACCCTCTTAAGAATATGAATATTCAATTGATACTTATCTAACCATTAAATTATAAAACTCACAAGGGACTCAAGTCTTCTTAAGGTCATACTTAACTATTCAGTGTTACCTTATATTACATATCCTAATAATCATTTAGGAAGGTCACCATTGTTTTAAACAAAAAGTAGGGATTTAAGCCCACCTTCATATCTATATAAAAAGACTATCGGAAGAACAATCATAACTATTAGCGTGAAGGGATTACCAAGCGACTTTACAATCAATCTAATTATATAAGGAATTTAAAAAGCCAAGGTTTTTATTTAAACAAAAGAGTAAGAATTACTGTTTTCAGATTTCTGTGGTGAGTGGTTTTAAAGTTATTTGCCGGATAATCTACAGTTGGTGTCATTTTGTCATCGACGTTTCGAATTCGAATCGAGATTCATCATCAAGACTAATCGTCAATTTCAAAGCTTGCTGATCTTGGTCAATTAAATTAATAGTAGATGCAGGACAGTTTGAGATTAAAATTAAGTCGACTATCTGTAACACCTTATTTCTAGAACTAAGACAAAATTAAAATTAATTTAGAATTAATAAAATGATGATAATTAATAATAATTAATAATATTTCATAATTCTAGGTTTTTTGATAATATTATATATAAGTCTAGGGTCTTAAGGGATTTTAAGAGTGTTGAGTTATAGATATAAAGGTCTAGGGTTAGAATTAGATTGATTTTAAATGATTTATTAATAGTACTAGGGTTTCTTAAAGGAGTTTAATATGATATAATAGGGTGAGAATAAGTTTAGGTATTATGTTTTAGTTAAGAATTAGTTTTAAGTGGTTATAATAAAACTAGGGTTTCTATAGGATATAGTAGTGTAAATTTAAATGTTATATATAAATAAGCTAAGAGTTTTAAGAAATTTTCTAAATAGGGTTAATTTATGTTTTAATATGATTTTGTATTATTATTAGGTCTAGGAGTTATGTTTAATTTATGAATTAGTTTAGAAGTGATTATAATAAATCTAGGGTTTCTATAGGATATAATAGTGTAAGATTGTGTATTTGTTATGTTTTTTGTATATCATTTTTAGGTTTGATAATGTTATAAATATATAAACTAGGTCTAAGTATTATGTTTAATTTAATAATTAGGTTTTAATATTATATATATTATTAGGTCTAGGTATTATGTTTTAATTTAAGAATTAGGTTTTAAGTGATTGTAATATAACTAGGGTTTCAAAAGGATAAAGTAGTGTAAATTTAAATATTGTGTATATATAAGCTAAGGTTTTTAGAAATTTTCTAAAAATATGTATTTTGTTGTGGTTTTTGTATGTCATTTTTAGGTTTAGAAATGTTATATATATATATAAAAACTAAGGGTTTAGAAAGTTTTCAGTACTAAGGTTCGCACCCTGCCAGAGACGTGACCTGCAAAAATACTATTATGTTCGCACCTCACTTCCGTGGCTCCGTGGCCTCCGTGGCTCTGATACCATGTAAAAATTTCAATACAAATTAAGTATTTCCTGCGATTCTCCTGATCTAACAATTATATGCCACTGTTAAATATAGAATCGCTTCTACTATTATTCTTGCAGAAAATTAAACCACGATCACAAAGTGAAATATCAAGAACACATAACACAAAAGTTTTACCAGGAAGGCGTAAAGCTAAAAACCCCACTATCATATATTATGTATATCATGGATCATGAAACAATCTCATACAAAACTCTAATCCAAGAGCTCTCGGTACAATACAATCGTCTCACACTGTCATACACAAATCAATAAATACATGTGCCAATTCTCTGTGTCCAGACAACCTGCCTCCTCTGCACAATCCCTACAATTAGAATTCTCACAATGAATTCGAATTGCCTAGTTTTCACATGCTCATGAGCATATCCACTGCATGTGTGATCAAATCACAATTGATAGCCAAACTGTCCCTTTCACCTGTTATCTCAACTGGGTCTCCACTGGATCTAACATGCATGTAGTTAACTGTGGTGAATCTTCAGTTGCATGTGAGTTCACTGATTGTGAATTAATGAATAATTAATTCACTGAACTCTCACTAGTGCAAGTTTAGTTACAACTAGTACAACTGAGCTTAACTCACTTAAATACACTTATAATTCTGTTACAATTCCAACTTACTCAGTTATAAATGAGATAATAGATTAATATTTATCGTCCAATTTATTTAAGGGAAAAGTAAATTAGACACATGTTTCTTGTTGACTTTTCAACACAGGTGACATGTGGCCCTCCAAACCAATGGAGGAGATCGATTTCACCTTTCATGTTTCGGGAGTTTTGATTCTCAAATTGCACTTGCTCCCAGAGCATTTCACCCGAAGTCCATGATCCAATGACGTGTGTCCCTTTTGGATCGACGGTCACAATCCCTTCAGGTATTTGAGGTTCGACAATCTCAACTCTCAACTTTATTTCATCCTTCCTTTGCTTTTTCTCGGAGCTGACAATCCATTGACGTGTGTCATCTTTAATCCAACGACTATCCTCCACTCCCAGACTTCGACCTTTGACAATCTCAAACGTTTCTCCTTCACGTTTTCCCGTAGTAGTTTCGCCCAGAGTTCATGATCCGTTGACACGTACCCTCCTGCACGATCAATGATCATAAGTGACTTCGACACTTCGAGACTTTAAGTTGATCGCTGCTTCATTCTCCTCTGGAGTGGTCACCTGCTGAATAAGTCATGGGAGGTGGAAATTGTTTGTTGTCGGTTAACACTTCCACTTACATTTTCCTTCCACTATACTAGATGAATGGTTGAGAATGCATCCGAAGTGATCTTCAAATTGGACGACTCGTATCCACTTCGGGACTTAGGGCATCTGTTGGTGGTAAAAATGCTGGAGTAAAACTCCCGAAGTGACGTCACTTACTTACGTCACTTATGATGTGTCATGAGCCTAGTTGCTACCACGTGTCACTCGGATTTGTGATTTTCACGTACCTGAAGTGCCGAATCAACTTGACACTTGTCATTGTCTGATTGCACCACGTGTCCTTACTGACATAGTATTGCTGACGTGGATCCTCATTCACTTTGGGACTTCAGGTATTTCAACTTCTCAAGTTCCCAATTCTTTTGAAGTGAGAATCCCCAAACAATAACCTCCTCGCAACTTATAGACCCGAACTAAACGTTGTTCGTCGATCATGTTCTCATATCAATGGCTTGATCTCTCTACGATGTTTCGTTTCTAGCTTATCATGTCCTTACACTTCAAACTGATCTGACGGATGTCATTTACTATGGCTCTCTGGCTCTCTGGACTTCGGGTTTTTCAAGTCTCAAATTGAAAAATCCTCGAAGTGATTTGCTCCGGAGTTGAGGATCGTGTGCCACCTGTCAGTCTTGACGATGGACTGTCCCTGCTTACTTCGGGATTTCGGGATTTTGACAAGTCCGTTCTCC
This sequence comes from Picea engelmannii, assembly GCA_009831015.1. NCBI lineage: Eukaryota > Viridiplantae > Streptophyta > Pinopsida > Pinales > Pinaceae > Picea > Picea engelmannii. Next base: position 264,360 of record ML782984.1, read on the forward strand.
TATGCTAATCCAAAGGATTAACCTTTGTGCATTTATTTATGGATCCAAAGACTGTTGATCCTCAGTGCTCAGATCCAACGGATCAGATCTGTACTTCTCCTTTGTGCTTCCTCTGGTCACTGGATGTTTATCTAATGGTCATCGGGTATTCGGGATTGGTGATCCAATGGGCACTGTCGTTATTCATTCTGATCTTTTTTATCTCTCTGACTTAGAAGGTTTTCTAAGTGTTCAAAGGTCTCGACCTTTTCTCCTCCTGCGAGTTCTTCTCTTGGACCTCGACTGCACTTCTGGAAAGCGCAAAGCGCTATCTCTTCTAAGCTTTGATCTCTGCATATTGTTCACTCCTCCTTCTAAGATTACACTTCCTTATGCTCCGCCTTTTGTTCTTGCTATCAATGACAAGCACACTCTCCCTATAAACATGCCAACAATCTCCCCCCTTTGGCACTGATGACAACTCTGACAGGATGCGCTATTCTGCTTGGAACTCCAACTATAGCATCCATACCACTTCTTTTCTCCCCCTTTGACATAAATGTCAAAGAAAACATGCTCTCCCTGAGTTGTTGCGGTACTTTGCGGAGCTATCAGATATTCAACCAAGACATACTCCCCCTGACAGGATGGACTCTCTTAGGTTGATAATGGGGTGATGCCCAACTTCTGGCATAGATACTCAAACTGAGCTTTTGCAAGTGGTTTAGTGAAGATATCAACAATCTGATCTTTGGATGGATTATAATGCAAATAAACAACAGTTTTGGTCACATGTTCCCTCAAGAAGTGATACTTGATGGGTATATGCTTGGTTTTGGAGTGAAATACAAGGTTCTTTGACACACTGATTGCACTGGTTTTATCACAATGAATTGGGATCGGTGCAGTATATTTTACCTCCAAGTCTGCAAGTGTCTGAATCATCCACAATACTTGGGTACAACAAGTGACAATTTCAATGTATTTAACTTCTGTAGTTGATAAGGAAATGCAACCTTGCTTCTTTCTCAACCATGATACAAGCGGATCTCCTAAGAAGAATGCACCTCCACTCGTTATTTTCCTTTGATCCACGCAGTTATCCCAATCAACATCTGAATAGACTGATAGTTGAAAATTATTATTCCTAGGATACCATAGGCCATATTCCATTGTTCCTTTCAAGTATCTGAATATTATTTTGACAACTAACAAATGACTTTGTTTAGGTGCAGTCTGATACCTTCCTACCATTCCAACAACATGCATTATGTCTGGACGGGATGTTGTGATGTACAATAGGATGCCTATCATAGACCTATATGAACTCTGATGAACACTAGGTGAGTCATCATCCTTTCTTAATTTGCATCCAGTGACCATAGGTGTGCTCACAGGCATGGAATCTTCCATTTGAAACCTTTTCAACATTTCTCTTAGATATTTCTCCTGAAAAAAGAAATAATCCTTCATACCTCTGAGTAATTTGCAGACCAAGGAAAAATGGCAATTCCCCTATCATAGACATTTCAAATTCAGACTACATGGCAGAAGAAAACCATTGTACCAATGAAGCATTATTGCTTCTGAAGATGATGTCATCTACATAGACCAACACAATGAGAAAATCATTACCCTTTATTTTGATATATAGATTGTTGTCAATTGTTCCTCTTTTGAACCCTTTGTCTTGAAGATACTTATCCAGTCTGTAATACCAGGCATGAGGAGCTTGTTTCAACCCATATAAGGCTTTCTTCAGCTTGCAAACAAAGTTAGGGTTATYTGACATTTGGAAACCCTCTGGTTGTTCCATATAGACTTCTTCTTTTAGATCTCCATTTAGAAAACATGACTTGACATCCATTTGATAGACTTTAAACTGTTTATGACAAGCATAGGCAAGAAACATTYTGATAGCTTCTAATATTGCTATGGGTGCAAATGTTTCATCAAAATCCAGTCCTTCTATTTGAGCATATCCTTTGCAAACCAATCTAGCCTTATTTATTACAATATTTCCTTGCTCATTCATCTTATTTTTGTAGACCCATTTTGATCCTATTACATTTTTATTTGTTGGCCTAGGAACAAGTTCCCAAGTGTCATTCTTTTCAATCTGGTCCAGTTCCTCATTCATTGATTTTAACCAATTTTCGTCTTTACTAGCTTCATTAATGTTCTTGGGTTCCACCATGGATATGAAGGCCATATGTGATTGCTCGATGTCTTTGATTATCCTTCTCATAGTTTGTACACCTTTGTCTTTCTCACCAATTATCTGACTTTCAGGATGATTCTTTTGAGTAATTCCGGAGGAAGGATTTGATGTTGATTGTTGTCCTGACTCTTCTTGTCTAGGTGTCTCTTCTCCATCCGATTCTTGGACCTATTCATCTTCAGTTTCAACTATTTCCTCTATAGTAGACTCAATATTTCTCACCTCTCTTACTGAGACTCCTTCATCAACCTTTAAATCAATGCAATCGAATAATTTATGCAATATTTTATTAAAGCATCTATATCCTATACTATTGGTAGCATATCCTAAGAAGATGCCTTCATCATCCCTGTTATCATACTTGCCAACGTTTTCATTATTATTCTTTATGTAGCACTTAATCCCAAAGACTTTGAAGTGTTTGATTGAAGCAACCACAGTTCATAAGGTGTCTTGTCACTATGTGGTTTGAGGTGGGCTTTGTTAAGAATATGGACTGATGTGTGTATTACTTCTACCCAGTAATTTTTACCAATGTTGTTCTCATTCATCATTGACCTGGCCATTTGTTGAATTGTTTTGTTTTGCCTCTCAACTACTCCATTTTGTTGTGGAGTTCCTGGGATTGTGTATTCTCTCTTGATCCCATGTTTATCATAGAATTCCTTGAAATCACTTGACATAAATTCTCCTCCTCCGTCTGATCTTACTTCCTTTAACCTCTTTCCTATTTGATTCTCAGTTAAAGCCTTAAATATTTTAAATTTCTCAAATGCTTCAGCTTTTTCTTTGAGAAAAGCAACCCAAGTGAGTCTAGAGTAATCATCAATGATCATCATAAAGTATTTTTCCTTCCCCGTGCCTTCTTGTCTTGATGGTCCACATAAATCCATATGAAATAATTAGAGTGGTTTCTTTGTTGAAGTAGAGCTCTTGGATTTAAACTGTGTCCTGGTTAGCTTTCCTACTTTGCAGGGTTTACACACACAGTCTTGTGGCTTTGATATTCTTGGAAGTTCTTTTACTGCCTCAAGAATTTTGAGCTTGATTAAGTGGTCAAAGTTTAGATGTCCAAGTATCCTATGCCATAACCATATTTCATCATGTTTTCTTAGATGACACTCTTCTTTATATTATTTTAGCACATATACATTATTTTCTATCCTTATGTCTTTAGCCACCACTTGTCCTGAGTTTACAGACTTTATCTTACAATCCTTGGAAGTGAACACCACTTCACATCATCTGCACACATTTGACTTACACTGAGAAAATTATGTGTCAGCCCATCTACAAGCAGAACATCCTGGGATTTTCCTTTACCATTACTCAAAATCACCATCCCTTTACCCTTGATTTTACCTGGTTCATCATTTCCAAAGGTTACATTTCCTATTTTGCTTTTACTTATAGACAAAAACATATCCTTGTCTCTAGTCATGTGCTTGGAACATCCACTGTCTATATACTAGGGGTCTTTTTGTTTTTGAGCTGTAAGTACTAGACCACATGTTTCACTATCTTTATTTTTCCATGCGCTGACATTTCTAGATAAATGATTTATCTTTGGATCTGCCTTACACTTCTTCATATGGAAGTTTGCAGCTTTGTGGCCAAAGTTATGATAGTTATAACATTCAATATCATTGTTCAGTAGGTCAAAGTGATTGGTGCTATGCTGTCTATTCATTGGCTTCTTATTTCTATGTTGTAAAGATTGTTTATTTCTTGACCTCCTCAGTTGCATGTCTCTAAACTTAATTTGACAATTTTCAATCTTATGACCAAAATTAGAACTGTAAAAATAGTAACCATGGAAGAAATTTTGGTACCTGAAGGATGGCCTTCTTCTTGGCATTTTTTTCTCCATCTTCTAACCTCTTTGTTTGTTATCAGGGATCATCTTATCTTTATTAGATTTTGGTGACAGAGTACTCTCATGGTCTGATTGTCTGCTTACTTGGAACTTGATCATCTTTACTGGCTCTTTGCTTTTTGGTTGTTTGTTGCTTTAACCATTTATATAACCTAAGACAGTCTTCAACAAAGGAGATCTTTGTTTGCTCAGAATGTCGTTTAGTTCTGTTGTGGCTTTAATGCTTGGAAGATTTTGAAGATACAATGTTTTCAACTTCTCCATTTCTTTTTTGGTTTTTACTACCTCTTCTTCCAAGGCTTCACATGTTGCCTTCTTTTTTGATAACTGTTGTTTCAAAATGTCCTCTATTTTCTTTGCCTCTTCTAATTCCACTTTTAGAAGGGCAAAATCTTCATCGGGTTCTTTATTGTCTTTCTCGAACTGTATCAACAATTGTTTTTTCTTTTTCTTCTTAGATCCGAGTCTAGCAATTTCTTCTAGAGCATTGATCAGTTCTCCTTCCAAGTCAATCACAACTTCTTCATCGTCAACATCACTTATTGTGATTTTATTATCATAATCATCTTTGGCCATAAGCATAAATTCATTAATCTTATCTTCACAAGAAGAGTCACTATCTGTGTCTTCTGAAGAGTCATCATTGTTTACACAAACTTTTCTTTTTACCAAATCTCTTGGGTTTGTACTTCTTTTCACCTTCAAAATTCTGATAATGTTTCTTGTGTGGACACTTAGATGCAAAGTGACCTATCTTTCCACAGTTAAAACATTTGAAGGGAAATTTTCCTTGGTACTTGGCTAATCCTTTCTTTAGTCTTCTCACAAATTTTTCTTCAATTTCATCAGGCTCAGAATCCTCATTCTTATCTGCTTTAAATGATGCTTCTCTAGAGGTGTGTTTATCTTTACCTATCCTCATTTCATAGGCAGTCAGAGTTCCTAGGAGTTGGTCAATAGATAGAGATTTTAGATCATTAAGTTATTCTATAGCAAAGACCTTTGGGTTGAACTTATTTGACAGAGATCTCAAATTTTTTTGAACTAAAGAGACATCCTCAATTTTTTCACCAAGTCCTATCATTACATTTACTTGTTCTTCAACTCTCAGAAATTACTTCCCAACAATTTCATCCTCTTTCATCTTTAGCTGTTCAAACTGTAATCTGTAGGTTTGAAGCTTGGCATCCTTTACCTTCTCATTACCTTCATAACTACTGATGAGTTTGTCCCACATTTCTTTGGCAGATTCTAAGTGCATAACTTTTGCAAATTATGTTTCTGCAAGCCCACTCAGAATAGCATTCATAGCCTTAGCATTGAAGCTCAATTATATCTTGTCATATTTAGAAGCTAGTACAACTGGCTTTACATAACTAGTCTCTACCACATCCCAGACATCTGCACCTAAGGCCATTATGTAGGTTCTCATCCTAACTTTCCAGAAGGTGAAGTTTGTTCCATTGAACATGGGGGCCTTATTGGTTGAAGTTCCTTCATGGATAGTCATGTTTAAGCTCTAAGATCCACCCTTAGATAAAAGGAACCAGCTCTGATACCAATTGTTGGACAACTGAGGGGGGGGGTGAATCAATTGTTACTGTTCTTAAAAACTTATGCCTATTTTAAACTCTTTACATAACACTCAGTGATGATCAAAACAATGCAGGGATGTAAGAAATAAAATATTCAACATCAATCACACACATGAAATATACAGAGACAGATATTTCCAAAGGAAACCCATAAAGGGAAAAACATATTCTTCTTGATATGATAAGTAATCTTTATTTTTTGTACATTATCATTCTTATGAGCTCCAAATCCTCTTGAGGCTACAACCTCTATTTTACAAGAAGCAACTTGCTGAGAGCACCAACTCTCTGGTTTCTCTAGCACCCACTAGAAGGAAGCACCAACTCCCTGAGTGTACCAACACCAATTGGATGGAAGCACCAACTTCTAGTCACACAGGCACCAACCTGTATAACAAAGAAGAATACTTCTCCCTTGCACCACCCTACCACCCTAGTTTTTTTGGCTACAACCAGATGGAAGCTACAACTCCCTGTGTTCAAGAACCCACTTGAAACTTCTGAGGACAACAATCCTCCCTAGAACCTCCCTACCACCTTGAAATATAAATATTTATTTCTTAATTTTATCACAGTGATACAACATTTATCAATGGCTTACCAGTCTCATCATTTTTCTACTACACTGCTCTGCTTTGCCTGCATCAATGTCTTTATGCTCTCATACCTTGCGCTTTCTTTTTCTTCTTCATTTTATTCCCTGTGAGCCATCTTCATGGTATGCACTATGCCTCTGCATTTTCTTCATTGCATCATTGTTCTTCCCTATAGGTTGTTCACTGTGTCTCATCCTACTGACGACATAGTTGACTAGAGAATCAACATCTCTTCTCTGTTTTGCATGTTTTTCTCATGTCGAGTCCTCTGCCTGATCATCATGGAAACTCTTTGTCTTATCTGGTGATTATTCTCAGTGTGTTCATCATCAGTGGACGTTATGCTGAGATTCCTTAGCTTCTCTAGCTGTCAAAACTCTTCGTCTTCTCTGTCAGTTATATCCAGTCAATTATGGCTTCTTTGGCTTCTATACCCCTTCCTTCACGTGACCAAACACCTATTCAAAAGGCACTTCCTAAACTTGGTCTTGTGCGCGCTATCTTTGTTTGTTGATATTACCTTGGGTGATGGTCTCTCGTGACCAAATGATCGTGGGCGTGAGATCTCTTCACGTTAGTCCCCTGTTGCATGTGACCTCGGGCTACGTCCTTGCATAGGTGAACGATTGTGAGCGCGTCCAAGAGTGGTTTGAGATCAACCGCTTTTCTCCCCCCAATCCACCTCCAACTGCCGCATACCATTTCTCCAAAACTGTGGTTTCAATTGAGGCCTGCTCACAAAAAATTAAGACTCGAGTATGTTTTGACCCCGCAATGCGACGAGACCATCAATCTCATGATATTGATGGTGCTGCTTCGATCAAAGGCTTCGATCTATCTTCCTTTCATGCCTTCTTTCCATTGTCCATGTGTGATCCTTAGTCTTAATGATCAGGTGACATGTGGCCCTCCATACCAACAGACGGGATTAAATTCTCCTTTTGGGCTTCAAGAGTTTCGATTCTCAAACTCCGCTTGCTCCCGGAGCATTTCACCCGGAGTCCATGATCCAATGATGTGTGTCCCTTTTGGATCGAGGGTCACAATCCCTTCGGGTATTCAGGGTTCGACAATCTCAACTCTCAACTTTCTTTCATCCTTCCTTTGCTTTTTCCCGGAGCTGACAATCGACTGACACGTGTCCTCTTTAATCCAACAACTATCCTTCGCTCCGGGACTTCGTCCTTCGTAAATATCAAACCTTTCTTCTTCACATTTTCCGTAGTAGTTTCGCTCGGAGTTCACGACCCGTTGACACGTACCCTCCTGGATGATCAATGATCATAAGTGACTTTGGCACTTTGGGACTTTAAGCTAATCATTGCTTCATTATCCTCCAGAGTGGTCACCTACTGAATAAGTCATAGGCGGTGGAAACCATTTTATGTCAGTTAACACTTCCACTTACACTATTCTTCCACTGTACTAGATCAATGGTTGAGAATGCATCCGAAGTTATCTTCATATCGGACGACTCGTATCCACTTTGGGACTTCGGCATTCGAGACTTCAGGACTTAGGGCATCTGCTGGTGGTAAAACTCTTGGAGTGACATCACTTACTTACGTCACTTAATGACATGCCATGAGCCTAGTAGATGCCACGTGTCACTTGGATTTGTGATTTTCACGTACCTAAAGTGTCGAATCAACTTGACACTTGTCATTTTCTGATTGCACCAAATGTTCTTGCTAACGGGGATCCTCTTTCACTTCAGGACTTCGGCCTTGGGGACTTCGGGTATTTCAACTTTTCAAGTCCCCAATTCTTTCGAAGTGATAATCCATGAACAATAACCTCCTCAAAACTTATAGACCCGAACTAAACATTGTTCGTTAATCATGTTCTCAGATCGACGACTCGATCTTTCTAGGATGTTGCTTTTCTTGCTTATCATGTCCTTCGACTTCAAACTGATCTGACGGTTGTCTCTTACTCTGGCTCTCCAGACATCGGGTTTTTCAATTCTCAGATTGAAAAATCCTTGAAGTGATTTTCTTTGGAGTTGAGGATCGTGTGCCACCTGTCAGTATTGACAATGGACAGTCCCTGCTTACTTCGGGACTTCGGGAATTTGACAAGTTCGTTCTCCTATGCTCATACAAAGGCTTAACCTCCGTGCATTTATTTCTGGATCCAACGACTGTTGATCCTCGGTGCTCAGATCCAATGGATCAGATCTGTACTTCTCCTCTGTGCTTCCTCTGGTCACTAGACATTGATCTAACAGTCATCGGGTATTCGGGATTGGTGATCCAACGACCACTATCGTTCTTCCTCCTGAGCTTTATGATCTCTCTGACTTAGAAGGTTTTCTAAGTGTTCAAAGGTATCGACATTTTCTCCTCCTACAAGTCCTTCTCTTGGACCTCGGCTGCACTTCTGGAAAGCATAAAGCGCTATCTCTTCTAAGCTTTGATCTCTGCATATTGTTCCTTCCTCCTTATGAGATAACGCTTGCTTCTGCTCTTTCCATCAATGACAAGCACACTCTTCCTGTAAACATGCCAATAGAGGGAAGGGGGGTTGTGCATCAATTTCCTTTTATGACCGACTCCTTTCTAAAACTTAGTTGTGTTTTATTTAGGAAAGTTATCTAGAGTAGATTCCTTTCTATATTTCCACATTCATTTTTGCATTCATTTCCCCTTTTTGTCTAAGTTCCAAATTGGCATCTCTTGCACATAAACAATAATTAATTCTTAGATAAGTTATTTCTCTTTTAAATTCTTAACTTGATTTTTCTTCATCCCCCTTTTATTAATTGATTAATTAGTTTGTATTCCTCTTACCCTATTTAGACCTAGTCTTTAATTTCAACTAGGCTTAGCATTTTAACGGAATTTTATAATTAGTAAAATTTACTCATACAACATTTATTTTAAGGCTGACCATGTCAAGTAAAATATTTTTTTCTAGGAACCTAGGTTCATTGACTCACCTGTGTTAAAAATGGCGACGTTCCCTTCAAGACGCACTACGTGCTCCAAGGGTGTCACTCACCTTTAACTGATTTTGGTAGATGTCCAACCCTTGGAGTTAATACTCCACCAGGAGACCTTATGGGAGACTAAGGTCCTCTAAGGAATAAGGATCCTACCTTATTGCTCTCCCCTTAGAATCTTCGTGAGCGACTGTCTCAGTCTGCCCTCACGACATCGTGGATCTCTCGAACTAGGTAATCGTTAACCTACAATTCGAGCCACAATGGGAGTGCTAGTAGGTTGTGGAAGGGATGCTGCCACACCTCTCCCTCAAAATCTTTGGTTTTTTTGCATGGCCTCTTTACTCCTTATGTGAGTCTGATTAGCAAGCAATCGTCAGCCTGCATCCACCCAAAACATTGTCAATGATCCATAACAACATCATAATATACCTGCTCATATGTCATAATGCAAAAATAGAAATACCCAAACATATACATTCCACTCCCTAAATCGATCTGGAGTCCAAGGAGGTCCATTGATTCCATCGACATCCTCAATCTATCAAGTGTCCTACACACTCAGGAGAAACCAGTCAATAGCAACTATCTATACATAGATATCAAATAATATAACATCATATCCAAAACATCATCCTCCAAATCCAGAAGAGAAATAGACAATCATATACTAAACCAGATCACTTTCACGCAATTTTCCTCAAAGAATAAGTCATATCATGTGCGCACAAGAGCGAGATATTACATACACCCCCTTTTGTTTTAAACTTCGTCCCGAAGTTTCACAATATGCAAGTGCATTAAATAAAGTATCTGACAAGATCTAAATGTCTAGCTATCCAACAAAAATGGAAACAGTTGGCGCATATCATATGCGTCCTCCGAGGTAGCCGAGTGTGGACTATAATTTTCCCACTGGACCTTGACCTGATCGACTGTTCGACGCCGTAGTTTTCGAATGCAATGGTACATAATGAAAATTCACTTTGTCGTGAGAGCACCCTCGTCTGATACCTACAAATAACTCATGTCAATCACATGTGTAGGATCGCTAACATAATGTCTCAAAACAGATACATGAAAAACATCGTGCATACTTTTCAAAGAATCAGGCAAGGCCAGTCGATAGGCCATGGGCCCTTTCTTTTATACAACCTCGAAAGGTCCCACGAACCTAGGAGAGAGTTTATCACCCTTTCCAAACTTGATGGAACTCTTGTGTAGTTTCACCCGCAAGAAGACTCGATCACCAACTTCATAACTATGGTCAACGCGATGCGCATCGAAATAACTCTTCTACTGATTTTGTGCTTCCTTGATCCTTTGTCTTATCGTTTTCATTTGTTATTATATCTCCTGGATCTCTTCGAGTCCCACTAAGACCCTATCCTCCAATTGATCCCAGATCAAAGGCGTCCGACACGGTCACCCGTAAAAAAACTCAAATGGCGCCATCTTAATGGTGCTTTGATAGTTGTTGTTGTATGCAAAATCTACCAATGGCAAGAACTCCTCTCAAAGCTTATGTTGGTCCATAACGTACATACACAACATATATTCCAATACTTGGTTTGTTCTTTCTATCTGTCCATCTTTCTCCAGGTGATAAGCGGTACTAAAGTTAAGTTGGGTTCCCAAGGCCTCTTGGAAACTAGTCCAAAATCGTTTGGTAAACACCGATCCTCGATTGAATATGATCATTTTCGGCATGCCATGCAATCTCACTATCTTGATGATAAATATTCTAGCTATGTTTAGCACCTGATACGTCGTATGCATAGGGATAAAATGTGCACTCTTTGTCAGAGTATCAACTACCACGAAAAGTGAGTCGTGCCTCCTTGTCGCTAGGGGAAATCCAACAATGAAGTCCATCGAAATGACCTCCCATTTTGATTTCGGAATAGTGTGTGGATGTAGTAATCCTGTCAGATTTCTATGTTCAGCCTTCACCTGTTGACATTCTAGACATCTCGCCACGTAGTTAACTATGTATGCCTTCATTCCTTTCCAGAAAAATAAGGTTTTAAGGTTTTCCCTCATCTTCATGACTCCTGGATGAGCCATGTACACAGCTCTATGAGCTTCATTTAAGATCAAACTTTTCAACTCGTCGCTAGGAGGAACGTAAATTCGATTATTATATCTCATTAATCCGTCGTTGTCCATAGTAAATCCTTCGAATTTTGGTACCAACATGGTGTCTTGTCCGATAAATTCCTTAACCTCCTTATACCTGTCATCGTCGCACTATATAGTTATAATCTTTTCTCGAAGATTCATTTAAAGAGGTATCACTGAAAATATACGTGGTCTCAGAATCAACACATATGCCACTCTGTTCATTGTTCCTTTTATGTAGGTAATCTCAAAGTCATACTCGCTAAGCAGTTTTGACCAACACCTTTGCCATGCATTCAATTCACTTTACGTAAAAATGTGTTGCAAACCACAATGGTCTGTTTTTTGTTCGAATTTGTGTCCAATCAGGTAGTGTATCCACACTCTTAGGGCATACACAATGGCCAAAAACTCCAGATCATGCGTCGCATAGTTATCATCATGCTTTCTTAACTTTCTTGAGATGTAAGCGATCACTCGACCATCTTGCATCAAGACTCTGCCTAAGCCTTCCTTGGATGCGTCTGTGCATACCAAGAATTCCTCATCCATGTCAAGGAATTTTAGTATCAGTATTGTCGTCAACAACTCCTTGAGCCTTCGAAATGCTTCCGCGCATTTCTCGGTCCATACAAACTTATTGTTTTTCTTTTGCAACTTTGTAATCATATTTTCTATCTTTGAAAAACCTTCGACAAGCCATCGATAATATCCCACTAAACCCATGAAGTTGCATACTTTGGGTGCATTCGTCAGCACTGGCCATTCCATAATATCCTCTACCTTTGTTGGATCCACCGCGATACCTTCACCGGAGATAACATGCCCTAAATAATGAATCCTTGATTGATAAAAAGAGCATTTCAACTTCCCATATAATTTGTTCTCTCATAAAAATTGTAGTACCAAGCGTAACTGATCGTCATGTTCTTCCATCATCCGATAATATATCAAAGTATCGTCAATGAATACTTGAACAAACTTGTCCAAGTATTCACGGAACACCCCATTCATCAAGCTCATGAATACCCTTGGGGTGTTTGTCAGTCCAAAAGGTAATATGACAAACTCGTAATGTCCAAACCTCGTCTTGAAAGTGGTATCATGAATTTCTTCCTCCTTGATCCGTAACGGGTGATACCTTGATCTCAAGTCGATCTTGGAAAACACCGCTGCGCCCTTCATTTGATCAAACAAATTGTCTATTCTTGGAAATAGATATTGGTTATTGATTGTTGCCTTGTTCAATTGACGATAGTCAATGCAGAGTCTCCATGACCCATCCTTCTTTCGTATGAAAATAACAGGTGCACTCCAAGGCAATACACTTGGACGTATAAGTCCAAGGTCCAACAACTCCTTCAGTTGCATTTTCAACTTCTGTAACTCAGGGGTCGACATCCGATAAGGTGTTCTTGCTATCAATTCAATTCTTTATTTTAGGTCGATTGTAAATTCCAATTCCCTCTCAGGTGGAAACCCTAGTCATTCCTCTGGGAATACGTCCACAAATTCTCGTACTACCAGAAGGTTTTCTAGTCCTTCCACCACACCCTTTTTGTTCAATGCAAGGATTGCATATAGCTTGCATCCCTTGTGCATGCTCTTCTGTAGCTATAGAGAAGAGATGAAACTTAGGGAAACTCCCTGGTTACTTCCTACAATTACTCATCTCTATCCCTCGTCATCGATCAAACTCAACCATTTCGTCTTACAGTTGAGTATCACCTCATGCGATTCCAAAAAGTCCATATCGATCACGACGTCATAAGATCCTAAGATCATGACGTACAGGTTGGCCTTCATGAAAACTTATCCCAGGTTAAGGCTACAGTTTGTAACCTTTCCTCCAACCTTATGCTTGGCTCTCGAAGCCATTTCCACGTAGCTAAACATGTCATGTTCAACTGACTTTACCTTAATTATTTTTAGCGTTGCACTAGATACAAAACTTATGTAGCACCTGGATCTATCAAAATACTAAAGATCTGGTCAACGATTGTACCTGATGTCTCGAGAAGAGTAGAATGGTGCTCGACCCGATGGTTATTCACCGCTACATGAATCCAATGGGCCTTTCCCAAATATCATATTGTAGTGTGTTTAGTTGATAAGGCTACTCTAGCCCTCTCAACCAGACAGTCATGATGGTAATATGGCTATCTACATGTCCAACACCTGATCTTTGTTCTAGTACTCCTAGTCCCCTAAGTAGAAGTTGATGGCCCACCAGCCTGAAACCCTAGTCTATTCTGATGAATAGGCCTGAACTATTGCTGCTGGAGTTGACAATGTTGATGGTGTTGTGGTCCTCTGTAGCGAGTATTTTTTTTAGGTGATGGCCGCAGCGGTGCCATGAATGTGGATCCTCTCGGAGTGCCTCGATACCCTGATGGATGTCTAGTGGGTGTCTGATGTTGTTGCATACCAATTTTTGCATGTCGCGTAGGTCTCATAGGAGTCCTGCTCTATCCCCCACTGAGTAGATCTTCCTTATCTATGAGGGCCTTTTGGACAACATCATGTAACGTTTAAGGCATTAATATCCTCAATTTCGCACGAATGCTGACATTAAGGATGAACATGAACTTATTGACCTTAAGCTTCTTGGTGTTCATATGTATAACATACCTAAGCAACTCCATGAAACAGGCCTCATAATCAAGCACTATGTGATCACCTTGTCGTAAGGAATTGAACTCATTGAGCTGATGCTCAATGAATTTCTCAGACAAATACCTCTCCTGGAACCGCTCCTCAAATAGTTCTCATGACACGTCTTTGACAACCATGTTTAGTTGTGGTAGGAGCCTCTTCCACCATAGAAGGGTTCTCCCCTTCAGCTGAAAGACCTCCGTGCGAACTTTCATGTTGGAGGTATAATCACGAAGTGCAAAACACATCGTCATGTTCTCCAACCATGCCTTAGGGGCTGCATCATCTGTGGCACCCAAGAACTTGGGAAACTTGACCTTCTCGATTTCTCGGTGAACTCTACCAGTACCGGCTGGGATGCACGGTGGACCCTCAGGGGGAACCAACACCCTTGCCTCATCTCTATCCAGATGGCTAATCAAGGCCTCTGACATCCTCTAAAAGGACCTAATCAAACCAACCACATCCCCCACGGAAATATGTTCCTCTCCAATTACTTGTTCTTCTCCTTATGGGTTAGACCCCTTTGGCATGGATGCTACTGGAGGCGACACACCTCCTCCCCTAGCACCAGGTCGTTTGTCTCTGCAACATCCTCTAACCATGATTACCTGCACAAATACAATTCAAATTAGTTAGTGATAAATTATTAATCAAGTGTTTATACAATGGAAGGTGTAATGATCCCAAGTTGCGTGGTTGAACCCACTTTGATACCACATGTAACGACCCCACCGTTGGGACAACAAAAGCGAC